>JBBGZY010001979.1:1487500-1867500 GCA_037952925.1 Lithobates clamitans
TGCCAGAGTACGGAATTGAATGGCGTAATCGGCAACAGTTTGATGTTTGATGGACATGAGGCACTTGGCAGCAGAAGCGGAGTGTGCTGGAACATCAAATACCCTTTTAAAAGAAGCCACAAACTCAGGGTAACTCAAGACAATAGGTTTTTGCGTCTCCCATAGAGGGTTTGTCCAGGTCAAGGCTCTCTCAGAAAGCAAAGATATCAAGAAACCTACTTTGCTTCTGTCCGTGGGAAACGCCTGGGGCAACATCTCAAAGTTTATCTCAACCTGGTTGAGAAACCCTCTGCATTTGACTGGCTCACCCCCATATCGCTGGGGAAGTGGAGCGGAACCAGACATACCTCTTATAGAGGTAATACTCGAGGCGGGTACCTGCACAGAGACTGGAGCAGCAGCAGGGATGGCCTGCAACACAGGTTGTACTGGAGCAGCCACAGTGGGAGATTCCAGGTGAGCCGTGCGACTGATCCATGCAGTGATCCTGCTCATCCAATCTGGAAAAAATATTAAGTGGATTGACAGCATCTTCTGAATTCGATGCCTTCGCCTACTGTTAGAAACCATGAATCAGACTGAAACAGAAGTACAGTTAAATCACACTTGTTTAATAATAATAAAAAAGGTAAACAGAGTAAACGTAGTCAAAACAAAGCCAGAGTTCAGGAACCGGAATGGATAGTCAGACAAGCCAAAAAGTCAGGGAGCCAGAGATGAGCGTAATAGAAGAGCAAGCAGCATCTGGAGCCAGAAAGAATGTCAGCCAAGCAAGTCTTTAACAGGAACACAGGAGAGCGTCTCTAGAGATGTGACCAAGGGGAAAGCAGAGATCATCTGGGCTGGACGGCTTAAGTAGGCAGGACTTACGAGCAGGATATCATCAACAGGTGAGTCACTGTGGAGAGATAGGAGCTGGCAATTAGCCGACAGTTGAGCAGCCAGTTTTGAGAAGAAAGGGCTGAGCCCAGTCCTGATAGCCGGCCACCTTCTCCACCGCTCTTCCTCTGACTGAACGAAGCCTCAGCAACATGTTGTCCAGTACCAGGAAATTGTAACCTCCCAAGGTCTCGAAATGCATTGCACAAACCTTTCTTCAAGACCTCCTGAAGATGATTCATCCTCTGCTCCCTCTGTGAAGGCAGGATAAGTTCTGCAACCTTACCCTTGGGTCCTTTCGCAAGCTTTGCAGAATCAGGGAGGACATGCAGCGTAAGTTTGCAGAGGCATTCGATTCTTAGTCCTCTTGGTCACTAAGGTTCACATGATCCGTAATTACCTCCTCCCAGCCACGTACAACTCCTTGGGTTTCTGGGGACTGAAAACCATCCCTTGAAGACTGCTGCTGAGTGTTATCCTCTACATCCATGCTGACGCATTGCTCCTCCTCCTCATCTTCCTGTGTATTTTGCGGGCCCACAGGAATGCTATGCTCTAACAGGAAGACTAGAGGGACATTGTCGCTGCTCACCATCCTTGTGGCCTCCTCAAATGGTGACAGGACAGTGCGTACATCCTTGATCAGTAGCCACTGGCGTGGCGGAAAGAAGCCAAGCTCCCCTGAACCTGTAATGGTGCCATACTCGCACAGGTACTCATTGATGGCCCTCTGCTGTGTGTGCAGCCACTGCAGCATTGCCAATGTTGAGTTGCACCTGGTAGGCATGTCACAAATGAGGCAGTTGGTGGGCAGGTTGCATTCCCTTTGAATGTCAGCCAGCCGAGCACTGGCATTTTATGACCAGCGGAAATGGCCACTAGGGATGGGCCGAACGGAGCCCTGTTCGGTTTGAATCAGAACTTCCGAACACCGCAAACGTTCAGACCCGAACACTGAACCCCATTAAAGTCAATGGGACTCTAACATTAAATATCAAAAGTACCCATTTTGAAGGCTTAAATGGTTATAGGGGTCCGGGTCCTGCCCTGGGGGACATGGATCAATGAAAAAAAAGCTTGTGAAAAACGTAATTTTTAAATGAGCAGTGATTTTTTTATTTTAAAGTGAAAGCCTAAAAATAAAAAAAATCCTTCCAATATAGTACCAGGGGGTTCCCCTTCTGCTGCAGCAATAACTGAATTTATAAAGCCAAAAAAAATGACATTTTTCCTGCAAGCTGCCTTTATTTTGCTCAGCAAAAGCTGGGGAGCCAGTGTGTATGATGAGGCCACAATATAGTGCACTGGGAACAAGATTGGATATTTTTTGAATACATTCTGGTGTCACTTTGAATAGAAGTAACGGGTGCATTAAAATTGGTCTTTGGGTGTTGGTGGTGCCTTCCCACCATAACCCTATAAAGATAATCTTGATGAAAGCAAGAATGTGGGTGGCAGGGACTGTGTTTTTTTTTTTCCCGCTGCAGAATATGGGGCAAAGAAATTTGCCGGCTACAGTCTACAGCTGGTGGTGTGCTGCTGGTAGATGAGCTGCTAGGGCCTTGGACACCCTGTGCTATGAGTAAGCGCTCGATTTAGAGTGTGAAACGCGTCAGCTGTGTCTGTACTATCTGCCTGATTGTCCTGTATTTTTGATGATCCAAGTTTTACAATAAAGAAGATTTTTCAACTTTATCCGGTGTGCGGCATCCAGATTTTCCTGTTCCAAACCTTACACCCTGTGCTATACCATCATCCCTGTCAGTGGAGGCTGCTGAAAGGTAATGACTTGGTATCTCAGGGGCAGACTGAAGTGGGTAAGGAGGAGGGACAGATTTGTGCCCCTTTTGTGTGGCTTTTAGGTGCTCTTGCCAACGGGCTGAGTGGTTGGATGTTAAATGCCTTGTTAGGCATGTGGTACTTAAATGGTTGGTGTTTTTGCCACGTTTGATGTGCCTATGACACAGTTTGCAGATAGCAACAGTGTGATCTGCTGCAGATGTGCTGAAAAAGGCCCAGACAGCTGAGCTGTGGGGAGTGGGCTGGGAGATAACAGCTGCAGGATGTGATGGAATAGGGCGACTGCTCTCTAATCTTTCTTGATGCTGACCTCCTTCAGTTTCCTCCTCTGCTCTCTGGCACCCAAGTCGCATCAGTGACCTCATCATCATTGTCATCTCCATCTCCTCCATCCTCATCATTACCCTTGGAGACATCTTGGCAATATGCTGTGGCTTGGGGAACATAAATGCCAATTTGTCTACCAGTGTTCCTCCCTCTCTCTAGGCTCATGTTCCTGTCATTCTCAACCTCAGAACCAGCATCTGAATCCATTAATGGCTGGGCATCATCAAGAAGCAAGTGGCTGACCCTGTGGTCAAATAACTCAGCTGACTCCTCAATGGCTGATGTTAGGGCTATGGCAGGAATAGATGTGGACAAGGAGGCAGGTTTATCCACTCTGGCAACTGCAGGGGACTGCACACTTGTCTCTGCTTGTGTGACAGAGGATGAGGAGGATGAGGAAGGTTTAGTAAGCCAGTCCTCCACCTCCTCTGCATGCTGTGGCTGGATAGCACCGGCAAACTCACTAAACAGAGGAAATTATGCCCTGCCTGAGGACTGACCACCACGTCCACCTTTGCCTGTGGACACATTTGTTGCTGGCCCCCTTACAGTACCAAGGGAATGTCTGCCTCTCCTTGTTGTTCTCCCAGACATTATTGGGAGGGAGGGGGCGGTGCTTATAAGCAAATGTAAAGGAGAAGTTGAAATCTGTACGTAGATGTACTTTAATGTAAAGAGGTGTTTGGTGCCCTTTTAATTTGAGTACTCACACTACGCAGACACACTCCATGGATACTATATAATATACTGCAATATAATGCGCCAAACGTACAGTGATGCACAGAACTATATGGCGTTAAACTGGCAGTAACGCAGGCAAAACGATATGGCTTTAAACTGGCAGTAACGCACAAAACTATTTGGCATTAAACTTGTAGTAACGCACACAGAACTATATGGCGTTAAACTGGCAGTAATGCACGCAAAACTATATACCATTAAACTGGCAGTAACGCAATCAAATAGATGGTGTTCAACCATCACTACACTGATGCTATCTGAACTGTCCCTACTCTAGCTATATACTATAGTCAAGATTACTGACATGGTCTCACTACACTACACTTAAACTATCTGAGCTGTCCCTACTCTAGCTGCACACTATGAAAAGCTGAATGATGGTCCTCCTCACTACACTCACACTATCTCTAGACTGACACTAAACTAATATTCTACACTGACAATTGAAGTAAAATAGCACAGTATAGCACACCAACTAATAGCACTAACCAGAGCCCTGTTCTTTCTCTCTCCACACCAAAATCACACTGAAAATGGCTACCATTGAAAGAATACTTTTATACTGTGGGGCGGGAATGAGCCATTATTTGATAAAGTCATGATGACAATGTCCAATCATGACTCTGACAGTGCTTGTGCCCTGATTGGCTAAAGCTTTCACTGCTTCAGCCAATCAGGGCTTGCAATGCACTGTTCAATGCCGCAATGCATTGTGGTCTGTTCGGGGGGGCGAACAAACGGTCGAACGTCCCGTTTGGCTGTTGTCCGAACAACGAACGTTCGGCCCAAACTTATGCTCAGGTCGAAACCGTTCGCCCATCCCTAATGACCGTAGACTTTTCTGGCCTGCCTCTGGAGATCCTGTAAGCCTGTGTACCTGCTCAAGAACCGCTTCACCACCAAATTTATTATGTGTGGCAAACATGGAACATGGGTCAAGTGTCCCTGTCGGAGGGTGGAGAAAACGTTGGTGCCATTGTCGCATTACAACCATTCCTGGCTGAAGCTGGCATGGCGTCAACCACCTCTGAGCCTGCCCCTGCAGAGCTGACAGAATCTCTGCCCCAGTGTGGCTCCTGTCCCCTAGGCAGACCAACTCAAGCACCGCATGGCATCTTTTAGCCTGACTGCTTGCGTAGCCCCTTGAACGCTTACGGAGCACCACTAGTTCAGAGGACAAATCCGCAGAAGAGGCCATAGAGGAAGAAGCAGGAGGAGGAGAGAGCTGTGACAGAAACACCATTAGCATTTTGAAGGCGTGGTGGCGGAACAGGCTCCAACAACACTGAACCCTGTCCTGCATCCTTCCCAACTACCAGCAGAGTTACCCAGTGCACGTGAAGGAAAGGTAATGTCTCTCCCCATGCCTGCTGGACCATGAGTCAGTAGTAATATGAACCTTACTGCTGACCACCCTGTGCAACAAGGCCAAAACATTGCCTTCCACATGCTGGTAGAGAGCCGGAATGGGCTTCCATGAAAAGAAATGCCGTTTTGGACCCTGCCACTGAGGTACAGCACATTCCACAAATTCACGAAAAGGGGGCAGAGTCTACCAGCTGAAAAGGCAGCAGTTGCAGTGCTAGCAATTTGGCCAACCTACAATTTAGACGCTGAGTATGTGGATGGCTGGGACCGAATTTCTTTTTACGGTTCAGCAACTGGGTAGGGAAATTTGCCTGCTAAAATCAGATGGTGGTGTACTGCTAGCAGATTGGCTGCAAGTACTTGGGACACCTATTGCTATACCTTCATTCCTCTCAGTGCAGGTTTTTGAGAGGACTGGAGGTATAGTAGGGTTGGAGATCCCAGATGAGGAGCAAGGAGAAGTCCGCCTTTTTCTTTGATGTGGGTCTTTCAAGTTCTGTTGCCAACAGACTGCATGGCAGGTTATCATATGTCTGGTCAAGCATGTGGTGACCAAGCGGCTGCTGTTCTGGCCACGCTTGATCCACTTCTGACATAGGTTGCAAATAGCAATGGTGCGATCTGCTGCACACGTCAAAAGGCCCACACGAAGGAACTTTTAAAAGTCAGCGGGGAGTCAGCAGCACCCTGCACCTGCGGAGCTCTGGGGTCTGATGCAATAGGGTGGCTGCCTTTAAGCTGCCCCCTAGAGGACATCCTGCCTCAGAGTTGTGCCTCCTTCTCTCTTCTCTCAGGCACCTAAGTACAGTCAGTGACCTCATCATCCCCTCACTCCTCGTCACTGGAGCAAACTTGGCAGTATGCTGCAGCTGGGGGAACATGACTGCCAGTTTCTTGTCCTTCTTGGGTACCCCCTCTATCTAGGCTCATGCTACTCACTTCCTTAACCTGGGAACCAACATTGGAGCCTTCAAATTGCTGCGCATCCTCCTGCAGCATGTACCGAATAATTATTAATGAATTAGTAATAATTCTGGGGACTCCTCAGTGCGTGATGATGGGGCTATGGAAGGAGTGACTGTGGACAAGGAGCCAATGGAATGCAGCAAGGATAAATTTCTATCAAGAAACATGGGATTTTTGTAGGGAGAAAGTACGTCTATTCACAGTAGGTATTAACAAATAAAGTATTAAAAAAGTTAATTTTATTAAATTACAAAAAAGAAAAAACAGAAAAAGGATGTACACAACAAATGTCAATATAAATAGACATCAAATAAGACCATCCAGTAATGTGTTCAAATTCTATTCATGCCTGTCAGCCAACATGTTTCGCAAAAGAATAATTGCTTCATCAGGGCATAGATCGGCATCATTGGTTCATTTAAACTATAAGAACAACAGATAAATATACTAGAGTTAGAATTGTATGATGGTCATATACATGCAGATGTCATGAGGAACATATAACAATTGGTCTAGACATTTAATCTGGTAATCTCACCTACTGGTACAAGTCTGAGGTTAAAAGCATACTCCACCATTGCCAGGCATCGTCCGTTGTGCCAGCTGGTGCAAATACTCCAGGGGTGCCAGATCCCACCGGATATTGCCAATAGAGGGACTGGACCGCACAGTTGCAGGACAAGAATCTAATGAGATATATAGAGAACAAAGATATCGATATAAAATCGCTTACCCAATCTAGAGCAATAATACATGTATAGTCTATTCAAAAGAATAGTTAACACGACATATAGTTCATCTCGCTTAGCAACAGCATAGTATGGACAGGTAAAATAAGTACATGGCCATGCATGTTAGAGAATGGGTATAGAAATGGGCGGTTGGCAGTATATTCCAATATGATGTTACAAACAATGTATACTGCCCTAAATGATCATATAGGTACGTGCCTAGTAACATGGTCCCTGTATAACCTCTCACAAAGGGCTAGAGGGGAGGATTAATTAAATATTAAATATTAAATATTAGGGTTTCAGGCTGTATAGGGGTAACAAGCTTGAAAAGGAATACAATGGTTTCATATGCACCAAACCAGAGCCAACGGCCCTATAACTTAGCATGGTTAATCCATGTCAGGGAGATGACAAATGAACGATCAGTGAGTCTGCTTCCAAACAAATAAAGCACCTCCCATCCTCCCCAAGATACATGAGAAGGAGAGAGTGCATATAAGTGCATACATAGAGTAAAACAAGTACCTTTCCTAGTGGTCATAGAGATCAAATGTTAGGATTTTTACCTGCAAAAGGCTCAAGAATCGTAATTCCTCAGTCACAGGAAACGTCCTGTCAGCAAAGATGGATCTGGGCCAGCTGCGTCTGGAAGCACAGCGGCCCCTCCATCTTTTATACGGTCCCACCGGAAGTGAACAGGCCAGTAATGGCCTCCGGCATCACTTCCGGTCCGGACGTCCCCGCAAGTGATGCGCGCGCATCACGCCGAGCGGAAATACGTCACCACTCCTGGCGGATGCGCGCGCATTGCCCACACCACAAAAGGAAGTGAGGGCAAAGGGGGCGGACAAGAAAAAACTCCGCCCCGATGCGCGGGGACGTCCGAGTCCCCCTATCTATAGCAAAAGCAACAGCACGGCACCTGACTAGTCCAGCATGGAGGAAGCTTCATTATTATATAGTCCCGCAGATGACTATATGTACACACATGTTTTAAACATAATAATTGGAAGGTAAATAAGTAAAAATAAGTCATTAATATCTTAATGATGAAAATAAACCTAAAAAACAATGAAACATTCACCCATGCAGGGATCTTTTCCCCTCCAGACCAAACAGGTATGCATGGGTGTGCCCAACACAGTATATAACTATATTATTTGCGGCAACCAATTTATTTGACATTGTGAATAGAAGGAGAGAGATGTCCCCTAATTAATTAACCATATGTCTGAAACCTCCCTAAAGGAATAAAAGGGGTGGAACCAGACATAGGGCATCTGAGACAGATGGAGGATGAAAGTAGAGGGAGATTAGGAGGGTCTCGACTGAGGCTCATAGCTTAATATTACAAGAATGGTTTGTAAGAGAGTGCTGTGTTGAGGCCAGGTGGATGGGTAGCCTGCTGGCCAAAAATCCATCTTGCCTCCCTTTGAAGTATACGTTTATCTACATTTCCTCCCCTCCAAAGTCAGATATGACCTCCAGAGCAAAGAAGGAGATATAGCTAGGATCAAAACTGTGATGAAGACCAATGTGCTTGCAGATCGGGGTATATAGCAGTCCGGCATCCAGATAATAAAGATGATCCTGGATCCTTTTGGTGAAAGGACGTTTAGTTTTATCAATATAAAAGGCTCCGCAACGGCACGTAGCAAGATAAACAATGCCTGTTGTGGAGCAATCTACATAGCCCTTTAGCTTATGAAAACCTCCCCTTGGGAGGGGGCAACCTATGCCTTCCCTGATCCACGGACAAAATTCGCAGTGTCCACATTTGAAGGTGCCGTTTCCGCCCTCCGCCCCCAATAGGGGTGTTATAGATTGAAGATGACTATGCACTAACGTGTCCCGAATAGCCTTTGATTTTCTATATGTAATCTGTGGTACGTTAGCTACATATTTGGAGACTATCGGGTCCTCAGAGAGGAAATGCCAGTTTTCATTGATAAGATTTCGGATCACCTGTTGATGGGTCGTAAAAGTGGTGATAAGTTTTGTAGTAGACTGAGAGTCACATACTTTTGGTTTGAATAAGAGAGTATCACGTGTGTTTGATTTGGCCCGTTTGTAGGCCCTTTTAAGAATTTTCTTACTATAGCCCCTGTCAAGTAACCTCCTAAAAAGGGCTTTTGCTTCTCTATCGAAGTCTTCATTTCTCGCACAATTCCGCCGCAGCCGCAAGTATTGGCTATAGGGTATACTACGTACGAGCGTGCGTAGCATGAACACATTTGAACACATTACTGGATGGTCTTATTTGATGTCTATTTATATTGACATTTGTTGTGTACATCCTTTTTCTGTTTTTTCTTTTTTGTAATTTAATAAAATTAACTTTTTTAATACTTTATTTGTTAGTACCTACTGTGAATAGACGTACTTTCTCCCTACAAAAATCCCATGTTTCTTGATAAAAATTTATCCTTGCTGCATTTGGTTATAATTAGGGATTGGGAGAATCGTCTCAGCTCCTGTGTATGTCCACAACCTTTCACTATTTGGCCACTAAGGAGCCAATGGAATAGGCCGCTTTGGCAGCTGCGTTGGAAGGCAAATTACTCTGAGCCTGGATGACGGAGGATAAGGAGGATGAGGACGGCTTTGTTATCCACTCCACCAACTCTTCTACATGTTCTGGCTCAATAACATGGCCAGCAGCAGAAAAAAAGGACAAGCATGCCCCATGGCCACCTGCAGAGGATGCACCATGTCCATGACCAGAACTGTTGACTGTAGACACAGAGGCAGCTTGCCCTCTTTTAGTGGCCTGTGAGCATCTGCCTCTACTTGATGGCCTTAAGGACATGATGTATTTTTTGTTTTGCACCACACTACACTGTACTAGATGCTGTGTACACCGCCTGAAGTGTATTAGAAACTCTATACACTGTATTAGATACTGTGTACACTGCCTGCAAAGTAGTAGATACTTTGCACTTCTCCTTTGGATGACAAAATTCTTGCTGCTCAGGTCCATGCTCCGCCTGAGAAACCTTGTGACTGCTGCTTTGTCCCAGAGCTTCTCCATACTGCCGTGCTCCAGACTTACCATTCTCCCAAGGCTGCTGGCCACCCTGGGAAGAATCAACTCTTTTGGGCCATTGGCCATTTCCCAACAATTATGGTGGCCTTCGTAGCTGCCTGTTCTGTGTGTGCTCAGAGTAAGACTCCACGACACCTTCCAGTGGGCCTCCTACAACCCATACCCAATGGATAGAGGCCCCGGACCCGGACCTGTCTATGGATTTCATTGTGAGTTACCCAACTCCCAGGGCAACACAGTTATCCTTATGGTGATTGACCAGTTCTCGAAAATGAGGGGTGGCCCCGCCCCCTCTGACGCTATGGGGAAGCCATAGGGATGTCCCCGTGCGTCAGAGGGGGGTGGGGTCACCCGGCGACATCACCGTGTGGCCTCACCCTCAGTTATAAAGAACTGTCACCTGTGAGGACGTGTCATACGGCGGGTGCCTCCCATGGAGGCAGCTTTTTTTTTTTTTTTTGGTCCGTCGGAGCAAGAGAAGAAGAAGACTTTGTGGGACGTTTTTATTTTTTAATAAAGGACTTGTCCCAAGCTGTGTCTTGTCATTTTTACTATTTTGACACTTTTTTTGTGAAATGGTAGGGGTACATTTGTATCCCCTTACCATTTCACACAGGAGGGGAGGCCGGGATCTGGGGGTCCCCTTGTTAAAGGGGTCTTCCAGATTCCGATAAGCCCCCCCGCCCGCAGATCCCCACAACCACCAGGCAAGGGTTGTGGGGAAGAGGCCCTTGTTTCCATCAACATGGGGACAACCTGCTTTGGGGGGCTACCCCCAAAGCACCCTCCACATGTTGAGGGCATGTGGCCTGATACGGTTCAGGAGGGGTGGCGCTCTCTCATCCCCCCTCTTTTCCTGCAGCCTGCCAGGTTGTGTACTTGGATAAGGGTCTGGTATGGATTTTTTGTTGGGACCCCCACGCCATTTTTTTTAAATTTTGGCACGGGGTTCCCCTTAATATCCATACCAGACCTGAAGGGCCTGGTATGGAATTGGGGGGGGGGGCCATGCAATTTTTTTTTTTTTAATTTTGGTTCGGTGTTCCCCTTAATATATATATACCAGATCCAAAGAGCCTGGTAATGAACTGTGGGGGAATCCCTTCCCTGTTTTATTTTTTCAATGACTTTTATCTGTATTGCTGAGACCCAACAATTCATTATAGCCGCGAGTAGTTTTAAATGACTTTTTTTCCTTTAGAAATGTCATTTTGTGCAGGGACTGTTCTAAACATGGGAAACATGCGCTACTTTACAGGCATACTATAGACACCACCCAGGTATGAAATTTAAAGGAATATTTCACTTTTATTGTTTCACTTTAAGCATTATTAAAATCACTACTCCCGAAAAAACAGCTGTTTTTAAAACTTTTTTTGCATTGATACATGTCCCCTGGGGCAGGACCCGGGTCCCCAAATACTTTTTATGACAATAACTTGCATATTAACCTTTAAAATTGGCACTTTTGATTTCTCCCACAGACTTTTAAAGGGTGTTCCGCGCCTTTCGAATTTGCTGCGAACACCCCAAATTGTTCGCTATTCGGCGGACTGGCGAACAGCCAGTGTTCAAGTCAAACTCATGTTCGACCCGAACATAAAGCTCATCCCTAGTCCTCACCCTCTACAGGTTGAGAACCATGAGGAGTATGAAGTGCAGTTCATTGTTGACTCCTGTAGGTTACAGGGCGCATACAGTACCTGGTGCATTGGAAAGGGTATGGTCCGGATTAACGCTCTTGTGTCTCATCCTCGGATGTAAATGCCCCTGTCCTTCTCCATGATTTCCATGGATGTTTTCCCCTCAAGCCTGGTGGTCCTCCGAGGGGGGAGGATCATTGAGGAGGGGGTACTGTCAGGTATGGGCTCAGCCCTTCCTTCTCAAAGCTGGCTGCTCAGCTGTCGGCTAATTGACAGCTCCTATCTCTCCACAGTGACTCACCTATTAATGATATCCTGCTTGTCAGTCCTGCCTACTTAAGCCGTCCAGTGCAAATGATCTCTGCCTTCGCCTTGATCACATCTCTAGAGACGCTCTCCTGTGTTCCTGTTAAAGACTTGCTTGGCTGACATTCCTCCTGGCTCCAGATCCTGATTGCTGTTCTACTACGCTCATCTCTGGCTCCCTGATGTTTTGGCTTGTCTGACTATCCGTTCCGGTTCCTGAACTCTGGCTATGTTTTTGACTATGTTTACCTTTTTTTATTATTATTAAACAAGTGTGATTTAACTGTACTTCTGTCTGTCTGATTCATGGTTTCTGACACCAGCTGACCGATGCCTTTAAACAATTTTTCAGTCCTCAGCGCCAAGGTCTGATCGGTTCAAGCAACCATCGCTAGCGTCTGCATTACATGATGCAAGAATATCTAGGGGCAAGAGCAGACTTGGATACCTTTCCAACAGAGCATCCACTGGGTTACTGGGTCTTGTGGATGGACCACTGGCCAGAACTTGCTCAATATGCAATTGAGCTACTGGCCTGTCCTACATCCAGAGTGCTTTCTGAACGCACATTCAGTGCTGCTGGAGGGTTTGCAACGGAACAAAGAGTGCGCCTGTCCACAGACTCCGTTGATAGGCTCGCATTCATTAAAATTAATCAGTCTTGGATCAGCAGATATCAAGCACCTGATGCTGATGTAACTGATTGAATTTGCTATGGATCTGGGATCCCTTGAAGACTGCCTATGCTGACTATCCTATTCCTCCTCAATCTTGATGATGCTAGCTTCCAACAATATTTTTGGTTAGGGCACCACCACCACCACCACCACCCAAGGCCCAAATTTTATGCCCCTGTTTAACAAGGGCACGTAATTAAAATTTTTGATCTAATATTTCACAGCAGGGCCTGTTCCTGCGCCCAACAAGAGTATATGTGAGGGGTTACAGTGTTGTTACACCACCACTCAAGGTCCAATTTTTCTGCCCCTGTTTACCAGGGGCATGTAGTTCCAATTTTTGATATAATATTTCACAGCAGGGCTTTAACTGAGTATCTGTGAGGGCTTACAGTGTTCACCAACACCTAATGTAGCGTACACATGACTGGACTTCCTGGGGAAACTAGGTCCAATGGTCTTCCAGACGGACTTCCGCTGGACTCTCTGAACGGATGCACTTGCCTACACACGACCGGACTTTCCAGCAGACTAGGTCCGCCGGACTTCCCGACGGACTTCTGACGGAGTTACGGCGGACTTTCCAAATGAATGGACTTGCGCACACACACGGACAAGTCTGTTCATTTTGAACGTGACTCGGGTATGACGGGACTAGAAAGGAAGTCAATCTCGCCGCTTTTATCGTCGAGATTGACACCTTGCAAGCCCCGTCGCGGGGCATACCAGGCCCTTAGGTGTGGTATGGATTTTAAGGGGAACCCCCTATGCCGAAAAAACAGCATGGGGTCCCCCCCAAAATCCATACCAGACCCCTATCTGAGCACGCAGCCCGGTCGGTCAGGAAAGGGGGTGGGGACAAGCAAGCGCCCCCCCCCCTCTGAGCCGTACCAGGCCACATGCCTTCAACATGGGGGGGTGGGTGCTTTGGGGGAGAGGGTGCCCTGCAGCCCCCCACCCCAAAGCACCTTGTCACCATGTTGATGAGGACAAGGGCCTCTTACCAACAACCCTGCCTGTTGGTTGTCAGGGTCTGCGGGCGGGGGGCTTATCGGAATCTGGGAGCCCCCTTCAATAAGAGGGCCCCCAGATCCCGGCCCCCCACCCTATGTGAGTATAAGGTACATGGTACCCCTACCCATTCACCTAGGGGGAAAAAAAGTGTCAATAAAAAAACACTAGACAGGTTTTTAAAGTATATTAGTAGACAGCTCCGGGGGTCTTCTTCCGACGTCGCTGGTCTCTCCGGCCTCTTCTCCCGGCGTCCGGTTCTTCTGCCGGCTCCTCCGCTATATTGTTGACCACGCCCCCTTAAAACATCATAGTCCCAGCATGCCCAGGGACTGTGAAGTCTTAAGGGGGAGGGGTCACCGCCTATATAAGTCATAGCTGAGTGCCCAGAGAGCATTACAGCCGGAGAGAGCGTCGTGTCAACATCGGAGGAAGAGAAGAGGGAAGAAGACAAGAAGGCAGAAGTCCGGACCACCGCTAGCAAAAGAGCGGCAGAAGATAGCGGAGGTGCCGGCAGAAGAACCGGACGCCAGGAGAAGAGACTGGAGAGACCCCCGAAGTCAGAAGAAGACCCCCGGAGCTGTCTAATAAATTACTTTAAAAACCTGTCTAGTGTGTTTTTTTTTTATTGACACTTTTTTCCCTAGGTGAATGGGTAGGGGTACCATGTACCCCATACTCATTCACATAGGGTGGGGGGGCTCCCGGATTCCGATAAGCCCCCCACCAGCAGACCCTGACAACCAATGGCCAGGGTTGTCGGGAAGAGGCCCTTGTCCTCATCAACATGGGGACAAGGTGCTTTGGGGTGGGGGGGCCGCAGGGCACCCCCATCCCCCAAAGCACCCCCCCATGTTGAGGGCATGTTATGGCTCAGGAGGGGGGGGCGCTCCCTCGTCCCCACCCACTTTCTTGACTGGCCGGGCTGCGTGCTCGGATAGGGGTCTGGTATGGATTTTTGGGGGATCCCACGTTCTTTTTTTTTGGCGTAGGGGGTTCCCCTTAAAATCCATACCAGACCTAAGGGCCTGGTATGCCCCGCGCTTGCCGCAAGAGGAAAATGTGTTTTTCCTTTTGCAGCGAGCGCGAGATGCAGTACCCTGCCCTTGCATCGTATCTGGTCCGTCGGACCAGCGTACAGACGAACGGGCTTTCCGGCGGAGTTACGCCGTAAAGATTTGAAGCAAGATTCAAATCTAAGTCCGTCGGATTTCCGACCAAAACGGTCCGTCGGAAGTCTGATGCAGCTCACACAGGGTCGGATTGTCCGCCAGATTCGGTCCGTCGGACCAGTCCGGTCGGAAAGTCCGCCCGTGTGTACGTGGCATAAGGCCCAAATTTCTGCAGAGGCACAGCATGAAATGTAAGTGGCCAGCTGGGCTTAAGCAATTTTTCCAGGCTAAAAGCAGCGCATAAGCAGCACTAAACAACTTTCTTGTTAGAAGGCTTCATTTAGCTCAGGGAGCAGTTTGTTTCACCAAACAGTGACATTTCCCTTTGGCAGGTTACCCAATCGTGGAAACCGGCTGGGGGTGCTGTCATTTCAGAGGGGGTAAAACTTCTGCAAAGGGAGGATTGAATCCTGGTGGGCTTACTCTCACCCTTGACATAGCAGTAGTCAGCAGGGCCTGGAGAGGTTCCTCCCAACGAGGCTGCAGAGGCTTGGCAAAGTGATGCTTGACCATTTCTCAGTCTCCGGATACTGAGACAGTGATGAAGGTCCTTTAGCTCAGGATCTGGCAACACTTGGGAAGTTGGGGATCAACTCTATCTTCTCTAGGTTGGGAGAGTACTTGGACAAATTTCTTAAACCTCTAGTGAAAGAAGGGAAATCATACCTACGGGATAGTATGCAATTAATTCAATTCATACTTCACGAAGGAAGCCTCCTTGTGTTTCTCTTGTCTCTGGATTTCCGGAGAGTTTAACAGACAAAGGTGGTATACAATGGAGTAACCTGGTCAGTTTGGAGCACATAGCTTTCCCTGGAACTGACACTTTTATTCACTTATGTTTTCTCATTAAATATAAACAAATTTTTTTTTTCTTTTGGCACCATTTTGTCCCAAAACTTTTGAACTTTGGGGTCAATTTCAATTTAACTAATTTCAATATAACTAATTGCACAGTTTATAGAATTATTATTTGCTTCACTTTAGTTAGCACATTTTTACATGGCAGACACTATTTTCTCACTGGGGTGACATAATTTTAATATTTATCAAGCAGTTAGTAATACTTTTTAAATCACTGGTGTTTTATTTTATTTTATTATATTTTTCTGGTCTTCTCCAATTATAAGGTCTTCTCTATTTTAGACCGCATTACGGCATCCAGTGATGGAGTTCTTATATGTCATAGTCATCTGAATTTAGCTTGTAGTTTATGACATCCTTACCGATAACTAATTAACACAGAGGGCAGCGCCTTTTATATCTCCATTAGGGATGAGCTTCGTGTTCGAGTCGAACCCATGTTAGACTCGAACATCGGCTGTTCGGTCGTTCGCCGAATTGCGAACGATATGGGTCGTTCGCGCCAAATTCGTGTGGCGCGTCACGGCCCATAATTCACTGCGGCATCACAGTGCATTGCTTGCTGATGATTGGCCAAGCATGCACTATGACCCGCATGCTTGGCCAATCACAGCGCCGCCTGAACAGAGAGCCGTAATTGGCCAAAGCCAAGGAGGCTTTGGCCAATTATGGCTCAGGGGATTTAGTACACGCCCCACACTATATAAGGCCGCCTGCACGGTGGCCCTGTGCAGTGTGTTCCGGTGTGCTTAGAGAGAGAGACAGTGTCATTTTATTTGAGTTAGCTAGATTAGACAGGACAGTCAGTCAGTTAGCTGCACTTAAAGTGTATTGTATATATATGCATCCCAGGTGTTGCATATATATATATACACTGTATTCAGTTTAGCTAGATCCGTTCCTGTTATCTTCTAGACTATTT
Organism: Lithobates clamitans; assembly: GCA_037952925.1. NCBI lineage: Eukaryota > Metazoa > Chordata > Amphibia > Anura > Ranidae > Lithobates > Lithobates clamitans. Next base: position 1,503,957 of record JBBGZY010001979.1, read on the forward strand.
ACATTTAGTGCAGTGCGTCCTGCTCACAGTGTTCAGCTAGATCCGTTCCTGTTATCTTCCTACTGACAGGCAGGCTTGTCTTGTTACAGTATATAAAGCTACCTGAAGAAAATTACTGGTGTTCTTTTGATCCTATTAGTACCACGGTCAGGCAGCTAGACTATTTACATTTAGTGCAGTGCGTCCTGCTCACAGTGTTCAGCTAGATCCGTTCCTGTTATCTTCCTACTGACAGGCAGGCTTGTCTTGTTACAGTATTTACAGCTACCTAAAGAAAATCACTGGTGTTCTTTTGATCCTATTAGTACCACGGTCAGGCAGCTAGACTATTTACATTTAGTACAGTGCGTCCTGCTCACAGTGTTCAGCTAGATCCGTTCCTGTTATCTTCCTACTGACAGGCAGGCTTGTCTTGTTACAGTATATAAAGCTACCTGAAGAAAATTACTGGTGTTCTTTTGATCCTATTAGTACCACGGTCAGGCAGCTAGACTATTTACATTTAATGCAGTGCGTCCTGCTCACAGTGTTCAGCTAGATCCGTTCCTGTTATCTTCCTACTGACAGGCAGGCTTGTCTTGTTACAGTATATAAAGCTACCTGAAGAAAATTACTGGTGTTCTTTTGATCCTATTAGTACCACGGTCAGGCAGCTAGACTATTTACATTTAGTACAGTGCGTCCTGCTCACAGTGTTCAGCTAGATCCGTTCCTGTTATTTCCTACTGACAGGCAGGCTTGTCTTGTTACAGTATATAAAGCTACCTGAAGAAAATTACTGGTGTTCTTTTGATCCTATTAGTACCACGGTCAGGCAGCTAGACTATTTACATTTAGTACAGTGCGTCCTGCTCACAGTGTTCAGCTAGATCCGTTCCTGTTATCTTCCTACTGACAGGCAGGCTTGTCTTGTTACAGTATATAAAGCTACCTGAAGAAAATTACTGGTGTTCTTTTGATCCTATTAGTACCACGGTCAGGCAGCTAGACTATTTACATTTAATGCAGTGCGTCCTGCTCACAGTGTTCAGCTAGATCCGTTCCTGTTATCTTCCTACTGACAGGCAGGCTTGTCTTGTTACAGTATATAAAGCTACCTGAAGAAAATTACTGGTGTTCTTTTGATCCTATTAGTACCACGGTCAGGCAGCTAGACTATTTACATTTAGTACAGTGCGTCCTACTCACAGTGTTCAGCTAGATCCGTTCCTGTTATCTTCCTACTGACAGGCAGGCTTGTCTTGTTACAGTATATAAAGCTACCTGAAGAAAATTACTGGTGTTCTTTTGATCCTATTAGTACCACGGTCAGGCAGCTAGACTATTTACATTTAGTGCAGTGCGTCCTGCTCACAGTGTTCAGCTAGATCCGTTCCTGTTATCTTCCTACTGACAGGCAGGCTTGTCTTGTTACAGTATATAAAGCTACCTGAAGAACATTACTGGTGTTCTTTTGATCCTATTAGTACCACGGTCAGGCAGCTAGACTATTTACATTTAGTGCAGTGCGTCCTGCTCACAGTGTTCAGCTAGATCCGTTCCTGTTACCTTCCTACTGACAGGCCGGCTTGTCTTGTTAAAGTATTTACAGCTACCTAAAGAAAATTACTGGTGTTCTTTTGATCCTATTAGTACCACGGTCAGGCAGCTAGACTATTTACAGTTAGTGCAGTGCGTCCTGCTCACAGTGTTCAGCTAAACCTACAAGTTAGTGGGGTGCGTCCACCTCACAGTGTTCAGCTAAAGCTACCTGTAGAAGGTTGGTGGTGTTCTCATACTACAGGCAGGCAGTTGATTTTGCTAGCTGCAGTATATATATATATATATATATATATATCCCAGCTTAGTGCAGCTACAGGCCATTAGTATGTCTGGAAGGCCAAGAAGGAGAGGCAGACAGTCACAAGCCAATAAGAGAGGGCAAGCAGGCTCTGTGTCTAGTGCTGGTCGTGGAGACGGTGCATCCTCATCAGCACGTGGCCATGGGACATGCTTGGCCTTTTTTTCGGCAGCTGGCCGTGTTGAGCCGCAACATGCGGAAGACTTGGTCGAGTGGATGACCAAGCCGTCCTCATCCTCCTCATCCTCTCTCACCCATGCTGAGGGTGCTTTGTCTGGCAAAGCAGCGGCCTCTTCCCTCGGCTCAATGTCATCAGTGACTCCTTCCCTAGCTCCACCATGTCCTCCTGAGGAGTCCCTCGAACTGTTTGACCACAGTGTTGGGTACATGCTCCAGGAGGATGCCCAGCGTTTGGAAGGCTCTGATGATGATACTGAGCTCGATGAAGGCAGTAACATGAGCACGGACAGAGGGGATGCCCAAGAAGGACAGCAATCTGGCAGTCATGCTCCCCCTGCTGCAGCATACTGCCAGGTTTGCTCCAGTGATGAGGAGGGAGGGGATGATGAGGTCACTGACTCAACATGGGTGCCTGATAGGATAGGAGAGAGGAGGAGGAGGAGGAGGAGGCGGCACATCACCAACGAGGCAGGATGCCCTCCAGGGGCCAGCCTAAGGGCAGCACATTGACTGCATCACATGTGCAGGGCGCTGCAGTCTCTGCGCGTTATTCAAAAAGTTCTTTGGTGTGGGCCTTTTTTGAGACGAGTGCATCAGATCGCACCGCTGCTATTTGCAACATATGTCTCAAGCGTATCTCACGTGGCCAAAACATCTCCCGCTTGGGTACCACATGCTTGACCAGACATATGTTGACCTGCCATGCAGTTAGTTGGCAAGCGCATCTAAAAGACCCACACCAAAGAACAAAGAGGACCTCTCCTTGCTCCTCATCAGCTGAGATTTCCAACCCCACTAGACCTTCAGTCCTCTCTGAGACCTGCACTGAGAGGAATGAAGGTGTAGAATTAGGTGTGTCACAGCCAAGTACTTGTGGGCAATCTGCTTTTGGTACACCGACGTCAGATTGTACCAGGCAAATTTCCCTGCCCCAGCTGCTGCACCGCCGAAAGAAGTTTGCTCCCAGCCATCCACATGCCCAGCGGTTGAATGCTATCTTGGCAAAATTGCTAGCACTTCAACTGCTGCCTTTTCAGTTGGTAGACTCTGCCCCCTTCCGTGAGTTTGTGGAATGTGCGGTTCCTCAGTGGCAGGTACCCAAACGCCACTTTTTCTCACGGAAGGCGATTCCGGCTCTCTACCGGCATGTGGAAGGCAATGTCCATGCCTCGCTGGACAGGGCGGTCAGCGGTAAGGTGCATATTACCGCTGACTCATGGTCCAGCAGGCATGGACAGGGACGTTACCTAAGTTTCACGGCGCATTGGGTGACTCTGCTGGCAGCTGGGAAGGATGCAGGACAAGGTGCAGTAGTGTTGGAGGTTGTTCCGCCACCACGCCTCCAAAATGCTAATGATTGTGACACACCTCTCTCCTCCACCCCCTCCTCTTCTTCTTCCTCCATGGCCTCTTCCTCGGAACCAGCGGTGCTCCGTAGTCGTTCAAGGGGCTACGCAAGTACGCAGGCCAAAAGATGCCATGCGGTGCTTGAGCTGGTGTGCTTGGGGGACAGGAGCCACACTGGGGCAGAGGTTCTGTCAGCTCTGCAGGGGCAGGTTCAGAGGTGGTTGACGCCACGCCAACTTAAGGCAGGAATGGTGGTTTGCGACAATGGCACCAACCTCCTCTCTGCCCTCCGACAGGGACAAATGACCCATGTGCCCTGTTTGGCTCACGTCCTTAACTTGGTGGTGCAGCGGTTCTTGGGCAGGTACCCGGGCTTACAGGATGTCCTGAGGCAGGCCAGGAAAGTCTTGTGCATTTCCGCCGGTCATATAATGCCAGTGCTCGGCTGACGGACCTCCAAAAGGAGTTTAACCTGCCCAAGAACCGCCTAATCTGTGACATGCCCACCAGGTGGAACTCAATGTTGGCAGCGGCTGCACACGCAGCAGAGGGCCATCAATGAGTACCTGTGCGACTATGGCACCAGGGCAGGGTCAGGGGAGCTTGTTTTTTTTCCCCACGCCAGTGGGCCATGATCAGGGATGCATGCACTGTCCTGTCACCATTTGAGGAGGCCACGAGGATGGTGAGCAGTGACAGTGCATGCATCAGTGACACTGTCCCCCTTGTCCACCTGTTGGAGCACACGCTGCGTGGAATAATGGACAGGGCACTTGAGGCAGAACAGAGGCAGGAAGAGGAGGACTTCCTTAGCTCTCAAGGCCCCCTTTATCCAGACAGTGTTCCTGCGTGCCCGCCGATCATACAGGAAGAGGACGAGGAGGAGGAGGAGGAGGAAGATTGTGTCAGTATGGAGGTGGAGCCTGGCACTCAGCATCAGCAGCAGTCTTTAAGGGATCAGTCCCAAGAAACACATGGACTTGTACGTGGCTGGGAGGAGGTGGCTGCGGACCATGTCGTCCTTAGTGACCCAGAGGACTCCGGACCGAATGCCTCAGCAAACCTACGCTGCATGGCCTCCCTGATCCTGCAAAGCCTGCGTAAGGATCCTCGTATTCGTGGTATCAAGGAGAAGGACCAATACTGGCTGGCAACCCTCCTTGATCCACGTTACAAGGGTAAGGTTGCGGACCTTATCTTGCCATCGCAGAGGGAGCAGAGGATGAAACATCTTCGGGAGGCCTTGCAGAAAGGTCTGTGCAACGCGTTCCCAGAGACTGGGAGGTTACAAACTCCTGTTTCTGGACAAGGCTTCGGTCAGTCAAAGAAGGAGCGGTGGAGAAGGTGGCCGTCTGACCGATGCGTTCAGACAATTTTTTGGTCCGCAGCCCCAAGGTATGATCGGTTCCAGCAACCATCGCCAGCGTCTGTTTTACATGGTGCAGGAATACCTTGGGGCAAGATCAGACTTGGACACCTTTCCCACCGAAAATCCTCTGGGTTACTGGGTCTTGAGGATGGATCACTGGCCAGAGCTTGCACAGTATGCAATTGAGCTACTGGCCTGTCCTGCATCCAGCGTTCTTTCGGAACGCACATTCAGTGCTGCTGGAGGCGTGGTAACCGATCACAGGGTGCGTCTGTCCACCGACTCGGTCGATCGACTGACCTTCATAAAAATTAATCAGTCTTGGATCACCACCAGCTACCAAGCACCTGATGCTGATGTAACCGAATAATTTTTTTTGAAATCTCAGATCCCTTCAAAGACTGCCTATGCTGATGCTTAGTGACTATCCCTGAGTAATTATCCTCTTCCTCCTCAATCATCACGCTGATAGCTTGTAAGAACATTTTTGGTTCTGGGCGCCACCACCAGTGCCTAAGGCACAATTTTTCAGCCCCTGTTTAACAGGAGCGTGTAATTACAATTTTTGATGTAATACTTTGCAGCAGGGCTCGTTCCTGCATTCCAACTAGAGTGTCTGTGAGGGGTTGCAGTGTTGTGGCACCAGCACCAGTGCCTAAGGCCCAATTTTTCTGCCCCTGTCTAACAGGGGCGTGTAATTACAATTTTTGATGCAATACTTTGCAGCAGGGCTCGTTCCTGCGTTCCAACTAGAGTGTCTGTAAGGGGTTGCAGTGTTGTGGCACCAGCACCAGTGCCTAAGGCCTAATTTTTCAGCTCCTGTTCAACAGGGGCATGTAATTACAATTCTTGATCTAATATTTCACAGCAGGGCCCTGTGAGGGCTTACAGTGTTGTGGCCACAGCAACACCTAAGGCCCAAATTTCTGCTGAGTATATAGGGCAGGACCCTACTTTCAAACATCTAACTTACAAACGACTCCTACTTGCAAACGGAAGGAGACAACAGGAAGTGAGATGAAATCTACCCCTAGGAAGGGAAATTCTCTCCTGTAAGAGAGAATATGGGGAAAAATATTCACCTTTCCTTATTTTAATTTGGGTGCGGGGTTCCCCTTAATATCCATACAAGACCCAAAGGGCCTGGTAATGGACTGGGGGGTACCCATGCCGTTTGTCTCACTGATTTTCATCCATATTGCCATGACCCGACATTACATTAAACCCGCAAGCAGTTTTAAATGAGATTTTTTCCTTTAAAAATGACATTTTGTGCAGGGACTGTTCTAAACACGGGAAACACGCGTCACTTTACTTTAGGCATACTATAGACACCCCCCAGGTTCGATATTTAAAGGAATATTTCACTTTTTTTTTTTTACTTTAAGCATCATTAAAATCACTGCTCCCGAAAAAACGGCCGTTTTTAAAAGTTTTTTTTGCATTGATACATGTCCCCTGGGATAGGACCCAGGTCCCCAAACCCTTTTTAGGACAATACCATGCAAATTAGCCTTTAAAATGAGCACTTTTGATTTCGAACGTTCGAGTCCCATAGACGTCAATGGAGTTCTAAAGTTCGTGCGAACTTTCGGTCCGTTCGCAGGTTCTGGTGCGAACTGAACCGGGGGGTGTTCGGCTCATCCCTAATCTCCATATTATCTATCTGTCTTGGAGGTGTGTTTGGGGTTGTTATGTTGGAATACTGCCCTGCGCCCCAGTCTCTGAAGGGAGGGGATCATGCTCTGCTTCAGTATGTCACAGTACATGTTGGCATTCATGGTTCTCATAATGAACGTTTGCTCCCCAGTTCTGGCAGCACTCATGCAGCCCCAGACCATGACACTCCCACCACCATGCTTGACTGTAGGCAAGACACACTTGTCTTTGTACTCCTCACCTTGTTGCCGCCACACAGGCTTGACACCATCTGAACCAAATACGTTTATCTTGGTCTCATCAGACCACAGGACATGGTTCTAGTAATTCATGTCCTTAGTCTGCTTGTCTTCAGCAAACTGTTTGCGGCTTTCTTGTGCATCATCTTTAGAAGAGGCTTCCTTCTGGGATGATAGCCATGCAGACCAATTTGATTCAGTGTGCGGTATATGGTCTGAGCACTCACAGGCTGATCCCCCCCACCCCTCAACCTCTGCTGTAATGCTAGCAGCACTCATACATCTATTTTCCAAAGACAACCAACCTCTGGATATGACGTTGAGCATGTGCACTCATCTTGTTTGGTTGACTATGGCGAGGCCTCTTCTGAGTGTAACGAAGAAAAATGCTCCTGCGCACAAGTGGGTAACCGAACAAGCGGCGTGTTAACACAGGCCTTGCTGCCCTCAAGGATGGGGGATCCTAGCAGACAACGAGCGAAAAGAAAGAAAGGGTGCACCAGCCATGTGCATTATCCTTTAGATAACATTTATTAAAACTAATGATTATTATTATTATTATTATTATACAGGATTTATATAGCGCCGACAGTTTACGCAGCGCTTTACAACAACATTAGGGCAGACAGTACAAGTACAATACAATTCAATACAGGAGGAATCAGAGGGCCCTGCTCGTTAGAGCTTACAATCTAGGAGGGAGGGTCAAGTTATACAAAAGGCTAATAGCTGTGGGGGATGAGCTAATGAAGAAAATAATGCAGTTGTTAGATGGAGGCAGGATAGGCCTCTCTGAAGAGGAAAGTCTTCAGGGATCGCCTAAAAGTGGATAAATTTGGAGACAGTCTGACAGATTGGGGTAGGGAATTCCAGAGGATGGGCGAGGCTCGGGAGAAGTCCTGGAGGCGGATATGGGAGGAGGTGATGAGGGAGCTAGAGAGCAGGAGATCTTGGGAGGAACGGAGATGGCGTTTAGGTTGGTATTATATGATGATGATAATGATAAAAAGGAACTACTTACAAACAGTAGTAGAAGATGACAAATGTATAAAAACAATCTTCAAATCACAGCATGCAATCAAGGAGCAGCAGAGCCCACCAGAGGAGCTCACAGGAATCACTGCTGGCTGACACATTTTGAGGGGAATGTCCCCTCTTCCTCAGAGCACGGCAGTGAATCCTCCTTCAGCAGTCCCCTTTTTTTTATTATAAGTGAATACATATAGGTATGCCCACATGCACCTTCAATCCATCAGACCCAATCATGAAGGCCCCTCCCTTCTATTCCTCTAACTAGATAGGCGGACCAACAAATAAATGGATAAATAAATAACTCAGATAATAAAGATAATACATAATAATATTGAAAATAATAAACTCTGAAAGTGACCATAACAATAATATTAGTAATAATGGTAATAGAAGCGCCCACTAGAGGGGCATAGCCAGACCCTTGCCAGCTACAATGCGTACCGTACATATGATAAGTGAAAGTGGTGAGCAGGGGAACCCTCGCTAAATTGGGGTGAATGCTGATCTCATCCATGGCTGTTTGTAGCCTCTATGGGGCCGCGTCGCCACATGTACACCGTTCTCTGTGGTGCAGACCTACTTCCTTAAAGTTATTACGGCGTGGAGCACACACTAAGCATATCTGCGCTCCGGGCAAAGGAAGGGGCGGACCTGCCGTGACCTCCTCTGCGACATCCGTCGCTCGTAAATGACGGAAGCGGGTCAGCGCCATATTGCTGGGGGCTACAAGCAGCCATTGATGAGATCAACATGCACCCTGATTTAGCGAGGGTTCCCCTGCTCACAACTTTCATCATATGTACAGTATGCATTGTAGCTGGCAAGGGTTTGGCTATGCCCCTCTAGTGGGCGCTTCTATTACCATTATTACTATTATTATTATTATTACTATTATTTTTATTGTTATGGTCACTTTCAGAGTTTATTATTTTCAATATCGTTATGTATTATCTTTATTATCTCAGTTATTTATTTATCTATTTGTTGGTCAGCCTACCTAGTTAGGGGAATAAAAGGGAGGGGCCTTCATGATTGGGTCTGATAGATTTAAGGTGCATGTGGGCATACCTATATGTATTCACTTATAATAAAAAAGAGGACTGCTGAAGGAGGATTCACTGCCATGCTCTGAGGAAGAGGGGACGTTCCCCTCGAAACGCGTCAGCCAGAAGTGATTCCTGTGAGCTCCTCCGGCACCTCTGGTGGGCTCTGCTGCTCCTTGACTGCATGCTGTGATTTGAAGATTGTTTTTATACATTTGAGATCTTCTACTACTGTTTGTAAGTAGTTCCTTTTTATCATTAGTTTTAATAAATTTTATCTAAAGGATAATGCACATGGCTGGTGTGGCTTTCTTTCTTTTCTCTTGTTGTCTGCTAGGATCCCCCATCCTTGAGGGCAGCAAGGCCTGTGTTTACACACCGCTTGTTCGGTTACCCACTTGTGCGCAGGAGCATTTTTCTTTGTTATCAGTATTTTTGTTGGGATCTCCAGCTGCAGAGTGGGTTTCTGTACCAGTATCCTGAAATTTGCCTAATCAACAATGGTCAAATCTATTGAAGAAAGACTGTTGAGAAGATCATCTCTAGCTAGAGGGTTCACTACAAGTATTGTTTTCTTCGAAACTGAGAATCCAACTAAAGAAACTAGTACAGCATGTGATGTCAGTGAGTCGACTCCATCGAGAGAGGACAAAATGATATCATTGTTTTATGATTTGAAGGACCTATTGGAGAAGGAGATGTTACAATGGTGGGACATTTTGCTCTTACAGAAATATTTGGAATTCAAAAGAGTTTCTAGGGGTTTAAGGATTACTAAACTGTGTTCATTTCTTGATGATGATTTCAAAGTTAGATGGATCTCTTGTTGCAATATATTATTACTCAGAGGGAGCGCAACCTAGTTAAAATTCGTGCTGATATTAACACTTTGCAAGAGGATCTGTCTTTATTTTTAGATGTCACAAAATTTGATGTATGGGATCTTAAAATTAATGAACAGATGATGGTGTATGAAACTAACCTTATCAGCAAAAAATCAGGGAAGTTTGAGCGAGACCGGCTGGATTACCTTAACGATAGGGAGTTCAGCTGGAAAAAGCCCAAGACTCCATCTGATAAGGCTATAGGTTCAAATGATTTTAAGAAAAGGTCAAGTATTGGTATTAATAATAATAAAAATAAAAATATCAATAGAAAAGACCCCACCATTTATGAGCCTAAACACCCCACCGCTTCATCTCAAATGCCATCTTCATTTCAGCCCCAGTATACCACTTCTAGTGATGGCTTTGGTGATGTTAGGAATGGGCAATTCAACAATAGAGGTAATAAACATCCATCAAAAAAGAGTAGTAAGGGTGCATATAACAGATGTCAACCCTTTACTAGGGATCGTATGAATGGGAATTTACATCCCCATTCACTACCATCATCTAATAAAGCTGACTCTAGGTCAGCAGACATCAGTGACGGAGAACCTACCAGCTCCTCACTCCCTGGGAGAGACTGTTTGACAGCCCCTGTAGGCGGTTCATCGCCTTCTAAGACCAGGCCAACTGTGACATCTTCAGTCATTGACATTGGGGTCACTTTAGATTCTTCTACTATGGTTCACAATCCTTTTACCACTTTGTAGAATCTAGAAGGGGATCTTTGTAATGGGAGCTTAGCTAATGTAACACCCCCTTTGACTTTTTTAGAAACAGAAGTTGCAAAAACAGAGGGGATTGCAACGGAGAACGAGACGCCGAACCCTCTGCTATGCATTCCGTCAATAAAGAAGTCAAGGAAAAGGGAGGAGGAACGAGAAGAGGAGGCAAGGGGCACAAAAAGAGGCAGAGTGTAAAACACACTCATGCTATTATTAAAATGTTTAATTTGTCCAGATCAGTGTTTACGGACACCGAGCTGGATTTACTTAGGAAAGGCCTAAACTTTGCCCCTCCCAGTATACCCAATCTTTTTGAACCATTTGTTGATCTCAACAAATATGTACGGAAACTTACCCTCCAACGGTATTATATACTTAAGGATGCTGGGAACCCCCCATTGAATCCTAATACTGTAGAGCCATTGCCATGTTCCTCTTCGGATACAAGTGCAGAAGATGCCTCTGCCCTAAACATTTTAGGGGATCTCTATTTAGAGGCCGACTGTGGGGATTGTCACTATCTATCTGTGAGCACCCCAGTGATATTGCTACAGTTCACACCTCTTTTGCTCCTAAATCCTCCTTTTTCCCTCATTGGGCCAAATGTAAATACATCTCCACCTTTTATGATGTGGCATTTGAATCATTTGGAACGAGGTTCCATTTTGCTACTATCAATGGGAACAAATTTAACAAGCACTCTGACCTGTTGGGGTTGTCAGTTATGAGCCTTAGGCAAAATCAGGATGTCATCATTTGAAAGGGCGGGAAAGGTATAAAGTAAATACTGCGCTAACACAGATAAAATTAAGATGAGCTGCGACTAGAAGGTAGTAAACCATAAATCCAATAAAATTCAAAAAGTCGCGCTAGAAGAATGAGAGCGGCAACAAACAGGTGCCTACAGCATCAAAAAGAATTATGAAAATAAATAGTGGTCACTGTGCAAATAATTATAATACTACTCAGTGTATATATACACAATGAAAATTGAATATATATTAAATAAACAGAACACAGATATTGCTTTCTATGTCCATAAAAAAAGAAAAGAAAAAAAAAGGAAGAAAAACGAAAAAATAAAATTATTGAATTCAAAAATAAGTGATTATATGTGAACAGCAAAAAATTCCTCAGAACGCTAAAGCAAAGTGCAACAGTGTATGAGAGCTGTGCAAAAACAATAAAACATATACAGTGTAAAAATTATAACAAGCTTATGTATTCCACCAAAAGTCCATATCCATACAGGAACAATAATTAATAAAGTTCGTGCATGCTTTATAGCACAAAAACGTAGTGATGAGTGTCCCCAAGTGCTGAGTGAATTTTAGAACCAAAACTTGCTGCAGTGACTAAGGTGCGTAGGCAGACCTCCACCATTCAAAACTGCTGCCTCTTACCAGAAAAAGTTGGTCTCTAGATTATAGGAGACCTAAAGGGCGGATGGCTGCAACCCCAGCCAGGGATCTGTACAGCAGACACTCGTTATCATCCGAATCCCGGAACTCTCTCCGTCAATCACACCATAATGAGTAGGATATGTCCCCATAGAAGAGATAAAAGGCTCCACATAGCATAAAATCTAAGGTTTTATTGAATGAAAAATAACGTCCTGTTGTGACGAAACGACGTAGGGAGGAGGAGCTACGTCCCGACGACACCGCGATCTGTACACCCGGAAGACACGGGGAGTTTTTTTAGCCGGCCGGCGTTCCTGTATGCTTGTTTATACAACTGATCTTGTAAGTGCAATCTATACTTTTTTCATTCAATAAAACCTTAGATTTTATGCTATGTGGAGCCTTTTATCTCTTCTATGGGGACATATCCTACTCATTATGGTGTGATTGACGGAGAGAGTTCCGGGATTCGGATGATAACAAGTGTCTGGTGTACAGATCCCTGGCTGGGGTTGCAGCCATCCGCCCTTTAGGTCTCCTATAATCTAGAGACCAACTTTTTCTGGTAAGAGGCAGCAGTTTTGAATGGTGGAGGTCTGCCTACGCACCTTAGTCACTGCAGCAAGTTTTGGTTCTAAAATTCACTCAGCACTTGGGGACACTCATCACTACGTTTTTGTGCTATAAAGCATGCACGAACTTTATTAATTATTGTTCCTGTATGGATATGGACTTTTGGTGGAATACATAAGCTTGTTATAATTTTTACACTGTATAATTAACGTTTTTTACACTGTATATGTTTTATTGTTTTTGCACAGCTCTCATACACTGTTGCACTTTGCTTTAGCGTTCTGAGGAATTTTTTGCTGTTCACATATAATCACTTATTTTTGAATTCAATAATTTTATTTTTTCCTTTTTCTTCCTTTTTTTCTTTTCTTTTTTTATGGACATAGAAAACAATATCTGTGTTCTGTTTATTTAATATATATTCAATTTTCATTGCGGTGTATATATACACTGAGTAGTATTATAATTATTTGCACAGTGACCACTATTTATTTTCATAATTCTTTTTGATGCTGTAGGCACCTGTTTGTTGCCACTCTCATTCTTCTAGCGCGACTTTTTGAATTTTATTAGATAAGGGCGGGAGTTTGGTCATTCAAAATAAGGAAGACTATACAGCCGAAGCAATGAGATTATTGGGGGACACGGACACCTATATCAAACAGAAAGGCGACCCTGTTATAGAGTTCACTAAAGATCTGAAAATTCTCTTGGATCAGGCTCTACTTGATGCCGTTCTCACCAAAAGCGGATATCACTTCCTTTATAATACTCATGCACTGACCCCGCATTTCTACCATATTCCCAAAGTGCATAAGAGTGAAGTGGATTCCCCGGGTAGACCCATCATTGCAGGGATTGATAGTGTCTCCAGTAATGTGGGCTGTTATATTGATCAATTTATGCAGGGAATAGTGACAAATCTCCCGTCCTTTGTTAGGGATTCCAGCCACATGCTAGAGATCCTATCCAACTATGAATGGCAGCCCAGGTACAGATGGCTCTCTTTGGATGTAGCTTCCCTTTGCACATCTATTGACCATATATATGGCCTAAGGGCAGTCAACTACTATCTTTCCAAAGGGACGCTCAATTATGTTCAGGACAAATTCGTGCTAGATTGTCTAGATTTCTCCCTTACACATAACCATTTTTCTTTTCTTGGAGAGCACTATCTGCAAATCAAGGGTATGGCTATGGGGGCCAGGTTTGCCCCTAGTTATGCCAACATCTTTATAGGTTATTGGGAGGAATCATTCATCTGGAACAATAACCCTTTTGAGGCGAACCTGATCCTCTTTGCCAGATACATTGATGATATTCTCATCATTTGGGATGGGACAGATCACATCTATTCCTTGAGTATTGTAGTGACAACCCCTTTGGAATCAAGTTTACCCATGTCATCAATAAAGATTGTTTGGTATTTTTGGACCTCGAACTTAGGAGTGACCTAGATGGTAACATCCTCTCCAAGACACATTTTAAACCCAGTGGTGCCAACTCCTTTTTGAATGCTGACAGCAATCATCATCCTAGATGGATTAGGAACGTCCCCTATGGACAGTTTTGCCGTCTAAAGCGCACATGCACTAAGAAGAGTGATTATCTGGAGCAGAGCAATATCCTCAGGAATAAATTGCTGGACAAGGGGTATGATCAGCTCTAATAGAGTCTGCCCTTAACAAATATGCCAATCTGTACGATGAGCCTTTCGTACATAATTCACGACCTGCCTCCACTACCAATCCGGACACTATACAAACTCGTTTTTCCACACAATACATGAATAAAGCTTTTGTAATACAGAGCATTTTAAGGAAGAACTGGGGCATCCTCAAGCATGATCCAGTGCTGAGTAAGCATCTTTTGGATAGACCCAACATAGTGTATAGGAAACCTTGAGATTTAAGAAGCTTGATAGCTCCTAGTATGGTAAAGAAATATTCTAATAAGTCCACTAACGTGTGGTCCACTATCTTCGACCAGAAAGTAGCTATAAATGCAGTGTCAGGAATTGTGGTACATGCCAGTACATGTGGCACAGAAAAAAGACAGTAACCGGTAGTGACGGCAGGGTCCACCATTTGAAGCAGTTTATCAACTGGGGGACGGATCATGTGGTCTATGACATTATTTGCCCGTGCGGGCGTCTATATGTGGGTCGCACCTCTCGTCCCATGAGAGTGCATATTGGTGAGCATAAATGCGATATCACCAATACTAGAGTGAAATATCCGGTTCCTCAACATTTTCAGGAAGCCCACCATCTGGTATGAGAGTGTTTGGGATTGAGTATATTGGGGGAGGTCTGGATAGAGGTAGAAGGCACCAGAGGCTTTGCAAACGTGAGGCCTACTGGATCTTCACCCTCGGTAGCATGACCCCCAGGGGGCTCAATGAGGATCCAGAGGTCCAAAAATCGTTCAACAACATAGAGCACCCTTGCGTTTCTGCACCCAACCTCCACCTCTCCCCCCCCACCTTCCATTTCCCCCTCTGGCTCTGGTTATTGTGCTGATGTCTGTATGTATGTCTAGTTAGTCTCTAAGTCCCCTTATGTTGAGGGAAGGCTACACCATTTTACTATGCCTCTATTGTTTTTGGTATCATCATCATTGCTGTTGTTGTCATTCCATCTATGAAGTTCTTCTATTTCATGAAACTTGTTATCTTATTGCCATTTGTTAGTTTATATGCTGCTTGCAGTAACTATACAGAGAGATACACTTATGTAGGAGTTTTATGTATGAGTGTTATGTATTGTTTTAATAATTTATTTATTGCATACCTCCCTCTTTAATACATAATGTATTTACGCGCTCTTGATTTTAACTAATGTTACTGCACGCTGTTATTGCACAGAGCAGCATATGTTTACCTGCTTCAGCATCATCCCCTGTTCTATTATCTTAATGCGCATTTTTTGATGAAGTTCTAATGCGCAATTTTATTGAGAACCCCCTACATGCTATTCCCAGATAGATCCAATCGCTTAAATGCGACTAGTTAACACATATGGCACGGTTGCATAATACTTTGCATCATTATTATCAATTTTGTTTTGTTTATATCACTGCCAGACTGGCATTCCTGCTGGGCTCTCTATAAAACTACTGCATTGTATTGGCCTATTAGCGTTTTTTTTTCTCCCCTTTTGTCTATACAGGTCTATTTGACCTTCCTAATGCTGCCTCCAGCAATATGGCGCCGACCCGCTTCCCGCCCCTTACGTCATTGATGAGCGACGGACGTCGCAGAGGAGGTCATGCCAGGTCCGCCCCTTCCTTTGCCTGGAGCGCAGATACGCTTGGCGTGCGCTCCACACCATAATAACATTAAGGAAGTAGGTCTGCACCACAGAGAACAGTGTACACGTGGCGACGCGGCCCCTTGCTATCTATAGAGGCTACAAGCAGCCATTGATGAGACCAGCATTCACCCCGATTTAGCGAGGCTTTCCCTGCTCACCACTTTCACTTATCATATGTACGGTACGCATTGTAGCTGGCAAGGGTCTGGCTATGCCCCTCTAGTGGGCTCTTCTATTACCATTATTACTATTATTATTATTGTTATGGTCACTTTCAGAGTTTATTATTTTCAATATCATTATGTATTATCTTTATTATCTGAGTTATTTATTTATTTATCTATTTATGTGTTGGTCCGCCTACCTAGTTAGGGGAATAGAAGGGAGGGGCCTTCATAATTGGGTCTGATGGATTGAAGGTGCATGTGGGCATACCTATATGTATTCACTTATAATAAAAAAAAGGGGACTGCTGAAGGAGGATTCACTGCCGTGCTCTGAGGAAGAGGGGACATTCCCCTCGAAACGCGTCAGCCAGCAGTGATTCGTGTGAGCTCCTCCAGCACCTCTGGTGGGCTCTGCTGCTCCTTGACTGCATGCTGTGATTTGAAGATTGTTTTATACATTTGAGATCTTCTACTACTGTTTGTAAGTAGTTCCTTTTTATCATTAGATTTAATAAATTTTATCTAAAGGATAATGCACATGGCTGGTGCACCCTTTCTTTCTTTTCTCTCTTCTGAGTGTAACCTGTCCTGTTAAACCACTGTAAGGTCTTGGCCACCATGCTGCAGCTCATTTTCAGGGTCTCAGTAATCTTCTTACAGCCTAGGATATCTTTATGTAGGGCAACAATTCTTTTTTTCAGATCCTCAGAAGATTCTTTCGCCAAGAGGTGCCATGTTGAACTTCCACTGACCAGTATGAGAGAGTGAGAGCGATTACACCAAATTTAACACACCTGCTCCCCATTCAAGCCTGAGACCTTGTAACACTAACAAGTCACATGACACCGGGAAGGGAAAATTGCTAATTGGGCCCAATTTAAACATTTTCACTTAGGGGTGTACTCACTTTTGTTGCCAGTGGTTTAGACATTAATGGCTGTGTGCTGAGTTATTTTGAGGGGAATGCAAATTTACACTCTTATACAAGCTGTACACTCACTACTTTACATTGTAGCAAAGTGTAATTTCTTCATTGTTGTCACATGAAAAGATATGATAAAATATATACACATATATATACACACAGACAAAGTGAAAATATTAGTCAATTTATCAAGTAAAAGAAAACTAATGCCCATTGAAATTCAAATCCAAAAATAACAAGGAGGTAACACCCATCAGTGTGGATAGAGATAAGCTACAGAGGAGGAAATTGTGAAAAATCCTTCTTTTAAAGTGCGTCCAGCTCCACACCCAGGTCGCCGTGACCACTAAACAGTAGTCTCACCAAGATCAGGGAAAAACGGTCTCCCCAGGACCTTTAAAGTTGTCTGGAACTGCAGCTAGAACTGGTAATGGTAATGGCAGAGGCTTATTGCATCTGTTCCTGCACCAGAGGCCCTTATGGAGGCCGAAACCAGCTCTGACCATCCCAATATAACGGTTTAGCCGGGCTAAATCAACCCAATACTGCCAATTTAAGACCATCACAGACCCCTAGAGGAAGAGGATGTGGTTTTAAGAATAATTCTCTCCCCCAACATAGGGTGTAGAAACTCAAGTTTTCATACTCCATCCCAACCATAAAGAAGTAGAGGTAATAATTCCAATAGAAGGGGTGGGAGGGGCCATTTTAGAGGAAATCAACAAGACTATAAAACGTACTATCAGAGAGAACAGGGTAACTATTCACAATATAGCTCCCTGTCTCAATATAATGACCACCCAGGCCCATACAATACACATTCTCGCCAATACAATCACCCCCCAATAACCACATACAATAGATTCTCTCCTTTACAAGATACATATGACGATTATCAATCGTATATGGAAGAGGAATATGAACAAACCCCCATTTAGGCATAATCAATATGACCATAATATCTATGCAAATCAGGTTTTTCATCAGGACATTCAGGGGAGAAAAAGGGCTCCAGACACAAGAGAGGTTGTAGAGGGGGTAGGCGAATTCAGAGAAAAAAGAAGAAGAACGTAGTAGGCCAAAGAGTATTCAATCTTAGTACTAAGACATTAACCAAAAAAGAACTCTTTATTTTGGACAAGGGCCTTAAGTTTGCCCCTCCAAAAAAATTGGACAAGTTTAACACATTCATAGATGTCCATGAATTTGTAAGAAAAATGAATAACATCAACATAAGCAACCAACGATATGATATGTTGGTTGCTTATATACAGGTGATGTATGTCAATTATGGAAAAAGGCTGTTCATTTTCCTCTGTTAAAATAAAAATAAAGAAATTGAAAAAAAAAAAGAAAAATTAATATTCAACATTATCTTGGGTCTAATCCCTGTGAGGGATCTTCACGAGCTGCAGCTTCAGGCACGGTACATTCGGAATTGTCTAACCCCTCTTTATTCAATCCACCCATTCCTGTTGCTCCAAACATCAGTATCTTTAAGGATTTAGTCCTTGGCGATTTGGCACAACTACCTCTTAAGAAGATTTATAGTCACCCTTCATTCCAGGTGGGTCTTAAGTCACTATGTGAAAAGAAGGATCTAGTTATACTCCTCGCCGACAAAGGCGGTGGAATTGCACTGCTGGATAAAACTGAGTATGAAAATGAAATTCACAGAATTTTAAGTGACGAGGATACATATACAAAATTACCTAACAATCCCACTGCACTTTTTTAAGAATAAATTAGACAAATGAATCACTAAAGGATATGAATTAAACATCTTAACAAAAAAGAGAGAGCATTTTTGATACCCATTGCACCCAGAATTCCAACCCTGTATTTTTTGCCCAAAATACATAAAGACCCTATTCACCCCCCAGGAAGTCCTATTATAAGCGACATTGATTCAGTTACCTCATGAATAGGCCGCTATATTGACTTCTACCTTCAACCGCTCGTCAGACGTATCTTAAGGACACCAGGGACACTATTAAATTATTAGAAAGTATAGATATACGTGGTGATTACATATTAGCCACAGCGGATGTGGCCTCCTTATACACCTGTATCCCTCATGATTTAGGTGTTGAGGTCGATAATCACTTTTTAAACAGGGACGACTCATCACAGAAATGCAAGGCGATTATGTTATTGAGTTGTTGGAGTTCACCACAAAACATAATTATATTTGGTTTGACTGTAAACTCTTTATTCAACAAAGAGGCGTGGCTATGGGCGCAAAATTCGCCCCTAGCCTCGCCAATTTATTTGTGGCCAAGTGGGAGGAGGATGTCGTCTATTCTGAAGTCAATATAAAATAGAAGACATCCTCCTCCTATGGGATGGCAGTCCAGAATCTTTGGAGTCATTCTTTTTAGCTTTAAATACCAATGATCGAAGGATTTCCCTGACTTATGAATTCAGTTACACTAAAATCCATTTTTTTAAATTTAGAGATTGAGATTGAGATCAACTCACCCCAACTTAAATTCCATACTTATTTCAAGTTTACTGATCGCAACAGCTTCATCCCCACAGACAGTTGTCACCACCAATCCTGGCTTCGTTCAGTCCCACGTAGCCAATTTCTGCAACTACGCAGGAATTGTACTGACCCTGAGACTTTTAAGAAACAAGCTTCCATTCTCACTAAGAAATTTATAGATAAGGGTTATGACCCAATGGACATTGACTTACAATTTAGAGACTATGGCGAAACATATACTAAAGCGGCCCGGGCAGCAAAGTGTAGTAACACTTTGCTGCCCGGGCCACTTTAGTGTATGTGTATGTTTCGCCATAGTTGACAGGGATGGAGGCACATGGTTCTACCCAGCCATATTAGCCTCATTTAAAGTCCCAATTTCCCAATTCCCCCCTCTCTAGTTACAATTTAGAGACATTTTAAGGGTGGAGAGAAATTCTTTGTTGGTAGATCGACCCCAACGCATCTGATGACTCTTTTAGGTGGTCAATACTAACCTCTTATTCAGTCCAACACAGAGATATTAAAGCTATTTTGAATAAACATTAGGACATTTTTAGGACCAATAAGGTTCTGGGCCCTATGTTGCCAGAACAAGCCAAGGTCACTTTTAGGGGAGTTCCCTCCCTACAAAGCAAAATTGCTCCTAATATAATTAACCCACCTGTTCGTCCTTCTTTTTTTCAAAATTTAGTGGGTTATTACCCTTGCAAGAAATGTGTCGGGTATTTACATAACACACGGGGTAGATCTAAATCCTTAGAGTTTAAATCCGTGACTACCAACAGTGTGTATCCAATCAGGGTATTTTACACATGTGCCAATAGACACATTGTCTATATGATAACGTGCCCTTGTGGCAAACAGTATGTAGGACATACCATTCGCACCTTTACAATTAGAGTAGGTGAACATATTGCTAAAATAAAGAATGGTGACACCAAACACACTGTACCGAGACACTATAGGGAACATCACAATTGTGACCCTAAGTTTCTTGTCATTGATAAGTACATCCCCCCTTGGAGAGGGGGTACAATGACAAGGGGTGTCTCACGTCTTGAAACGTATTGGATATACGAGTTACAATCCCACTATCCTCTTGGAATAAATGTGGAGTGGGATATCAACTCTTTTCTAAAAAAGGAATAGATGATTGGGTGGTTTTATTCTATATGAAATTCTGGATGCATATGCATTTCCAAACTGTTGTTTGGGATAAAAACTGTCATGGATAAACCCACCATATTCTTGAGCTAATAAGCGCCCATTTCAGTCTAATGGGATAATGCATGTTACATAACCCATCTCTCCCGCATTTCCCCAGTAAACAGACAGTCACCTCTCTTATGCTCCATCGCTCAAACCAACTGTCTTCATCCTTTCCTGGGAGCCACCTTTATTCATATAAACAATAGAGCCTCATGCTTTTACAATCTACCAATCAAGCACAGGCATTCCCTCAAACAGGAGGGGTTATACAACAACCAATGAACAATGACTAGGGGAGTCTTATGTGCGTGTCTGGACGGGGGCAGTGTGTACAATCTCCAGCCCCCTGTCTCTGTTAGCTATTCTCAGCATGATCACAGGAAGTCTGAGATCATGAATGCTTCTCCCGACCACAACGATTCAAATAATCCCGTTCTTATCATTTGTTTGTGAATCTTTATTCTGCGTTGTTCAGAGAACGCATACCCAGACTATACTATCGTTTCCTGCTGATGGGAGATTATCTGCCGGTGTATGTTCATGGCACCCCAAATATGTTGATCAGGTATACAGGGGTGACACGAGCCAGACTATACTATTGTTTCCTACTGATGGGAGATTATCTGCCGGTGTATGTTCATGGCACCCCAAATATGTTGATCAGGTATACAGGAGTGACACGAGCGCACATCCGCTAAACCGATAATGTCTTTGCAGAGCGAACACATCCCCCCAGACGATCGTTCTGTGCCCTTCGCCGGCGGACATATCCCCACTCCGCAAACACTTCTCTCCAACCTCAGGAAGTTTTCCACTACCAAACGGATCTCAACCAGCATCAGTCTGCCCCAGTCAGCTCTTTAGAGTGGGTTGCGTGAGTACTAACACTGGGAGATACTATGACAATACATATTAAAACACATCTTCATAAAATTTCCACAACACCAACCTTTTTTCAACTGTTTTCTAATAAAATGTAGAGGATTGGATGATTCTATTGTATATGAAACTCAGAATGTATGTGTAATTCCAAAATTGTCTGGCTCCTTATATTCCTATATTCAAGATGCTCCTCATATATTTCTTCTTTTTACATACACTTACATACAACTCCCATTCAATTCCAAGAGGTGTAGCTCTAATAGGATCCTAACACGTTTTGTCTAAAAGAGATAAGAATATTGCCCCATTTGTTTTAATTATAATTTTAATATATGTGGCGATGTTTCGCCCATTGTTCCTTTAATCAATGGCTCTGAAAGTAAGGTTTGAACCGCATTTTCCTTGCTTTTGATCGGGTTTTTGTGTTCCTGCGCCATTTTGGCAGGGACCGGAAGTGGAGGCCGCGATTTCCCGCCCTCGTGCCATTTTGGCGGTGCCCGGAAGTGAACTCTTGTCCATCCGGAATATGGTGAATGCCGGACAACATTGCAGTGAGCGCGGGGTGGCTGTTATCGCCGCCCCACGTGTTAGAATGAGGCCTGAATGTTATACTTCTGGAATTTGTGTATCCTGAAGCGAGGCACGGACTACACGCCGCTGTGTCATATCCCAGAACATGGTGTGAATTCCATACCATTGACACAAATACATCTCAGAGTGAGGCGTGCACAGCATGCCACAGCGCCATCTTTGTTACGACTGGAAGTAAGTGTAATTGCATTTCAGGTACCAGGGAGCTATTACTCATTGGGGGGACATAATACTGTGTAAATACGCAGTGGCCACAGTGGACAAGCACCCCAGATGATGTCTTATTAGACAAAACGTGTCGGGACGGGCTCTGCTGATGCCACTGCGCCACTTTCCATACTTTTTACTACAAAGAGCTTTTTATCTTCATAAAGTGTGAGTGTTCCCTTTTTTATATACAATAAATGTTTTATATCGAAATGGAATCACACTATGTGGCCTATTCCTTCTTCTCCTTATAAACATACCACTTGGGAGAGATTTTCTGATCCATCCTCTGGTCATCACCCCTCTGGTGGATATCCATTGGAAGCAGTGCTGTGAAGGACTATAGGAGTCTATTCCCTTAACTGGATGTTGTGTGTACCGATGAATGGCTCCCCTGGGTGTATTACACCACAAGCTTCACTGACTCATTAGGCATACACCTATTTGGGTTCAACTTTTCTGGTAAGCCTTGTATTTATCGGTGGTGGATTATCTACTGGCAAATTGTCTTCACCAAGCATTTATTTCAAGTCACCATGTCACTATGATTATCTGTTCATGGACTTTGATATTCACTTATGAACGTATATTTATTTCACTTTTGTTTCACAGTATTATTTTTCACTAATTTTAGTCAGTTTTTCCACAACTGTTTATGCAACTACATGGAGATTGTTTGATTGTTTTATTTCTGAGCATAGATTTAATTTTTTATATACATATGCATTATATACTTATGAGGTCACTGCATTGAGTATACTTTCTATTTTGTTGTGGTTTATTCCACCGATATCACACTAGCTCTGCACTTTTTTATGTATATCATTTTTCTCACTTTGCAAATTGATCTCTTGCTGTGCCGACTGCTATTTTTCCATTTAAAGAGACAGCGCGGCTTACCTGTTTGATAAATTTACAAATGTGCATTTGTATTCAGCCCCCCATTACTCTGATACCCTTAACTAAAATCTAGTGGAACCATTTGCTTTCAGAAGTCACCTAATTAGTAAATAGAGTCCACCTGTGTGTAATTTAATCTCAGTATAAATACAGCTGTTCTGCAAAGCCCTCAGAGGTTTGTTAGAGAACCTTAGTGAACAAACAGCATCATGAAGGCCAGGGAACACACCAGACAGGTCAGGGATAAAGTTGTGGAGAAGTTTAAAGCGGAGTTAGGTTATAAAAAAAATATCCCAATCTTTAAACATCACGGAGCACTGTTCAATCCATCATCCGAAAATGGTAAGAGTATGGCACAGATGCAAACTTACCAAGACATGGCTGTCCACCTAAACTGACAGGCTGGACAAGGAGAGCATTAATCAGAGAAACAGTCAAGGGGCCCATGGTAACTCTGGAGGAGCTGCAGAGATCCACAGATCAGATGGGAGAATCTGTCCACAGGACAACTATTAGTCGTGCACTCCACAAATCTGGCCTTTATGGAGGAGTGGCAAGAAGAAAGTCATTGTTGAAAGAAAAAAAAAAAGTCTGATTTGCAGTTTGCGAGAAGCCATGTGAGGGACACACCAAACTTGTGGAAGAAGGCATTTTGGACAGAGGAGACCAAATTTAACTTTTTGGCCTAAAAGTAAAACACTATGGCAGAAACTTTATACTACACCTTACCCTGAACACACCACCCTCACCGTGAAATATGGTGGTGACAGCATCATGTTGTGGGGATGCTTTTCTTCAGCAGGAACAGGGAAGCTGACCAGAGTTGATGGGAAGATGGATGGAGCCAAAAACAGGACAATCTTAGAAGAAAACCTGTTAGAGTCTGCAAAAGACTTGAGACTTAGGGCGGAGGTTCACCTTCCAGCAGGATGACCCTAAACATAGCATATTCATGTGTTAAAATGGTCGAGTCAAAGTCCAGACCTAAATCCAATTGAAAATCTGTGGCAAAACTTGAAAATTGCTGTTCACAGATGCTCTCCATCCAATCTGACAGAGCTTGAGCTTTTTTGCAAAGAAGAATGGGCAAAAATTTCACTCTCTAGATGTGCAAAGCTCATATAGACGTCCCCAAAAAGACTTGCAGCTGTAATTGCAGCGAAAGGTGGTTCTACAAAGTATTGACTCAGGGGGGTTGAATACAAATGCACCCCACACTTTTCATATATTTATTTGTAAAAAAAAATGGAAAACTATTTATCATTTACCTTCCACTTCACAATTATGTGCCACTCTGTGTTGGTCTGTCACATAAAATCCCAATAAACTACATTTACGTTTTTGGTTGCAACATGAGAAAATCTGGAAATTTTCAAGGGGTGTGAATACTTTTTCAATGCACTGTGTATGTGTGTGTGTGTGTGTGTGTGTGTATGTATGTATCTATATATGTGTGTGTGTGTGTGTGTGTATATATATATATATATATATATATATATATATATATATACACACACACATACTATAAGTACATACCCAACATACTCTCAGAACTAAATTGATCCATAAACATAGGGGAAAACTAATAAGGAATGTAAAAAAAGGGGAAATTACAATAAATCCCATCCTTACAGTTTTTCCACAAACAATGCCTGTTATTCCTATCAGAAAATGTCCAGCGTACTGGAGGATTTTGTGATTGGCCTATGTAAATCTTGCATTAACAAAAGAGAAAAAACACATTTCTACAAAGCACAACTGGTTTGGTCATTGGACACTCAAAAATCAGCTGAGCATGTCCAGTTCAAGGTAGTGACAACTAGAGCCAAACTTTTCGTTAAGGCCCATTTGCCTTTGAAATCCCTTATCTCCCCCCACTTTCACCTCTGATTTATTGAATGGTTTAAGTAAGATGGATAGAAGAATTCAACCCTTGCGCCTCATTTGTTATGGTCCTCTTATACACCACTTAAAGCGGGGGTAGGCAGCCCAACGATCGTGGTCCACCTGTTGACCGCCGGCAGGTGACAGGTTGCCCTGGGACCAGATTCCTGCATTGCCGTCCCCTGCCTTGTGTCGATCCTTGTCTCCACAGGCTCCCCTACCAGCCTCCAACCTCCTCCGCGGCTATGCCATGCCATCTATGTCCTGGTGTCTCTCTCCCCCTCCGGCCTCCATCCTCCCCCCGCCGCTGTGATCAGTGAACAGCGGAGACCAGGAGGAAGCACAGCTCAGGACAGAGGGTGGGAGGAGGAGCTGGCCAAACAAACTTTTTATGTTAAACCGCTGGTGATTGGTTGCTAGCACACAGGGTGGTCCTGAGCAACCAATCACTAGCTTGCTAATATGAAAAGTCACTCTTCCAGCTCCCGTCCCTCTTTCCAGAACTGTGCTGCCTCCCGGTCTGTGGAAACGGGTAAGACACTGTGCTATAGGAGAGGATTGAAGGGGGGGTCACTGCTATAGGATTGTCCCTGGGTGCCAGATCCCAGACGGACAATACCAGTAGGAGGACTGGACCGCACACTTAGGGCAATATAGACAGGTAACCCGTACTGAAATAAAGACGGGAAACCCATGAGTTCCTCTGATTCAGAATGGATCATACATAGTACTAATGCTGACCATTAAGGTCAAATAAGGCTGATACATAATATGTTAATAACATTTTTGATATGACGCCCAAATCAGTACATTAAATATAAAAAAAAAAAATATATAAAAAATATGTTAGTGGTTTATATAGCATAGTGTTAAAGAGACATCTATACCAGGATAGGGGAATTAATTACTTAGGATACCTACATCTTGGTTGCTGGGGGGAAAAAGGAGAACAATCTACCCCAGTTTAAGAAAGATAGCTACTAAATATAACATGCCCGTGTCCATAATGTCCCAATGTAGTTATTTAAATGGGACAATTAGTCCTAATAGGGCAATAGATTTAAGGTAATACATCAAACCTGTAATAGTAATAGTGCAAGGGTCTTGTCATTAATGTATCACCAAAATTCAAGTAATAGTCCCACATCATTGAATACATAACACAAAATAAAGCAAAGAGAAGAAAATCCGTCCAAGCAGATCTCGGCTTACCCCTAGGTGTAAGGATGGAGGGAGAGGAGCTATGATGGCTCCTAGTCAGTAAGTTGTGCGTCCGCCCGTCACGATGGATGGTCGCAGGATGCGTCTATCAGACAGCACCGGCGCCTCCATCTTTAAAATGGTGCGGTCCCACCGGAAGCAATCAGGTCAGAGCTGACCTCCGGCATTGCTTCCGGTCCGGACGTCCCTGTCAGGATGCGCGTGCATCGAGGGGAGCGGCGCATGCGCACTCCACCTTCCAGGACGCGCGCGCATTGCCCATACTACGCCTGCGGCGTGAAGGGCACATAGGGGCGGAAGAAAAACAGCTCCGCCCCCTACACAGGGACGTCCGAGTCCTCCCACCTACGGCATCCATTGCCAGCAGGCGGCGGGAGCGATCCAGGATTAGGGGGAAAAAAGCATATAAAGTGGTCCAGGTGGGCCAAATACCTTGAGCATGATAAATAAATATTTGTGAGCAGCAGCAAAATACAAAACAAAAACATTAACAATATATGCATGGTTCTTGTAAGTAATGTTCCAATCTAGTCAGACATAATTTAGGTGAAGCAAAAGAGGACAAGGGAGGGGGAGGGGGGTATTGTATATATATATATGTGGGACTAAACATACCATATTTACATCATCATATATGAAAAGTAGCATCATCTAGTGGACATGAATATATTGTATTGTGAAGCTGTACAATCAAAAATAGATGAGGGCCTGTCAACGGTATCTTAGATGTATCCTGTGTGACACATATATAGATAGAAGAACTCGTAATTGATTATGTATGTAATTTCAGTTATTGTTTGTAGCTTGATCATTTACTACAGGAAGATCATCACAGAAAGGGCTGAAAGGAGAGTGCAGCGTTCAGGCCAGGCGGATACGTCGCACGTTGGTTAAATATCCATCTGGCCTCACGCTGCAATATTATTTTATCTACATTCCCACCCCTCTCTGGGTCAGGTAAAACCTCTAAAGCAAAGATGGACACATAACTGGGGTCAAAGCTATGTCGTAGACCAATATGTTTACAAATGGGGGTGTAGAGTAACCCTGCGTCTAAATAATACAAGTGGTCCTGTATCCTTCTAGCAAATGGACGCTTTGTTTTGCCTATATAAAATGCGCCACAACGGCACATAGCTATATACACTATGCCCGTTGTGGCGCAGTCGGCATAGCCTTTAAGCTTGTGAAAGCCTCCTCTTGGAAGAGGGCACCCACTTCCTTCTTTAATCCATGGACAGAATTGACAATGTCCACATCTGAAGGTGCCATTCCCACCCTCCGCGCCAACTAAGGGTGTTGGGGGTTGCAAATGACTGTGTACTAGGGCGTCTCTGATGGACCGCGATCTCCTGTAAGTAATTTGTGGCATATTAGCCACATATTTTGAGATGACTGGATCCTCAGATAAAAAATGCCAATTATTACTGATCAGGTTTCGAATTTCCTGTTGGTGAGCTATGAATGTTGTGATTAGTTTCGTAGTAGGATGTGGGTCATGTGCCTTCTTTTTGAAAATGAGAGTGTCACGTAAATTTTGTTTGGCCCGCTGGTAGGCCCTCTTTAACACTTTTTTGCTGTAACCTCGGCTGAGCAGTCTGTCATAGAGTGCCTTGGCTTCTCTTTCGAAATCCTCGTTCCTAGCACAATTCCGTCGTAGTCGGAGGTACTGACTGTTAGGTATACTGTGTATCAATGTACAGGGATGGGAGCTGGAAAAATGCAGGATAGTATTCCCCGCCGTCTCCTTTCTGTATAATGTACTGAAAATTGAGCCATCCTCTCTGAGAATCAGTCGTAGATCCAAGAATGGAATAGTTGTTGTATCAGATTGAATGGTGAACTTGAGATTAAATTTGTTATGAGAGAGAAGTTCCATAAAGCTACTAAGTAGCTCAGCCGATCCCGTCCAAATGAGGAGGACATCATCGATGTACCTCCGCCATAGAAGAATATGGCGGAGGTACATCGCGGCCTCATCACTAGAAAAAAGAGTTTGTTCCCATCCCCCCAGGTACAGGTTGGCGTACGATGGGGCGCAAGATGTCCCCATCGCTACCCCCTGCACCTGGAGGTAGGTAACGCCATTGAAGAGAAACATGTTATTGGTGAGAATATGTTCCAACAAGACTGTTATAAATTGAGCCAACTCCCAGCTGTCAGTATCTCTTTCTCTCAGGAACTCCACAATTGTTGCCACACCTTTCGTGTGTGGTATACTTGAATATAGAGCCTCTATATCGATTGCCGCCAGGATCGTTCCCGGAGGCACAGTAAGACCTTCCTGAACCCTGTATTCTGACCTCAACGGACTCCTGGACCCTGCATTCTGACCGCAACACACTCCTAGACCCTGCATTCTGACCAAAAAGACACTCCTGATCCCTGCATTCTGACCGCAATGCACTCCTGAACCCTGCATTCTGAGCGTAACGCACTCCTGATGTCTGCATTCTGAGCGTAATGCATAGGTGAACCCTGCATTCTCTGCATAACGCACTCCTAAACCCTGCGCTCTCTTGTAATACTTATTTTTGGTCTGAGTAAAAAAAAAAATGCGGTCTTACTGTTTTTTTGTTTTTTTTTCTGGGGGGTGCCTGGTGATCACAATTTTCCATACTTCTACATGTTATCAAGCAGGTTATTATTGCTGATGGTTGTATGTTTTTTTACCATTCTCCTTAATACCTCATATCATTTAAATTTAAATTCACAAAAACATAACTTACTCTATTAAGCCTATTTGTACATATTGGTAAAATATTACTGAAACTATGGGGGTAAATACTATAGTGTGAATATGCGATCGCGCAGTGCATAAAAATAGCGCTCAATTAAGCCAATTAAGAGATCAAGTGGGCGAACGATCGATTCCCGGAGTGCGCTATTAGCGGCGAGCATGCCTTTGTAAATTCGGAATCGGCGCTAATCTGCAATCCCGCGGATCTGCAAGTGCCAATTGCGAACCCCATTGAAGTCTATGGGAGCCAAACAGGAAAAATCAAAAGTGCCCATTTTGAAGGCTTATATATGCAAACAATTGACCATAAAAGGGGTATGGGGGTCTAGGTACTGCCCTGGGGGACATGTATCAATAAAAAAAAAAAAAAAAACCTATTGTTTTTCAGGAGCAGTGATTTTTATAATGCTTAAAGTGAAGAAAAAAAAAAGAAAAATTCCTTTCAATATCCTGCCTGGGGGGGTCCACTTAGTCTGCCTGTAAAGTGGGGCATCTGGCCGATGTGTAGAACAGTGCCGCAACAAAATTATATTTCTAAAGGAAAAAATGTCATTTAAAATTGCTCTCGGCTGTAATGTATTGCCAGTTACTGGCAATATAGATGAAAAATCAAGGAAAAAAAGGCAAGGGGTCCCCCCCAAAATTAATACCAGACCCTTATCCGAGCATGCAGCATGGAGGACAGGAAGGGGGGACAAGCGAGCGCCCCCCCCCCCTCCTGACCCGTACAAGGCCACATGCCCTCAACATGGGGAGGGTGTTTTGGGGTCCCCATGTTGATGGGGACAAGAGCCTCTTCCCAACAACCCTAGGCTGTGGTTGATGGGGTATGCAGGCGGGGCCCCCAGATCCCGCCCCCACCCATGTGAATGGGTATCAGGTACATCGTACCCCTACCCATTCACCAAAAGAGTAGTGTAATGTGACAAAAGACGATAGCCAGTTTTTGACAATTCCTATTGCTTCTTCCTCCTTCTTCCTCCAGTCTTCTCCTTCTTCTTTCAGTCTTATTCTTCCTTCCAGACAAAAGGTGGGGGATTATCGCGCTGTGAGAGAAGAAAAGGCATACATATACAGCAGCCAGCACGGCCGGAGACATTAGCAAAAAGTTAAATCATGTAATAAAATGCAGCGCATATATATATATATATATATATATATATACAGTGGCTTGCGAAAGTATTCGGCCCCCTTGCACTTTTCAACCTTTTGCCACATTTCAGGCTTCAAACGTAAAGATATAAAATTTAAATTTTTTTGTAAAGAATGACCAACAAGTGGGACACAATTGTGAAGTGGAACGAAATCTATTGGATATTTTAAACTTTTTTAGCAATTAAAAAACTGAAAAGTGGTGCGTGCAAAATTATTCGGCCCCTTTACTTTCAGTGCAGCAAACTCACTCCAGAAGTTCAGCGAGGATCTCTGAATGATCCAATGACTGATGGTGATAAATAGAATCCACCTGTGTGTAATCAAGTCTCTGTATAAATGCACCTGCTCTGTGATAGTCTCAGGGTTCTGTCGAAAGCGCAGAGAGCATCATGAAGACCAAGGAACACACCAGGCAGGTCCGTAATACTGTTGTGGAGAAGTTTAAAGCCGGATTTGGATACAAAAAGATTTCCCAAGCTTTAAACATCCCAAGGAGCACTGTGCAAGCGATTATTTTGAAATGGAAGGAGTATCAGACCACTGCAAATCTACCAAGACCTGGCTGTCCCTCTAAACTTTCAGCTCAGACAAGGAGAAGACTGATCAGAGATGCAGCCAAGAGGCCCATGATCACTCTGGATGAACTGCAGAGAACTACAGCTGAGGTGGGAGAGTCTGTCCATAGGACAACAATCAGTCGTACACTGCACAAATCTGGCCTTTATGGAAGAGTGGCAAGAAGAAAGCCATTTCTCAAAGATATCCATAAAAAGTCTCGTCTAAAGTTTGCCACAAGCCACCTGGGAGAGAAACTGGGACGGAGATTTATCTTCCAACAAGACAATGATCCCAAACATACAGCAAAATCTACAAAGGAATGGTTCACAAATAAACGTATCCAGGTGTTAGAATGGCCAAGTCAAAGTCCAGACCTGAATCCAATCGAGAATCTGTGGAAAGAGCTGAAAACTGCTGTTCACAAACGCTCTCCATCCAACCTCACTGAGCTCGAGCTGTTTTGCAAGGAAGAATGGGCAAGAATTTCAGTCTCTCGATGTGCAAAACTGATAGAGACATACCCCAAGCGACTTGCAGCTGTAATCGCAGCAAAAGGTGGCTCTACAAAGTATTAACGCAAGGGGGCCGAATAATTTTGCACGCCCCACTTTCCTTTTTTTACTAGTTAAAAAAGTTTCAAAAATCCAAAAGATTTCGTTCCACTTCACAATTGTGTCCCACTTGTTGGTGATTCTTCACAAAAAATAAAAATTTTATATCTTTATGTTTGAAGCCTGAAATGTGGCAAAAGGTTGAAAAGTTCAAGGGGGCCGAATACTTTCGCAAGCCACTGTATATATAATTTAATGACAATATATGCCGGTGATCAGTAAAACACACGCTGAAATATAAAAATAGTCCACCAAGTGAAAAAATGGTGTGAATATAAATGTAAAATGATATCCACCAAGTAAAAAAATGATGAATAATGATGAATAATAAAATTCAAAAAGTCCTGGTATAAGTGAATAATATCAGAAAAATAAACGTCCAAAAAGCAGCAATAAGGTAAGTGACATCAAATGTGAAGAAACTCGGTGAGGAGAAGCTTGTAGAAGACACCACCACCAATTGCATGAAGGCTTACCGGAAGTAATGGACTTAAAGGGGCTTATACCTCTTAAGTCAAACAGGCTTATGGCGTTAACATTGTATATGGAAAACCATCATATATGGATTAACATCAAATCCACAGCATACAGGCACGAGGCTCAAAATGGAAGGAGGGAAAGCCAGAGGATATTCTTTGCTCACACGTTGAAACCAAAAGAAAGAAGAAAGGTTCCACATAGTATGATATTGTTTAAAAATTGCATTCATTTAAAAAAGTAACAATGGAACACTCACGTTTAGGAAGTGCATACAAAGCTCAAAGAAGGACATGAAGAGGCACAGTAATATTGGCAGAGGCCTGTATGCTGTGGATTTGATGTTAATCAACACTATTCAAAGATCTGTCCAGGAGTTCTGATGGTTTTCCATATATGGTGTTTATCGCCATAAGCCTGTTTGACTTAAGAAGTATAAGCCCCTTTAAGTCCATTACCATACCTCCCAACATTTTGAGATGGGAATGAGGGACACCTACTAGTAAACGTATGTGGGCATAGGGCACGCCCCCTGTCACGCCCCTAAAGGGGACATATTAAAAAAAAAAGGTTAATTAAATCCACAATCCAAAATTGCTTTTTTTTACCACCAATATTCCTTTATATTGGCTTTTAAAATTGACAAATGCAGTCATTTAGAATTCGGATGCAAAGTTTAGCACTGGGAAACACTTTTTGAAAGAAAAAAAGTGAATTTTATATACAACTATTTAGATCAGACCAAAATGAGGGACAAATGAGGGGGAAAGAGGGACAGAGGGACATTGCTCCAAATCAGGGACAGTCCCTCAAAATCAGGGACAGTTGGGAGCTATGCATTACTTCTGGTAAGCCTTCATGCAATTGGTGGTGGTTTCTTCTACAAGCTTCTCCTCACCGAGTCTTTTCACATTTGATGTCACTTACCTTATAGACGCTTTTTACACGTTTATTTATCTGATATTCACTGATACTAGGACTTTTTGAATTTTATTATTCATCATTATTCATCATTTTTTTACTTGGTGGATATTATTTTACATTTATGTTCACACCATTTTTTCACTTGGTGGACTATTTTTATATTTCAGTGTGTGTTTTACTGATCACAGCATATATTGTCATTATTATATATTGTCATTTTTATATATATGTATATATAAGCGCTGCATTTTATTACATGATTCTTCTTCCTCCCAGCTTCTTCCCCCCGCTTCGTCCTCCGGTCTTCTTATTCTTCCTCCACCACTGCCCCTGCCACTCCTGCCGCCGCTCCCGCTGAAGATTCCGTAAAAACGAACCTCCTCCGATGCTGCGATGGGGCAGATGATGTCATTACGAGACCCTTGTCTCCCCTTGTGATGGGTCTGTTATCCGGTGGCCACCCCCCATAGTTATCTATGAAATGTGTGCTATTGAAGCGGACAGATCCGCTGGCTGCAGCATCAGAGAAGGGTCTTTTTGTCATGTTCAGTGGGTCAGTGGCGGGAGCAGCGGCAGAGGAGGAAGAAGAAGAACAGAAGAAAAAGCTGGGGAAGAAGAAGCCGTAGGAAGACTGAAGAGAGAAGGAGAAGACCGGAGGAAGAAGCGGGGAAAGAAGAAGAAGACATTTTTAATAAAGGAGCTGTCAAAAACTATCTATTGTCTTTTGTCACACTACACTACTTTTTTTGGTGAATGTGTAGGGGTATTATTAAAGGGGGCTTCCAGATTCCGATAAGCCCCCCCGCCCGCAGTCTCAAAAACCAGCGGCCAGGGTTGTCCAGAAGAGGCTCTTTTCCCCATCAACATGAGGACAAGGTTCTTTGGGGGGGACCCCAAAGCACCCTCCCCATGTTGAGGACATATGGTATGGTTCAGGAGGCAGGGGAGCTTGCTCGCCCCCCCCTTTACCTGACTTCCAGGCTGCATGCTCAAATAAGAGTCTGGCATGGATTTTAGGGGGGCCCCCACATCAATTTTGTTTACATTTTGGTATGGGGTTCCCCTTAAAGTCCATATCAGACCCGAAGGGCCTGGTTTGTACTGGGGGGAGATCCTACGCCGTTTTTTTCCTTGATTTTTGAATAGCTGGATTTTTTGAATTCCACATCATAATATTATTGAATATTTACATACCATTGCATACATTTGAAGAGTTAAAATTATGGAATAAAGTGCATTGGCTAATTATGCTGCTGAGTACAATGCAAGTTTTCAGGAGGTGATACCATCGGTGGGATTGAAACTCTTGTCTTGAACCTTTGAAAGTAGCAGGGCATACCACTCACTACGGACCTAAGCACAATCATACATAGAAAATACAATTACTAATGTTTGATTATTTTCATTCCATACAATATTGTTTTGCATTTGAGGCATTAATATTAACAACCATGCACTGGCTATTAGGCATTCGCCTATTGTCAGCATATGCTGCTGATTAAGATTATATTTTCATGTGTGCATGCACGCGGCGCCGAGCTTGGTCATGTTCTGAGCAGGCTCCGCTCACCTCTGGCCAGAAAAGCTTCTAAATAAGCTATAGAGGACAATAGGACAGCCACCCGACCGATATCCCGGTACTCGGGAGCAGACAATGCAGCGGAGAGCGGCGGGAAACATAAATAACAGCCGCAAGCCTCTCCAGCAACTCCGACCAAATCGTGCTTCCAAGGCCCAGCAGCAGCCCTCCTCACCTAAGATGGCGCCAGGGAAGAGAGACACTGCACGCGGCGGTACAAAGGCACAGCAGCGGACCCCGCAGGCCACAATGCAGCAAGGAGGGGGAGACACAGAATGCAGCAGTCCTCAAATCCATTATCAGAACTGGGAAACTCAGCAGCCGAACCGAGGAGCTACAGAGCAGGTTAGTCCCCAGACACAGCAGCGGCCCCCCCAGACCAAGATGGTGCCTGGCACAGGGGATATATTATGCAGGGGAGGCCAGACACAGAGGAAGGAACTAACCTACCCAGCAATTACCTTTCTAGCTGAAGTACACAGAGATCCCTTCTCATCCCAATCCCAGGAAGGGCCTTCATCCCCACAAAGTGAGCACCCACAGATATCCCCCTTGTCAGGCTCTTCGGACAGACCCCTATTGTTTACTGACTCCCCAGCCTCCTCCACAGATAGGCAAATGGCTGAAATTGCTGAAATTGCTTTGAGCCAAAACAGTGCGACTTCTTCACAGCCACCTGCCCCTACTACTGGGTACTCGGGAGACACAGTTCTTCTTGCTAGATTTTCAGCACTTTTGCAACAGGAACTATCTAAAGCATGCACCACAATCACTACGGGTATGAGAGATGACTTCCAAAACATAGGGGAGAGATTGGACACAATCGAGTCCAAAATGGATGGGACAGTAAAGCGGGTGAACCAAAACTCCAAAATGATCACATCCCTACAGGACCAACTAGACCAAGCAAACGCAAAAATGGAGGACTAAGAAAACAGGTCTAGGAGGTACCATTTCCGCGTGCGCACCGCAGTGTCTCCCAGAATCAGAAATGGACCTGAAAGAATCGATCCACACCCTAATGAAGCAACTGATACCGGACATCGCTCCTCACCAGTTAGAATTGGACAGGGTGCACCGGGCCCTGACAGCCCCCAGACCGGATGGCCTGCCACGCGATGTGATAGTCAAACCTCATTTCTATCACATCAAAGAAAAGATTATGCTAGAGGCCAGAAACCAAGGAGACATAACTATCTCAGGACATCCGATCCAGATTTTTGTGGACATCGCCCAGATAACGATCCAGAAAAGGAGAGCACTGAAGTCGCTTCTTAATCAACTCATTAACCTACAGATTAAGTACCAGTGGTCGTTTCCATTTCGACTATCATTTTCCTACAAGGGCAAATCCCATTCCTTTGCTACTTTCCAGACCGGTGAAGCTTTACTCCAGGACTTAGGTCTTATTTCATCAGAACCACAGGGAATCAGTGCCCAGATAGACGAAAGATGACCCCCCCCCATGATCTCAACGGGGAAGGTCCAGAGCCAGGAAGTCTCCACCAGTCACCTGAATCCCACCCAAGAAATAGTTCTAAAATTTGGTCCTAGAGACCGAGCCCCTTATAGATGGTCAGTGACCAACTTTTGAAAACCTAGATACCTATATCTGACTGTTCCTGTTGTTACTGTTCTACACAGACTCGAATGTAGACATTGTTTGAGGTTACAAGTTATGAGGCATATGTTCCCCAGGAGGGATTTTTGCTGCTGATTGCGGAATTACCCCGTTTTTCCTTTTTTTTCTGGTGTTTTTTGTTTTTTCCTATTTTTATTACTTATCTTAAAAAAGAGAAGGGGGGGATGGCATTACCTGTTGACCTCTCTGTTTTTCTTTTACAACCTTATGGCGGGTGAATCCCGCTCGTCCTTTCCTGACGATAAAAAAAATAGCGCCGGAGGTGAACCACATGCCACTAGAGGTGAACTTGTCTCCGCTGCGAGAGGGGAGACTTCATAACAACCACACAGGGGCTTGGTATCCCTGCAGCCACACTGCGATGCAGTGTGCAGATGCCTTTTTGGTGTCCTTTTTTTATTCATTTAATTTTTTTTTCTTCTTTTCTATTTTTTTGGATTTTCTTTTATTCACAGGTTCAACCTGTTAATACAACAAAAACTAATACTACATTATATATGTTTTAATATTTCTAACTCTGTCTTTTTTCTTTCCCTTTGTCCCTCCTCTTCCTTGGATGCACTCCTATACCAAGCAAGGGTTCAAGAGTATACCTCTTGAAACATCCAAAACGTGAGTACAGCCTCCCGAGCCACCATGACCTGTAAAAATCAACCTACCTACACTATACTGACACACAATGCACAGGACTTGAACTCCCCAATTAAACGGACTAAGGCTTTTCAGCAATATCACAAAATGGGGCAGACATCCTGTTCATACAGGAGACACACTTTTCACAAACTTCAGCCCCAAAGCATCTCAATGCAAGATACCTTACTAAGCGACCAAATGATTGCCAAGGAAGTGGAAAAAGCTATACAACAATATTTCCAAGACAACACCTCCTTGACCTCTTCCCCAGCGATGGTTTGGGCAGCTCACAAGGCTACCATACGTGGCAAATTAATAAAGCTAGCTACCAAGGTCAAAGGGGAACACACACAAACAATCCAACAACAAGAGGAAGAGTTACATCGACTCATGCACGAACAAAAATCTAACCCACATATGGATCTTAGGAACCAGATTGATATAGAAAGAACAGCATTAAATTTGAGCCTCACAACAAAAGCAGAAAAATATGTTAGATGGGCTAAACACCATTATTACACAATGGGAGATAAACCTAATAGATTACTGGCAAGAAAACTTAATCCCAGGCCGTATAACCCTGCGCTCCCCAAACTGAGACTACAGACTGGACAAGTAACACAAAACCCTCATCTTATATTGCAGGAACTCTTCTGCTTTCTATTCTAGATTCTATGATTTCCCTAAAGACTTTAGCGCGAATAAGGTCGAAGAATTTCTGAGGGACATACCACTCCCAACATTGTCTAATGACCATGCAGAGGTGATGGAGGCAGAGCTTACAGAGAACGAAGTAGCGGCGGCTATTAAATCCCTGAACCCGTCGAAGTCACCGGGTCCAGATGGATTCTCAGGCCACTATTACTGCAAATATATATGGAAATTCTGGTTCCTCACCTTTGCTCTTTCTATAATTAGCTAAGAAAGGGGTCCCCGTTACCACTTCACGAAAACAGGGCCTTCATACATGTTATCCCCAAGCCAAACAAAGACCACGGAGACTGCACGAACTGCCGCCCCATATTGTTGATCAAGGTCGACCTCAAAATACTGACAAAGATATTAACCATTCGTATGAACTCATAAATAAACAATACTTTCGCGCCTGTGGTAATAATGTGAGAAATTAATATATAAACCAAAAAACCCAAAAAAATTAAAAATTACAAAATTGAAAAATACAAAATACAAACT
Source organism: Lithobates clamitans (assembly GCA_037952925.1). NCBI lineage: Eukaryota > Metazoa > Chordata > Amphibia > Anura > Ranidae > Lithobates > Lithobates clamitans. The sequence continues at coordinate 1,541,557 of JBBGZY010001979.1, forward strand.
GCTCCCCTAATTTGAATAAACGATCAAATAAGTAGTAGTGTACAGTAGGGGGCGCTAAAGACCTGAAAACATATGTATCTGCCACTAGATACACACACTCAACAACAACCGCAGTGGGTTGTATAATCCTTGTTGTGCTAAACTATAATTAACAAATACATACTATGAAATACAAATAAACAAATATATAGATTAAAAGTGAAGAGTGATAATGAAATCAAAAATCCTTAGTGTAAATGTGATGAATAGACTCGTGATATTTGATTGTCCCAATCCATTGAAAAGATCAGAGCAAAACGATTAATTGGAAACAACATCCAAGCAGACACATAGATCTTTCAAAGATGCAACAAATCTTGCGATGTTAATAGATTCCGTCACCCAAGAGGAAAAGACACCTGAAGGTAATAGATATCTGCTTACCAGATACCAATGACTCCTTTAGCTAAAAAGAGAGTCATTAGTGCTTGTACAGGATTGTGCCTGTTCACATGAAGGCTGGAAGGCTGGATGGTACTTTAGGCATAGATCACTCCCGTCCCATTCATTCAGGATAGGAAATATGAGAAACAAAAGGGAATCTCCATAGTGTAAAACCGTTTAATGTATAAAAGTAAATACAATAAAATAGCCAAATGGCCTCTTACATTGATCGGTGCCCACCCGGCACTGGGACTGCTTGCATGTCAGGGTGAATGGTGTCAGGAACCCTTCGCATCACATCGCACATGCGGCGTGCGTTCCACCCCGTGCGTCTAGCTAACCAGATAATTCAGGGAAGCGTCACGCTTCCCTGAAGACGTTCTCAATACGAAACGTACGTCGGAGCGGTACGTGGTCACATGTCTTAGGATCGTCCCTCCTATTTCCGGATTATCTGGTTAGCTAGACGCACGGGGTGGAACGCACGCCGCATGTGCGATGTGATGCGAAGGGTTCCTGACACCATTCACCCTGACATGCAAGCAGTCCCAGTGCCGGGTGGGCACCGATCAATGTAAGAGGCCATTTGGCTATTTTATTGTATTTACTTTTATACATTAAACGGTTTTACACTATGGAGATTCCCTTTTGTTTCTCATATTTCCTATCCTGAATGAATGGGACGGGAGTGATCTATGCCTAAAGTACCATCCAGCCTTCCAGCCTTCATGTGAACAGGCACAATCCTGTACAAGCACTAATGACTCTCTTTTTAGCTAAAGGAGTCATTGGTATCTGGTAAGCAGATATCTATTACCTTCAGGTGTCTTTTCCTCTTGGGTGACGGAATCTATTAACATCGCAAGATTTGTTGCATCTTTGAAAGATCTATGTGTCTGCTTGGATGTTGTTTCCAATTAATCGTTTTGCTCTGATCTTTTCAATGGATTGGGACAATCAAATATCACGAGTCTATTCATCACATTTGCACTAAGGATTTTTGATTTCATTATCACTCTTCACTTTTAATCTATATATTTGTTTATTTGTATTTCATAGTATGTATTTGTTAATTATAGTTTAGCACAACAAGGATTATACAACCCACTGCGGTTGTTGTTGAGTGTGTGTATCTAGTGGCAGATACATATGTTTTCAGGTCTTTAGCGCCCCCTACTGTACACTACTAATTCGTATGAACTCGTTCATATCGAAATATATTCACCCCGACCAGACGGGATTTGTTCCAAATAGACCAGCCCCGGACCAGACTAGATGCATCATTGACATAATTTCTGCTTTGAACTCGGGCTGGGATGGAGGGGGCCAGAGAGCGGCATTATTGGACTCATTAGACCTACACAAAGCATTTGATTCACTATCCTGGGACTACCTTTTCTTTATTTTAGGAAACTAGGGGTTTGGATTGCACTTCCTGAACACACTCAAAATAATCTATAGCGATCCCACGGCAAATCTTGTAGTTAAGGGCTACCAATCTCAAAACATAAATATACTCAGAGGGACCAGACAGGGCTGCCCCCTATATCCACTATTATTTATTCTGGCTTTAGAGCCATTGGCCATCAAAATTCGCAAACATCAAGATATATTGGGAGTGAAATGCGGTGATCGTGAACACAAATGCGCAATGTTCGCGGATGATATTCTGCTACTCCTTTCCTCCTCGGTCACCTCCTTGCCCAATCTACAGTAGTACTGAGACACTTTACAGAATTTTCGGGACTCAAAGTAAATCACTCGAAATCTCAGGCGCTTAGTGTCTCTTTACAAACACACATAGTTCAAGCCCTCCAACAATCTTTCCCATTTAAATGGCAGAAGGAGGCCTTGCCGTACTTGGGCATCCTCCTGACTCCCACCCTTACAACACTGTACAAACATAATTATCCCCCAAATACTAGAGGATCTCAAAAAGTGGTCGAATAACCAGTAGGCTGGTAGTCAGTTAAAATGACCGTCTTACGGAAGGTGCTATACCTGTTCAGGACTCTTCCGATAGCGATAATAAGGTAAGATTTACAGAAATTCCAGACAAGGTTGTTAGATTATATATGGGGACATAGGAGACCTAGGGTGAATAGACGAACATTATATACACCGGAGTTGAGAGGGGGCCTGGGAATGCCCGATTTACTTAAATATTTTCAGGCAGCACAAATGTCCCAATTAATCCGATTCCACACACGACAGTCTAGACCGCTCCGGATGTCGATTGAGTCCTCTCTATACCCTGATAGAGAGATTAGCCACTTCATGTGTATGAAGGCAAAGGACAGGCCAGTTATATTGTGCCCGAGCTTGTCGTTCTCCTTAGATTTGTGGGATCGGCTGGTAACTACCCATAAGTTTAAGTCCCAGCACACCCCCTTAGCTCCACTATTTGGAAATACTTTGTTCACCCCGGGTCTCCATCTCCAAAACTTCTTGTGGTGGATCAACAAAAGGTTTGCTGCGTATAGCAGATTTCTGTGATCATAGAGGTGCTTTATCGAAATCAGCCTTACAGGAAAAATATGACATCTTCCAAATTCGGAACTTTTTCGCTATACTCAGATAGCACACTTCTTGGCGACACTGAATCGCACCTCTGATCTTACCACATTCACCTCAATGGAAAATCTCTGTAGGACTTTCGATAAGCACACTGGTCATATATCACAGATATATAACATCTTGACCTCGACTCTCCAAAAACTATTTTATATGCACAAATGGGAGCAAGACATGGACACAGATTTAGCAACGGAAGAATGGAGCAAAATAATACAGAATGCATCTAAATAATTTATTAATACCTCTTTGATAGAGGCAAACTATAAAGTATTGATGCGATGGTACATGGTCCCAGAGAGGATAGCAACCTTCGTCCCAGGGGCGTCCCCCCGGTGCTTCAGAGGATGTAATACAGATGGTACCATGTACCACACTTGGTGCACATGTCCTAAAGTGAGGAGGTTTTGAATACTTACTTACAATCTCATTTATTCCCTCACGCAAGTGAATCTACTTAAATCGCCTCTACACGCACTGTTGGGACGCCCAGTGGAGGGGACATCAAAACCAATGCGTAGACTCATCACATTTATATTTGTAGCGGCCAGAATTTAGCCAATTCTTGGAGGTCCCACTCGGTTCCTTTTTACTTACTAAAAGCTAAACTCTCATGGATAATGGTAAACTATTTAGAAGGATAAGATCACTGGGTTTAATAAAATATGGGACCCCTGGATCAGGTATTTTACCACTACATAGGACGCCTGGTAATTGAAGCATTTGCTACGTGATAAGAGTGCATCCACCCCACTTCCCTACCTCTTAACCCTCTTTTTCTTTCTCTTCTCAGGTATTTCTCTATCACTGTTTCTCTCATCTTATTTTTCCCCTTTTTTTCCCCTTTTTTTTTTTTTTCCCTTTTCTCTCTCTCTCTTGTTTCTTTTATTAAGACGTGTCTGGCATCGCATGGCCCCTAGCGCCATATAGGGGTTTGGGGTCCGCGCGAGAGCCCAATTAACGGGTTGAAAGCTTGTCTTAGTTTCGACCCGAATAGACCTACATTACAATATATATACTATATAGTACATAAGAAATAACAGTTCTATAATTGACCTATAGAGCCTTATTTATGTACAAAAATTCTTCTTACTTGCAAAGACAATTGCATTTCTTTTTCCTCGCTTTTGTTTGTAAGTTTAATTGATAACATGAATAAAATATCTGAAGAAAAAAATAAGTATAGGCTTGTAAGGGGCGGTACCACTACCAAGTCACAGCGAGCTTCCAATGGGGTGACTGGTGGGGAGGAGACAGTATTTCTCGTCCTATTTATAATCCTTATAAACTATACAAATGTGATGCAACTGTAGGGTAAATGCACAATTTTGTTAGCCGTTATTATCTCTATCACAGTCTATGATACCTGTTGATGTATGACATATGCTGTTCACCATTTTGTATGTTGACGAAAATTGAAAAAACATTATTGGTTAAAAAAAAGATTATATTTTCACAGTATACAGCTGGTTGCAAAGCAAGGGGCCGGGAAGCCTGCCGCTGCGTCCTTAACAACCGATGAGTCCTCAGCTGTCAGCAGGGTGAATGTAAAAAAACAAAAACTTGCCCAAAAAAATAAAACATGAAAAAAAATGGCATGGGGTCCCCCCAGGTCCATACCAGGCCCTTCGGGTCTAGTATGGATTCAGAGGGAACCCCCCACACACCAACATTTAAAAAAAATGGCGTGCGGACCCCCCCCAAAATCCATACTAGGCCCTCTGGGTCTGGTATCGATTTTAAGGGGAACGCCACACCAAAATATAAAAAAAATTGGCATGGGATCCCCCCAAAATTCATACCAGACCGTTAATCCAAGCATGCAGCCTGGAGGTCAGGATAAGCGGGGACAAGCGAGCGCCCCCCCTCCTGAACCATACCAGGCCACATGCCCTCAACATGGGGATGGTGCTTCGGGGGTTTCCCCCAAAGCACCTTGTCCCCATGTTGATGGGGGCAAGGGCCTCTTCCCGACAACCTTGGCCGGTGGTTGTCGGGGTCTGCAGGCAGGGTCTGCGGGCCGGTGGTTGTCGGGGTCTGCGCCCCCCTCCTGAACCATACCAGGCCACATGCCCTCACCATAGGGTCCCCCCAAAGCACCTTGTCCCATGTTGATGGGGACAAGGGCCTCCTCCCAACAACCCTGGCCAGTGGTTGTCGGGGTCTGCGGGTGGGGGCTTATCAGAATCTGGAAGCCCCCTTTAACAAGGGGACCCCAGATCCTGCCCCCCTATATATGATCTCCTAAATGGTACTTAAATATGTGGCATAATGTTTAACCCCTTTCCTACTGGATCCCATACATATATGGTGGCAGGTTGGCTCTTCTGTGCGAATCGCCGTATATGTACGGCGGCTCCTTTAAAAACCATAGCAGACGTGCGCGCGCCACCGGAGGAGACCCGCTGCATGGCGGGGGACCCGATGTGTGTGGCCGGTGGGCACGATCTCCGCCGGCCACCTGCGATTGCGGGCACGAGAGCCGGAACGGGGATTTGTGTGTGTAAACAAACAAATCCCTGTTGTGACAGGGGAGGAGAGACAGATCGTCTGTTCCTACTAAATAGGAACATCGATCTGGCTCCTCCTCTAGTTAGTCCCATCTCCTTACAGTTATAAACACACCTAGGGAACACACTTAACCCCTTGATCGCCCCCTAGTGTTAACCCCTTTCCCTGCCAGTGACATTTACGCAGTAATCAGTGCATTTTTATAGCACTGATCGCTCTATAAATGTCAGTGGTCCCAAAAATGTGTCAAAAGCATCCGATCTGTCCACTGCAATGTCGCAATACTGCTAAAAATCACAGACCATTACTAGTTAAAAAAAATAAAATATTAAAAATGCCATAAAAATGCCATAAATCTTTCCCTGTCAGAAACCATTAATCAGACTGAGACAGAAGAGACAGAAGTACAGTTAAAACACACTTGTTTAATAATAATAACAAATAACAAAAAGGTAAAGAGAGTAAACGTAGTAAAACATAGTCAGAGTTCAGGAACCGGAACGGATAGTCAGACAAGCCAAAACGTCAGGGAGCCAGAGATGAGCCTAGTAGAACAGCAAGCAGGATCTGGAGCCAGAAGGAATGTCAGCCAAGCAAGTCTTTACCAGGAACACAGGAGAGCGTCTCTAAAGATGTGACCAAGGCGAAGGCAGAGATCATCTGGGCTGGATGGCTTAAGTAGGCAGGACTGACGAGCAGGATATCATCAACAGTTGAGTCACTGTGGAGAGAAAGGAGCTGGCAATTAGCTGACAGCTGAGTGGCCAGCTTTAAAAAGGAAGGGCTGAGCCTAGCCCTGACACTCCCATAGTTTGTAGACGCTATAACTTTTGCACAAACCAATCAATATACACTTATTGCAATTTTTTTACCAAAGAATACATATTGGCCTAAATTGATGAAGAATTACATTTGGGGGATATTTATTATAGCAAAAAGTAAAAAATATTGTTTTTTTTTTTCAAAATGGTCACTCTTTTTTGTTTATAGCGCAAAAAATAAAAACCGCAGAGGTGATCAAATACAACCAAAAGAAAGCTCTATTTGTGGGGAAAAAGGATGCAAATTTTGTTTGGGTACAGCATTGCATGACCGCGCAACTGTCCGTTAAAGAGACACAGTGCCAAGTAAAAAGTGCTCTGGTCAGGAAGGGGGTAAAATCTTCCGGGGCCGAAGTGGTTAAGGGGGCAAATCCTTCCAGGGCTGAAGTGGTTAAAGATAATCTGCTTTAAAAGTGTGGGAAAAAGTGATTTCTACACTGAAATATCTTTAAAAATATCTCTTCACAACTAGCTGCCAGCACAACTAAGCATGCTCAGACATACAAACTACTCTCATTTTAACTCCCATGGCTTTTTCACAGGGAGCTATAGTAAATACCAAAATTAGCGCTGAGTTAAAAAGCGTTTTTGCGAGTGAAAATGAGAGTTATGTAGCCCAATGCAAGTTTCAGCCATTGATTCTAATGGTACAATTATAACTTCCCCAAATAAATACTTTTTATGTTGAGATTAATTTATCTTTCTCTCAAAGAAATTGTCCCTGCAACAATGTTGCTTCTTCATCATCTACCCAAACTCACACAGGTGTCTTTACAAACCACAAACAATACCATTGCTGATGCAAATTTAAAATGAGTCACAATTGTGTGTTTATTATTTCCAAATGATCCTAATTTGAGCCAAAAATGTGATATGTGTACCAATATCAGAAATAAAAATGTAATTCCCAAAGATCTGAGGGTAACATCACTATTCTACACTCACACATCAAGAACCACCAAATATCACAGAATAAATCAAGAAGAATAACTCCTGACTAATGTAATTCCACCACCTATTTGTCCAAAGAAATGCAGGATTTGTGTATTTATGTGTAGGAGAGCTCCACATGTAATAGCGTAGTGGCTCATAGTGGCTCTTATGCCTAGCAGCACAGAGGTTCTGGGTTTGAATCCCAAACATGCCTCTTCACGTAGAGAAGTTGTCTGTTCTCCCTATGTTGTTAAACATAACTCTTATCAAGCCTAAACCCACAAAATGACAGCTGTTTATCTCTCAGCATGCTGACAGTAACCAGCCATACCCAGCCCTAAAAACAGATGGCATATGCCAGAAACAGGTTGTTTCACTGGCTCTCTGGCCTTCCACAGTACATGTGCAATGATTAACTTCTTGCACCACTGGGACTTAGGACTGTTTTACACCACAGAGATGCAGCCTAAAAACATGTAGCAGCACAGTGGCTCACAGGCTAGCACTTCTGCACAGCAACAGTGAGTTTCTGAGTTCGAATTGCAATCCTGCTAGCTGGCTAAACGTTTGTATGTTGTGGTGTTAATGTTTCCACCAGTGCTAACATTTTTGATGGGTTTCACACAATGGAACCCCAAGACATCACATTATAAGTTAAGCAAGTGTGGGTCTGCACCAAATCTAGAAATGGGGTGTTTTGGCCCAGATATGGATGTCTAAGTCTGGTGTGATACTGCACACATATCTAATTTTGTATGCTGATGATGAATGACGAATGCACTTTGTCACCAATTTGTGTGAAGCACCACTCACAAAGTTGTAATTTCCTGTTTTGGACCCTCCACATGCCAAGCAACGTATAAGTTTGATGTGGAGATTTTTGGGATCACTGATCATGGCCAGAGCCTTGGACATGTGTAATTTTGAGCTTTACCCTACACAGATATCAATTATAAGGCATTTTTTTCATTTGTAAAGAGTGTGTATTCCTAATGAACACCTAATGGTGTGAGCACTTGAGGCCTATATGAAGAGACAGAATCAATTACACTGGTGGGGCTGTCCTTTAATGGGAGGGTGAACATCTTAGCTAGGTTATTTAAAGGCCTGCATTTGTGGTGGGTGTTTGGCCTAAGAAGGAGCCTACATTTTTCTTTTCAGTGTGTATATTGGGATACAAATAGATATTTTTTTGTGGGTTTTGGGGGAAGGGGGTTGGGGGAGTGCATAATTCCTGACCCACAGCCCACTAGGGCTGTTGTTTGAAGATTGCTTCTAAATCTCACATGTTAGACTTACAACTGCTATGTAATGGTTGAGATGAAAAGGAAGGTTCCTGTTAATTCATTCCCGCTGTGTATGTCAATGCAGTTTGTGGCTTTTGTATTAATTTTGGCTGGTTTTGCTTATGATAATTCTGCTAAGTAACTTTTTGGGGGTTTTATTAATGCCTCAAATGCAAAAAATTATTATATAGAATGAAAAGAATCAAACATTAGTAATTGTATTTCTATGTACGATTGTGCTCAGCTCCGTAGCGTAGTGGTATGACCTGCTACTGGCAAAGGTTCAAGCCATGGGTTTGAATCCCACTGATGGTATCACTTAGTGAAAACTTGCACTGTATTCAGCAGAATAATTAGCCAATGTATGTCAGTTTGGTTGATTCCATAATTTTAACTCTTCAAATGCATGCAATGGTATGTAAGTATTCAATAATACAGGCAGTCCCCGAGTTACGAACGGGCTAGGGACTGTAGATTTGTTCTTAAGTTGAATATGTTCGTAAGTCGGAACAGCATGGGCAGAATGGCAGATATGCCGTTTTCCGATGTTCCGTCGAATGTGCCCGCCGTAGAAAAGGGTTCGTCGAATGTGCCCGCCCTCAAAAAGGGTCAGTCGAATGTGCCCGCCGTCGAAAAGGTTCGGTCGAATGTGCCTGCCGTCCCGTTCATAAGCAGGAGTCGTTCGCAATTCAGATGTTCGTAACTCGGGGACTTCCTGTATTAAAGTGTGGAATTCCAAAAATTTGGCTATACAAAAATCGGCATGCGGTCCCCCCCAAAATCCATAGCAGACCCTTATCCAAGCATGCAGCCCGGCAGGTCAGGAAAGGGAGGGAACGAGCGAGCACCCCCCCTCTTGAACCATACCAGGCCACATGCCCTCAACATGGGGAGGGTGCTTCGGGGTCCCCAAAAGCTTGTCAAAATCTGGAAGCCCCTTTAACAAGTGGGCTCCCAGATCCCGTCCCCCCATGTGAATGTACATCGTACCCCTACTCATTCACCAAAAAACGAGTGTAATGTGACAAAAGACAATAGCCAGTTGTTGACCAGTCCTTTATTAAAAATGTCTTCTTCCACCGCTTCTTCCTCTGGTCTTCCTTTGGCTTCTTCTTCCCCCGCTTCTTCTTCCGGTCTTCTTCTTCTTCTTCCTGCCACTAACCCGCTGAAGATCCAAAAACAACCCTCCTCTGATGCTGCGGCCCGCCGATCTGTCCGCTTCCATGGCGCACGTCATATATAACTATGGGGCATGGCCACCGGATGGCATCATCCAGAGACCCTGCCCCATTGTGACATCACTGACCCATCATGCCCTGGGCGGTGAAGTCAGAAGGGGCGTGGTCTCTGAATAAGTCATCCGCCCCATCGCATCATCTGAGGAGGTTCGTTATTTTGATCTTCAGCGGGTTGGCAGCAGCAGCGGAGGTGGAGGAAGAAGAAGAAGACCAGAGGAAGAAAAAGCAGGGGAAGAAGAAGCCGGAGGAGGACCGAAGGAAGAAGGAGAAGACCAGAGGAAGAAGCGGGGAAGGAGAAGCCGGAGGGAGACCAAAGGAAGAAGCTGGGGAAGAAGAATACATTTTTAATAAAGGACTTGTCAAAAACTGGCTATTGTCTTTTGTCACATCACACTACTTTTTTGGTGAATAGGTAGGGGTACGATGTACCCCATTCTGATTCACATTGGGGGTGGGATCTGGGGCCCCACTTGTTAAAGGGGGCTTTCAGATTCTGGTAAGCCTCCCCCCGCAGACCCCGACAACCACCCACAAGGGTTTTCAGGAACAGGCCCTTGTTCCCATCAACATGGGGACCCCAAAGCACCCCCCATGTTGAGGGGATGTGGCCTGGTCTGGTTCAGGGGGGAGGCGCTCGCTCATCCCCCCTTTTCCTGACCTCCAGGCTGCATGCTCAGATGAGGGTCTAGTATGGATTTTGCGGGGGATCCCACGTCATTTTTCTTAAATTTTGGGGAGGGGTTCCCTTTAAAACCCATACCAGACCCGAAGGGCCTAATATGGACTGGGGGGGGGTGCACACCTTTTTTTTAATCATTTTTTTATCTATATTATATATAAATATATATATATTATATTATATATATATATATATATAACCAGCAATACATTACAGCTGCGAGGAATTTAAATGACTTTTTTTTCTTTACAAATGTCATTATCGCTGCGGCATGTTCTAGACATCGCACAGATTGCTGCTTTTCAGGCAGACTAAGGGGATCCCCCAGGCACGATACTTAAAGGAATTTTTCATTTTTATTGTTTCACTTTAAGCATCATTATAATCACTGCTCCTTTAAAAACAATAGTTTTAAAAACTTTTTTTTGCATTCATACACGTCACACACTAGCACAGGAACAAAGGGAGACTGAAGATAATCCCGCAATTTGGCATTGTCTGGGCTTAAATAGAAAAGTTTGAGGTCACTTCCTGTGCACCTCCTGGGGATTTTCCCGCCTTTTTCCATCAGGTTCAGGTCACTTCCTGTGCACGTCCTGGGCATTTTCCTGCCCTTTTCCATTAAGTCTTTTGCGCAAGTGCGGGTTGGCGCCCTGAGATGTCTTTGGCGCATGCTCAGTTAGCACGGATTTCCTCTTGCAGCAACGCGCCATTGGTGCATGCGTAGTAAGCCCTGGACTATTTAAAGATGACTATATCCCCAACGCATCTAAATTGGAGATATTGCATATCAACAGTTAACTGATTTCAAGTTTCTAAAGTTTATACAATACTACGTTGTTTTAATAGTTTTACGTTCCATAAAAGTTTTGATATGTTGGAGTCTATCTGTGGCTAAACCTCACAGACCCCTCAGATCTTAGATAAGCTCTGGGCTCGTATTACTATTACTCCACTAATGCTAGTTATTAACTTAAGCTTCATATTTGACTCATGTTACCACTCAAATGGCTGGAAGGGGTGCATGAACAATTTTGACTACAAATGCTTTGCCCAAAGCCGCGGGAGGCTTCGCTCACCCTTTTTGTTGCAACAGGGTCTGTTATATACGTTATAGCCATCCCTGTGGCAATAACCTCCCACTGCTCCCAACAGTGGATTCTGATTGGCGTGTAACCAAACACAAATCCATTTTTGTTTTCCTTGTTGACACCAGAAGACATATAATCTAGAACCTCAATTTGTGTGACTCTTCCCTAGAGAGTCACCAGACTACCTCTCTATTTTTTCCTCTATCCTTTCATTTCTTCTCTCTTTTACAATTGCCTAGGAACTACTTGAAACTACTCTCCTAAGTAAGGTAGATCTCTTACGGTATTAACCATATCTTATTCGTTGATTGATAAACACCATTTTGTGATCTCTCATAATGTTAGGGGTTTAAACACACCAGAGAAACAAATCTTGATACTCAGAGAACTGCACAAAACGAAACCAGCTGTGGTATTTCTCCAAGAGACGCACTTCAAAACAGGTACTGTACCAAGATTGCATGACAAACACTACCCACACATCTTCCATGCTATAAACCCCACATCCAAGTCAAAAGGAGTCTCTATCCTACTCCATAAAAATGCAGATTTCACCATATCTCAACAACAGGCAGAGGGGAGATATCTGTTCCTCAAGGGGCATTGAGCAGGGACCCCCATCACATTGGGGAATGTATATTTCCCCAACTCTGCACAAATCACCTTTTGCCAACACATAGTTGACGAGCTGAAGAGTTCTGCCTCTCTTGCAAACTGCCAAGATAGGCATTAATACCTTTTCTGATCATGCCCCCATCTCACTGTCATTGCAAAAAAGAAAACAAGGAACACTCCTATAGCCACATCCGTATAAATTATATGTATAAAATATAAATTATATGTCATAAAAAGAAAAAAAGAGGGGGTCACCAAGTCCTGCTGGCTTTTTCTTTGTTGGAACTGAACCTTGAAATTGGTTGTAAGTAGAAACAGGTATATATCATCTTGTCCTCCTACATTAGGACTGTAGTCTGTATACATATATTTTTTCTTGTCTTTCTTTTCTGATCATGCCCCCATCTCACTGTCATTGCAAAAAAGAAAACAAGGAACACTCCTATAGCCACATCCGTATAAATTATATGTATAAAATATAAATTATATGTCATAAAAAGAAAAAAAGGGGGGTCACCAAGGCCTGCTGGCTTTTTTCTTGTTGGAACTGAACCTTGAAATTGGTTGTAAATGGAAACAGGTATATATCATCTTGTCCTCCTACATTAGGACTGTAGTCTGTATACATATATTTTTCTTGTCTTTCTTAAGGGTTTTTTTTTTTTCTCCCTAGTTGATGGTTATTGATGGTTATCCACATCTATTGATAAGACCTTGACGTCTATACATTAAAGAATGAGAAACTACTGTTTTTGAGCTTGTGAAAGCCTCTTCACAAGGTAATATAGTGTACTGATTTATTGTCTGATCTCTGGGCATGGGCTATTACCTTTCATCCATTATTGTACGATATTATATGTTTATGTGTTCACATTTTTATATCAATCTTTTCTCATTTTAGTGAAACCCTCTTGTGTATTAACTGAAACCTGAATGTGTCCTGAAGAAGTTCTATATGAAACGCGTAGACACATCTGGGCTTGTATCATGTATATTTCTATATAGAGGATTTTTTTATTATCTTTTGTCAATGTCTTTGTACTGTATGTATTTATATTTAATACAATTGATTATATTGTTATTTTGACTATGCTTTCTCAGGTTTGTTGTGCCTCTAAAGTCCACCCAGGGTGTCCTTGGTGACCCTCTTTTTTTTCTTTTTATCACTGTCATTGCAGAAACCTAACAAGCGACCTAGAACTCTCAACTGGAGATTGAATGTCAGGTCACCTTGAGGCTAGGTGACAGATGCACACCGTTGGGATCAGGAGTGCACCACAAGGCAGTTGACCCTACGGCTGACTGCTGCGGATGGGAGTCCGGGTATAAGGAAGGCAGGGCCGCTGGAACACCAACACGGATCCCACTGGGGCGCGGAGTCTAAGAGCCAGCAGGTGTTCACCAGAGCCTCTAGTGGTGAGGATGGACTGGGCTGCAACTGGCTCCAGGTCGCGACCCCCAGGGTTCCCCAGCTCACACCCACAGTAGGCAACAGAAGGATAGGGATAGTAAAGGAATAAGCCAAGGTCAGGGCCACAAGCAGATAAGGACAACAGAGTACACGCCAAGGTTCAGGGTCACAGGCAAACAGGGATAGTCGGGGACACGCCAAAAGGTCAGGGTCACGAGCAGACAGGAATAGTATAGAACACGCCAAGGTCGGCAACAGAAATAAATGTAGAGCACACGGCAGGCAGGAACAGGAAGCCAAACACACAAAGGTTGATCAGCAGAATTGACCTGCAGTGCAGAGGTTAATATAGAGTTCTCTGATAGGAGCTGGGGTGGAGCCATGCTAGAGGAGAGTTAATAAAAGCAGTCAGGTGAGAGACAGCTGGTCTTTGGAGATGAACACATGAAGACAGGTAAGCTGACAAACAAACTCTATTGCATAACCATGACAGTACCCCCCCTCTTACGAGGCCTCCCCCTTCCCCGCCTGGGACCAGGTTTAGAGGGGAACTTCAAATGAAACTTCCTCAACAGACAAGGTGAGGATGGACTGGGCTCCAGGTTGCGATCCCCAGGGTCCCCCAGCTCACACCCACAGTAGGCAACAGAAGGATAGGGATAGTAAAGGAATAAGCCCAGGTCAGGGCCACAAGCAGACAAGGACAACAGAGTACACGCCAAGGGTCACAGGCAAACAGGGATAGTCGGAGACACGCCAAAAGGTCAGGGTCACGAGCAGACAGGAATAGTATAGAACACGCCAAGGTCGGCAACAGAAATAAATGTAGAGCACACGGCAGGCAGGAACAGGAAGCCAAACACACAAAGGTTGATCAGCAGAATTGACCTGCAGTGCAGAGGTTAATATAGAGTTCTCTGATAGGAGCTGGGGTGGAGCCATGCTAGAGGAGAGTTAATAAAAGCAGTCAGGTGAGAGACAGCTGGTCTTTGGAGATGAACACATGGAGACAGGTAAGCTGACAAACAAACTCTATTGCATAACCATGACATTGAACCCCTCCCTACTCACAAACAAATCAGATGTAGGCAAAATAATGGACGATATCAAAAGATACTTCACTGAAAACGATACAGATGAGCTGTCTCCATTAACTATATGGGCAGCACATAAATGCGTGATGCGGGGGGAACTTATCAGAATGGATGCAGCGAGAAAGAGAGATGCAGAAAAAGAACTTACTGATTTAACACGGGCCATAGGCGACCTAGAGGCGAAACACAAACAATCTTTAGCTATAGAAGCGGCCGCGGCTCTACTCGAACTCCAAAAGAGATTACAATCCATTCTGAATCTCAAGGCACAGAAGATCCTCTTTGCTAAAAAGGGGTTCTTCTATGAACAAAACAGGGAAATTCCTCGTGAGAGCAATTAAAGAAACATTGTTATCAACAAACATAGCTGCCATTAAGAAAAAAAACAACCAAACTGTACAGGATACCAAAATGATCGCACAAAGATTCCATGACTACTACATTGAGTTATATAACCTACCAAATACACACAAACCTAAAGACCTTTTTGGGTCTCAGACAGATATAATCCACATATTTCTCACATGGTTATCTAGAAGTTTTAACAAAAACAACAGCAATGAACAGTCAAAATACATTATATACAAATAGTTTGCAAATAAGTACAATTAAAGGTGATTACAAGGAGTAATAGTCACAATTACTTCAAAAGTAAAAAGCATTCTAACCATATAGTTTCTGAACGATCACCAAGTAGCATCCAATTTGAAAAAAATGGGTATATATACAGTAGTTGTCTGCTAAAGAAAAAAACAACCCAATCCGAATTATCTATTATTATAGAAGAGTGTTTGCTCTCATGGCTCAGAGAAGCAGGATCTCCCAATCCATGGATAGTGTAGGACCCACTAATCATGGGGTACTTTGTCGCAGTAAGTGGGCTTAGCACCATATAGCAATATGGTGTGACCAAATCCCCATATTTTTTGCTAATATTTTTTAGATTGTCTAGGTGTTTTAAACTAGCCCTGCTGAAGGTAAATGTCTTTTTTGCATGTGTGCGCTGTAATATTTTGCTCTACTCAGGGGGAGGGGGCACGCGAGATCCCTGTAAGCGCCCTGGAACATTCAAATGTGGGGGGTGTGCCTATTGCCAGTTTATGAACATCAAGCAAAATATACAATTACCAAATGGCGAAAAATATGCACCTAAGCATTATGCTAATTGTAGAACTTTCGGCGTGGTCTACTCGCTATTATACCTAATAAATTTAATAACCTAAACCTAATAAACATAAAGAGTTTTGGGAAACAGCCTTAAAAATGACCTTCACTAAGGATCAATGGCTACAGGCTTGTGTGTTTGCCCATAAATGTACTATCAGCACACGACTACAAGAAAGCTCATTTAAGCTTTTAACGAATTAGTACAACACACGGATCAAAATTCATGAATGGTTCCCTAGTGTCCCTGACCTTTGCTGGCGCTGCAACGAGGAGAAAGGAACCTTACAACATATATGATACAACCATTCTGGAGGCAGGTGTGTGACACTATAACACTCATAACAGAAACAACGATCCCATTGAACGTAGCATGATGACTGTTACACATCACCAATTGTTCATTACGAAAATATAAGCGATCACTTACCAAATTTCTACTCACAGCCGTGAAGGCAGTGATACTCAGACACTGGAGAAATACCACCGCACCTACGACTAAAGAATGGTTAGAAGAGGCTCACCTCCTCTATAAAATGGAAGAGATAAGGGCGACTACTAACCTAAACAACTGAAAATTTTAATAAGACTTGGCAACCTTAGATCATTTTCAAGTACTCTAAAACCTATAAAACCCTGAAGAAGATATAAATCCAGACAATTTTTTATGACTCTAGCACACTATGACCTTTCCTATCACCTCCTCCCTCATCGCTTCTTTTTCCTCCCTGTATTACCCTCTTTGGGTCTTTTGTCTTCCTTCTTCCTACCACGACTTTTTGTGCAATCTACACGTAATTAGAGCACACTTCAGCTTCTGACAATGAAATATAGTCGGCTGATCATATCATATCATATCAGTTTGCTAATTAATATGGACAGAGCATATGGTTTTCACACTAAGTTTTGTAAAGGCAAGAATATAGCCTTGGTTTGAATGATTACCATCACATGAGCTCTAATGATGTAATATGTATACTCATCGCTGAATGTACTATGTTCAATCTATATATACAATGATATGATGACTGTACAATTGTTACTTTTCTGATTTTACAATAAAAATTTTACTGATGATAAAAAAAAATAGTTATGCGTGAGACAAAAACGTGTTGCTTCTAAAATAAAAGCAGCCTGGCGAGAATTGATTAACCACTTCCCGACCGCCTCACGCAGATATACTGTGGCAGAAGGGCACGTACAGGCAGATTAATGTACCTGTACGTTGCTCTTTAGGGGGCGGCTCGCAGGCGCGTGCCCGCTTGCCGGGAGCTCCGTGACCATGGTCCCGGGTCCCGCGGACCCGATGTCCACGGGGATACCCACGATCGTCTCATGGTGAGGAAGAATGGGGAGATGCTAATGTAAACAAGCATCTCCCCGTTCTGCCTAGTGACACTGTCACTAATCTCTGCTCCCTGTGATCGGGAGCGGTGATCAGTGTAGTGTAGGGATGAGCCGAACACCCCCCTGTTCGGTTCGCACCAGAACATGCGAACAGGAAAAAAATTCGTTCGAACACGCGAACGCCGTTAAAGTCTATGGGACACGAACATGAATAATCAAAAGTGCTAATTTTAAAGGCTAATATGCAAGTTATTGTCAATAAAAGTGTTTGGGGACCCGGGTCCTCCCCCAGGGGACATGAATCAATGCAAAAAAAGTTTTAAAAACGGCCGTTTTTTCAGGAGCAGTGATTTTAATAATGCTTAAAGTCAAACAATAAAAGTGTAATATCCCTTTAAATTTCATACCTGGGGGGTGTCTATAGTATGCCTGTAAAGGGGCGCATGTTTCCCGTGTTTAGAACAGTCTGACAGCAAAGTGACATTTTGAAGGAAAAAACACATTTAAAACTACCGCGGCTATTGCATTGCCGACAATACACATAGAAGTTCATTGATAAAAACGGCATGGGAATTCCCCACAGGGCAACCCCGAACCAAAATTAAAAAAAAAAAATGATGTGGGAGTCCCCCTAAATTCCATACCAGGCCCTTCGGGTCTGGTATGGATATTAAGGGGAACCCCAGCCAAAATTTTAAAAAAAATTGACGTGGGGTTTCCCCTAAATTCCATACCAGACCCTTCAGGTCTGGTATGGATTTTAAGGGGAACCCCGCGCCAAAAAAAAAAAAAAAACGGCGTGGGGTCCCCCTAAAAATCCATACCAGACCCTTATCCGAGCACGCAACCTGGCAGGCCGCAGGAAAAGAGGGGGGGACGAGAGTGCGCCCCCCCCCCCCTCCTGAACCGTACCAGGCCACATGCCCTCAACATTGGGAGGGTGCTTTGGGGTAGCCCCCCAAAACACCTTGTCCCCATGTTGATGAAGACAAGGGCCTCATCCCTGGCCGGTGGTTGTGGGGGTCTGCGGGCGGGGGGCTTATCGGAATCTGGAAGCCCCCTTTAACAAGGGGACCCCCAGATCCCGGCCCCCCCCCTGTGTGAAATGGTAAGGGGGTACTTACCCCTACCATTTCACTAAAAAACTGTCAAAAATGTTAAAAATGACAAGAGACAGTTTTTGACAATTCCTTTATTTAAATGCTTCTTCTTTCTTCCTTCATCTTCTTCTTCTTCTGGTTCTTCTGGCTCTTCTGGTTCTTCCTCCGGCGTTCTCGTCCAGCATCTTCTCCGCGGCGTCTTCTATCTTCTTCTCCTCGGGCCGCTCCGCACCCATGGCATGAGGGGGGAGGCTCCCGCTCTTCTCTTCATCTTCTTCTCTTCTTCATCTTCTTCTTCATCTTCTTCTTCTTCTTCCTTCTTCTCTTCTTCCTGTCTTCTCCGGGCCGCTCTGCAGCCATGCTGTGGCATGGAGGGAGGCTCCCGCTGTGTGACGGCGTCTCTTCGTCTGACGGTTCTTAAATAACGGGGGGCGGGGCCACCCGGTGACCCCGCCCCCCTCTGACGCACGGTGACATGACGGGACTTCCCTGTGGCATTCCCCGTGACGTCACAGGGAAGTCCCTCAAGTCACCGTGCGTCAGAGGGGGGCGGGGTCACCGGATGGCCCCGCCCCCCGTTATTTAAGAACCGTCAGACGAAGAGACGCCGTCACACAGCGGGAGCCTCCCTCCATGCCACAGCATGGCTGCGGAGCGGCCCGGAGAAGACAGGAAGAAGAGAAGAAGGAAGAAGAAGAAGAAGAAGAAGAAGATGAAGAAGAAGATGAAGAAGAGAAGAAGATGAAGAGAAGAGCGGGAGCCTCCCCCCTCATGCCATGGGTGCGGAGCGGCCCGAGGAGAAGAAGATAGAAGACGCCGCGGAGAAGATGCTGGACGAGAATGCCGGAGGAAGAACCAGAAGAGCCAGAAGAACCAGAAGAAGAAGAAGATGAAGGAAGAAAGAAGAAGCATTTAAATAAAGGAATTGTCAAAAACTGTCTCTTGTCATTTTTAACATTTTTGACAGTTTTTTAGTGAAATGGTAGGGGTAAGTACCCCCTTACCATTTCACACGGGGGGGGGCCGGGATCTGGGGGTCCCCTTGTTAAAGGGGGCTTCCAGATTCCGATAAGCCCCCCGCCCGCAGACCCCCACAACCACCGGCCAGGTTTGTGGGGATGAGGCCCTTGTCTTCATCAACATGGGGACAAGGTGTTTTGGGGGGCTACCCCAAAGCACCCTCCCAATGTTGAGGGCATGTGGCCTGGTACGGTTCAGGAGGGGGGGGGGGCCGCACTCTCGTCCCCCCCTCTTTTCCTGCGGCCTGCCAGGTTGCGTGCTCGGATAAGGGTCTGGTATGGATTTTTGGGGGGACCCCACGCCGTTTTTTTTTTTTTTTTGGCGCGGGGTTCCCCTTAAAATCCATACCAGACCTGAAGGGTCTGGTATGGAATTTAGGGGGAACCCCACGTCAATTTTTTTTTAAAATTTTGGCTGGGGTTCCCCTTAATATCCATACCAGACCTGAAGGGCCTTGTATGGAATTTAGGGGGACCCCCACATCATTTTTTTTTTTTTTTTTTTGGTTCGGGGTTGCCCTGTGGGGAATTCCCATGCCGTTTTTATCAATGAACTTCTATGTGTATTGTCGGCAATGCAATAGCCGCGGGTAGTTTTAAATGAGTTTTTTCCTTCCAAATGTCATTTTGCTGTCAGACTGTTCTAAACACAGGAAACATGCGCCCCTTTACAGGCATACTATAGACACCCACCAGGTACGAAATTTAAAGGGATATTACACTTTTATTGTTTGACTTTAAGCATTAATAAAATCACTGTTCCTGAAAAAACGTCCGTTTTTAAAACTTTTTTTTGCATTGATCCATGTCCCCTGGGGCAGGACCCGGGTCCCCAAACACTTTTTATGACAATAACTTGCATATAAGCCTTTAAAATTAGCACTTTTGATTTCTCCCATAGACTTTTAAAGGGTGTTCCGCGGCATTCGAATTTGCCGCGAACACCCCAAATTGTTCGCTGTTCGGCGAACTTGCGAACAGCCAATGTTCGAGTAGAACATGAGTTCGACTCGAACTCGAAGCTCATCCCTAGTGTAGTGTAACACACAGCCCCCCCCCCACGGTTAGAAACACTCCCTAGGACACACTTAACACCTATAGCGCCACCTAGTGGTTAACCCCTTCACTGCCAGTTACATTTTTACAGTAATCGATGCAATTTTTTAGCATTGATCGCTGTATTAATGCCAATGGTCCCAAAAATGTGTCAGAATTGTCCGATGTGTCCGCCATAATGTCGCAGTCATGATAAAAATCACTGATCGCCGCCATTACTAGTAAAAAAAAACAATTATCAATAAAAAAGCCACAAAACTATCCCCTATTTTGTAGACGCTATAACTTTTGCGCAAACCAATCAATAAATGCTTATTGCGATTTTTTTACCAAAAATATGTAGAAGAATACGTATCGGCCTAAACTGAGAAAAAAAATAAATATAAATATTTTTTGGGGATATGTATTATAGTAAAGTGAAAAATAATGCGTTTTTTTTTTTCAAAATTGTCACTTTTTTTGTTTATAGAGCAAAAAATAAAAACCACAGAAGTGATCAAATACCACCAAAAGAAAGCTCTATTTGTGGGTAAAAAAGGACATCAATTTTGTTTGGGAGCCACGTCGCACGACCGTGCAATTGTCAGTTAAATCGACGCAGTGCCGAATTGCAAAAAGTGCTCTGATCAGGAAGGGGGTAAATTCTTCCAGGGTTGAAGTGGTTAATGGATCATGAGCTAGGAAATGTTCCAAGGGCATTAGGCCGAAAGTGTGAGGTATAGACGTGTGCATGGAACTAACATCAAGGGAGAGCCATACGTAGGTAGACTCCCACTTGTATGGAGAAAATAGTTCTAACAAATGTGTGCCATATCTGATGTAGGACTGTAGCTGATGCACTAGTAGGACCAGTAGGAACTGGTCATGTATAAACTGAGCCCTGTGGTCACGCTATCCATCGTGGCCACAATTGGTCTACCTGGAGGGGATTGTAGATTTTTATGGACCTTCGGGAGGTGGTAAAAATATGGTATCTGGTAAAAGTCTTTGAAAAGGAAAGATTTTTCCATTTTGTTTATAATACCATCTTGAAATGCTGTGCATACTATAAGATCAACTTCTTTGGCAAATTCAAGTGTAGGGTCTCGTGCAATTTTGTCAAAGAGAGTAATCTCTTTGCCTCAGCCACATAGTCTTCTTTATTTTGTAGAACTACCCCCCCTCCCCCTTTATCTGCCAATTTAATAACTATATCTTTTGCCTCAGTCAAATTTTGAAGTGCTTTTATCTCAGGTGGAGAAAGATTGTTGGTTTTGGAGATAGTAGAGGACTGACACAGTTTGAGAAAATCTGTATATACCACTCTGCAGAAGCTCTCTAGGTAAGGGCCCTTGGCATGTGATGGATTGAAAATAGATTTAGGCCTGAAAGATGTATGAACTATGGGAGGTGAGGTAGCAGAGTGTTGTGTAAGAAGACTCATAGGGTCCTCATCAAGAAATTATGTATCTATGACATCAATCGAGTTATGCCCTGTGCACACGACCGGTTTTGCCGTCGGAATAAACTCTGAAGGTTTTTCTGGTGGAATTCCACTCAAGCTGTCTTGCATACACACGGTCACACCAAATTCCGACCATCAAGAACACGGTGACATACAGCACGTACAACGGGACAACAGGTACGATGTCTTGTACTTGCTTCAGAGCATGTGTCATTTTTGGTACATCGGAACAGCATACAGAAAAGCGGTTTTCCTGATAGGAATTTGTTCCGTTGGAAAAATATAGAACATGTTCTCTATCTAAGTCCGTCTGAATTTTGGACGTAAAAAGTCCGATGGGGCATACACACGGTCAGAATATACGATGAAAAGCTCTCATCGGACTTTTTCTGTCAGAAATTCTGACCGTGCGTACGGGGCATTAGTGTCAAACTCAAACTGATCATGAATCACAATGGATGGAGATCTTTGAGGGGGAACAACAGCAGACACCAAGTTCTTTTTTTTCTTTAAGATGGTAGCATCTTTTTAATGTAAGATTACGTATGTACCTATTGAGATCTTTAAAAAGAAGAAATGGATTTGGTTTATTCAAGGGGGCAAAATTAAGTCCTCGACTTAAGAGAGAGGTATCTGTAGTGGAGAGAGTATTCGATGATAGATTGAATATTTTTATAGTTTCCTGATTTTTAGAGCATTGGGGTTGTTTCTTAGTTCATCCTCCTCTACAGCCTCTCCTGTGAGTTTTCTTATTTTGGTAGTTGCCAGAGGAGGACTGAGCACTAAAAAAGAAGTAGGGGAGGGAGAGGAGGGCAAATCTGTGGGGGTAGACAATGGTAACTAGTCATTTTCAAGCATAGATGAAGCAATATTAGTGACTACAATCAAAGGTTCTGTGGTATCTATAGTACTGGGGACGTTGGTAAAAATGCCAGGGTCCCTAGGTACTGGTTGGGCCTCAAAGGAAAGGGTATGAGACTGTGAGGGAAGAAGGACCATGGACTGAGACTGACTGGACCTGGTAATGCTATCAAAATTGTGTGTTGCGGATGGTCTGTTGTAGAACCGATTTAGAGCAGTCAACAAATCTGTTTTGTTGTTATTGTTGTTATTATTATTCTTAAAGTTTCAAACTTTATTTATACTTTTATTCTTACTGCTATGAGGACCTGGATGTTGTCTGTCTGACTTCTGATGCTCGTCAGAAATGACTAGACGAGATGGTTGCAGGTTCATGAGTGGAAGTGGGGGACGAAGGCCAGGTGACTGGCGAAATAACTCTGACTGGGAAAGTGAAGGTGGAAAATGGTTTTGTGAGACCATGGAAACTCTATCATAATTAAAATCATCTAGATCACATCTGAATTTGCCAAGTTTCATGTGTACGAGGTCATCTTCATCTATTTTGGTATTTTTTTTAATACGTCTAACCAAGAGGATGGGTTTAGTGTATCATAACTGATAATGTCTTGTGCTAATTGTTGATCTTGATGTGTTAATTTATCGAACCTATGCGTTCTGTGAGAAAAAAGTATAGTCAACCACTTGGAGGTACAAAACAGCAATGTCTGCCCATTCCTTTTTGTTATCAACTTCAAGGAAAGAACATTCCTTCATAACTCTCAGACCCCTAGGTGAGATTTTGGTATTAATATATTTTTCTAGAAAGAATTTGTCCCACTACTGTTGGTTAGTGGTTTGGATTATTCTTTGCAATTGTTTAAACTTACCACATAATGTGTAGCATTTATACTGGACCAATGATTAGAAAATGGTTGTGTATAGAAAAATGTATAAGATTACAGTCAGGGTATTGGGTGGGGAAAAAAAACACACACAGATATTTGCAGAGATGTGGAACAAGTATGCAGCACAACAGCTTCTATGGTTGGATGGAGATGCTATGTTGCGCATCTCCTGTTAAGTTGTGTATATGTGTATATGTATATATATATATATATATATATATATATATATATATATATATATATGGAATGTAACACAAACATGTTATTATTCCTACTTACCAATCACGTGACTAACCTAGATTTCATTTCTTAATGTCAATGTCAATAGACATTACTATTGTTGTTTTATGTTCCACACTAGCTATGCATGAACATATGTGTGTTTATCACCTGATTGCCCTCCTTCATTTTGGTTTTAATGTCTTCAAAATGTTTTTAAAATGTTCCTATAGATTATATTTCAAATGTGACCATAATTTTATGATTGTATGTTACTGCTTTTTATTTTTACCTTACATAAATATTATTATTGCCCTTTTTTAAATAATTCATTATTGATGATGTTTATTAATTCTAATTGCATTTTATTATAATAGTTCATGATAATAGCCCATTAGAAAACGCTTTATTGATTTATCATACTTTAGGTGTACTATTATTTGTTTTTTATGATCTGCACTTGTATGTGTGCTAATTGTTTTTTGACTGCATGTCCGCATTTATTCATGACCATCAGTGCTGCCCACATTCCCGAGCAATATTCTCCTCCCCTTCCTTGTATATTTCCTTTATAATGGCCCCATATGGTTCCTCCAATGAAGTCTGTTTGAAAAAGGAGCGCGACTTGCCGTAATATCGCAGCAGGCATGCTCATGAAATGCATCGCATAACGTTGCCATCCTTCCCTTTGCACCTCACGCCTCACTCTGAGTCTTCCCACTGCAGCCAGCCTTTATTCTACAGCAGTGGATTCCCATGCAGACAAGGACCAAGGAAGCAGGATCGTCATCACCCTTGTTGGGACCCACATGCTCATACTTACCACTTAAATGTGAGTTGATAACATTTAGGTTATTATAATAATATAATTTATAGTTTTAGAAACATCTACACTCAGAGGCGCATCAATGTCTGTCTGCAGGAGAATTGTATCCTAGTGGATATTAAAACACTGACACATCTAGAAAATGTAGAGAATGCTGAATGATATTGAGTAGAATTGTAAGATGGGTTTCCTGCAGGCAGACTATTGATGAGTAATATTGCTCCATAATAGAAAAAATAGCCCTTTTTTAACTGGGTCCTTCAATCCTTTCACATCCCAAGATATTAATGTGAGATCATTGACCATTATCCCTATCTATTATATCTATAGCCAGCGATGTGAAGGTATATAATACACATAGCTGTTCCATTTTACTTTCTCTAGAAGGATATGCAACCATAAACATAAACAAAATCAGTATAAATGAAAAAGTATAAATGATAGCTCATCTTAGCCACGGCTTAGCCCATCGCAAAATTGATATATGAAAGGCCCAAAAAAGGGAGAAAGAGCAAAAAAACACACACACACACAACCTTCATATACCATTTTTCCCCAAGGAAAAAAAAGAGGGTACAAAATAAAAATAAAACTATTCCAGGTCTGAATGTGAACACACATCCAGCTGAAACACACTCCCCCTGCCTTTAGCCTATAGTAATTAGGACAAAAAAATGGAAAATGATTAACATCTTATCAACTGGATATGTCCCTACAGCTAGAAGATAAATGTTGTTTACAGTGGAACCTCGGATTACGAGCATAATCTGTTCCAGGAGAATGCTCGTAATCCAAAGTACTCGCATATCAAAGCGAGTTTCCCCATTGAAGTCAATGGTAATTAAAATAATTTGTTCCGCATTGACTTCAATGGCATGCAATACCGCATGCGGCCAGAGGTGTGGGGGCGCCAGGGAGTCTCGGAAACAGCCGGAAAGGCCCAAGGTCAGCAGAGCAAACCTCGGAAAGGCTTGGGAACGTAGTATTTCCGAGTCTTTTTGAGCATTTCCGAACCGCTCCGAACGGCTACGCTCGGCACAGTTCAGCTCCGGCGCCCCCACACCTCAGGCTAAACGCGGTGCTACACACCGCTTTGGCCTGAATTGTGCTCGTTTTGCGAGACAACACTCGCAAACAGAGTTAGGATTTTTCAAAATACAGTGCTCGTATTGCGAAACACTCATTAACCGCGTTACTCGCAATCCGAGGTTCCACTGTATTTTTATCCAGCCATATTGTGGCCATCTTAGAGTTGTCAAAAAAAATTGCCTCGTCCTTAACAGCAATCCTCAGCTTGGCCGGGTTTAACATTCCGTACGATATTTGAAGCTTGCGGAGACGCTTTTTAACTTCTGTATATTGAGTAGGGATGGGCTTTATGTTCGACTCGAACATTGGCTGTTCGCCCTTTCGCCGAACAGCGAACAATTTGGGGTGTTCGCTGCAAATTGGAAAGCCACGGAACACCCTTTAAAAGTCTATGGGAGAAATCAAAAGTGCTAATTTTAAAGGCTTATATGCATGGTATTGTCATAAAAAGTGTTTGTGGCACCTGGGTCCTGCCCCAGGGGACATGTATCAATACGAAAGTTTTTTTTTAAAACAGTCGTTTTTTCGGGAGCAGTGATTTTAATAATGCTTAAAGTGAAACAATAAAAGTGTAATATTCCTTTAAATTTCGTACCTGGGGGGTGTCTATAGTATGCCTGTAAAGGGGCGCATGTTTCCCGTGTTTAGAACAGTCTGACAGCAAAATGACATTTCTAAAGGAAAAAAAGTCATGTAAAACTACTATCGCTAGCGCCGGCTATAATGAATTATCGGTCTGGTAATACACATAAAAGTTCATTGATAAAAACGGCATAGAATTTCGCCACAGGGGAACCCCGAACCAAAATTAAAAAAAAAAAAAAAAGCGTGGGGGTCCCCCTAAATTCCATACCAGGCCCTTCTCGTCTGGTATGGATTTTAAGGGGAACCCCGCGCCAAATTAAAAAAAAAATGGCATGGGGGTCCACCCAAAAATCCATACCAGACCCTTATCCGAGCAAGAAACCAGGCAGGCTGCAGGAAAAGAGGGGGGATGAGAGAGTGCCCCCCCCCTGAACCGTACCAGGCCACATGCCCTCAACATTGGGAGGGTGTTTTGAGGTAGCCATGTTGATGGGAAGAAGGGCCTCATCCTCACAACCCTTGCCTGGTGGTTGTGGGGGTCTGCGTGCGGGGGGCTTATCGGAATCTGGAAGCCCCCTTTAACTAGGGGACCCTCAGATCCCGCCCCCCCGTGTGAATTGGTAATGGGGTACAAATGTACCCCTACCATTTCACAAAAAAAGTGTCAAAAAGGTTAAAAAAACACAAGAGACGGTTTTTGACAAGTCCTTTATTAAATTATTTTTCTTTCATCTTCTTTCTTCTGGTCTTCCTTTGGTGTTCTTCTTCCTCCATCTTCTTCTTCTCCAGCTTCTTCTTCTCCATCTTCTTCTTCCTTCGCTCTTCTCGTCCCGCATCTTCCTCCAGCTTCTTCTCCGATCCGTCCGCACGATCCGCCTCAGTGGGAATCTTCCGCTGTGTGACGCTGACAACATGGGGAACGCCATAGGGAAGTCCCCGTGAAGTCCCCGTGCATCAGAGTGGAGAGGAGAAGAAGCTGGAGGAAGATGCCGAATGAGAAGAGTGGGAGAAGAAGAAGATGGAGGAAGAAGAACACCGAAGGAAGACCAGAAGAAAAAAGATGGAAGAAGAAGAAATTATTAAAGGACTTGTCAAAAACCATCTCTTGTGTTTTTTAACCTTTTTTTAACCTTCTTTGTGAAATGGTAGGAGTACATTTGTACCCCATTACCAATTCACACAGGGGGGGCAGGATTTGGGGTCCCCTTGTTAAAGTGGGCTTACAGATTCCGATAAGCCCCCTCGCCCGCAGACCCCCACAACCACCGGGCAAGGGTTGTGTGGATGAGGCTCTTCTCCCCATCAATGTGGGGACAAGGTGCTTTGGGAGGCTACCCCAAAGCACCCTCCCAATGTTGAGGGCATGTGGCCTGGTATGGATCAGGAGTAGGGCGCTCTGTCATCCCCCCTCTTTCCTGCAGCCTGCCAGGTTGCATGCTCGGATAAGGGTCTTTTTTTTTTTAATTTTGGTTCGGGGTTTCCCTGAGGGGAAATTCCATGCCGTTTTTATCAATGAACTTTTATGTGTATTGCCCGACCAACATGTATTGCCGATCCAACATTTATACATGTCCCCTGGGGCAGGACCCAGGTCCCCAAACACGTTTTATGACAATAACTTGCATATAAGCCTTTAAAATGAGCACTTTTGATTATTCATGTTCGTGTCCCATAGACTTTAACGGTGTTCGCTTGTTCAAACCAATTTTTTGCCTGTTTGCATGATCTGGATGCATAGTTTCATAGTTACATACATAGTTATATAGTAGGTGAGGTTGAAAAAAGACACAAGTCCATCAAGTCCAACCTATGTGTGTGATTATGTGTCAGTATTGCATTATATATCCCTGTATGTTGCGGTCATTCAGGTGCTTATCTAATAGTTTCTTGAAGCTATCAATGCTCCCCGCTGTGACCACCGCCTGTGAAAGGGAATTCCACATACTTGCCGCTCTTACAGTAAAGAACACTCTACGTAGTTTAAGGGTGCAAACCTAACCGGGGGGGGGTGTTCATCCCTAATATTGAGCCCTCATTGGGTAAAAGGAAATTTTGGAACCCTTTACATCTATATTACCCTTTATTTGTGCCAGGGCCAGGATTTTGTCTCTGTCTCTAAAGTGTAGCATTTTTACAATAAATGGGTGTGGAGATTTTCCAGGAGGAGGGGGTCTTGATGGTATCCTATGTGCACGCTCAACAGAGAAAAATTAAGAAAAATGCCTTTTATCAAAAATCTCCAGCAACCATTGTTCCATGAAATCTACATAATTTCTTCCTTCTATTTGTTCAGGGAGGCCCATAATCCTCATGTTAATATTTTGAAGCCTGTTTTCTAAATTATCTATGTAATTAGCATGATGTTTCGACTGTAGTCGCACCGCTTTGAGGTCACGCTGCATAAAAGCCAGGGTATCTTCAACATTACTGACTCTATCCTCCACAGTCTTTTTCCATATCATGACGTATAACCGCTTGCCGACCAGCCACCGCAGTTATACTGCAGCAACATGGCTCGGATGTGTGAATCGCCGTCATGTTACGTCAGTTCCCTTTTTGTTCACTAGGGGCGCCCGCGCCCCCTGCTTGCCCACGGAGCCGATGTAAGTGACCATCGGTGTGATCACTGCCGGGCTCCCGCGATCGCTCGGGGCACATGGAGAACTGGGATCTGTGTGTGTAAACACACAGTTTTCGGTTCTCTGAGGGGAGAAGTGACAGATCATACAGAGTATGAACAGCGATCTATCTCTTCCCCTACACAGTCCACTCCCCCTTCAGTTAAAACACACACTAGGGAACACAGTAACCCCTTGATAGCCCCCTAGTGTTAACCCCTTCACTGCCAGTGACATTTTTACAGTAATCAATGCATTTTTATAGCACCGATCGCTATATAAATGACAATGGTCTCAAAAAAGTGTCAAAATTGTCCGACGTGTCCGCCATAATGTTGCAGCCCCAGTAAAAATTGCAGATCACCGCCATTACCAGTAAAAAAATAATAATAATAAAAATGGCATAAAACTATTCCTATTTTGTAGACGCTATAAAGTTTGCGCAAACCAAACAATAGACACTTATTGCGATTTTTTACCAAAAAAATATGGAGAAGAATACATATCGGCCTAAACTGAGGAAAAAAATCATTTTTTTATATATTTTTGGGGGATATTTATTATAGCAAAAAGGAAAAAATAATGCGTTTTTTTTTTCAAAATTGTCGCTCTTTTTTTGTTTATAGCGCAAAAAATAACAACCACAGAGGTGATCAAATACCACCAAAAGAAAGCTCTATTTGTGGGAAAAAAAAAAAGGACGTCAATTTTGTTTGGGTGCAAACGTGGGGGGCGTGACCGGATGCCGGCGTGAGTGGTGGTGTGTGAGCTCTCTCCTTGCTCCAGCCTTCATGCTGCCAGCCCTAGTAGCCTAATCCAGCTAGCAGTCCAACCCAGTTTTAAATACCTTGTTCATCCAGAATCTGCCCTGTCAGCCTTTTACCTTACGTGTGGGAGACACAGTGTGGAGCTGTGGACGGCTGAGGTTCCTGTTGAGTGAGGGAGCCGGCCCTGCCGTGGGACTACCAAGCGGCCGGACCAGACCCGAGCCGCTCGTATCTGCCTGCCTCTGCCTCGCTCCGTTGCCCGGCAACAACCAGAGCTCTCGTGAGAGCTGGGAGGACACCACGTGACTCAGCGGTGAGTTTGAAGCCGGCCTAAGCAGACACATCAAACGGCAGACGCTGAGGGTGTGGAGGGGAATACGCTGTATTTGCGCGACCCAGGACAGGTATGTGGACCCTTGGCTCCAGTTCAGGAAAAAAAGAGGCAAGAGGTAACAACTGCAGGACTGTGTTAAATTACTAACTGTTGTGTGGTACGGTAAATATTCGTTAAAGAGGATAAGAGGCAAGAAGTAATAATTGTGGACTGTGGTAAATTACTGGCTGTTGGTCTGTGCGGTGACTGTTCATTAAAGAGGACAAGAGGCAAGAGGTAACAACTGTAGGAAGGCTTATTAAAGCGGGGCAAAAGGGGTAAAAGTGTTAATAACCAGTGATATCTTAACCTGTAAAGGAACTTTCTGGAAACTTTCTTATACACTATTTTACACCTACACTATGACTAGGAAGAAAGGTGAGGAGCATCAGCAGCAGCCCCAGGAGAGCTTAGCAGCACAGACCACCCGCTCCTCCAAGGAAAAGGGGAATCAAACAGCAGCAGCAAAATTAGAAAAATACGCACATACTCCCTTGCACTCCCCAGCCAAAGGCAATCAGCCACCTCATGAGAAGACACAAGCAGGATCCACCGGGGACAGAAAGAGCCTAGGCAGAATGTCAGCAACCTCAGTTACACTACCAGCTAACACTAAAATAATGAACAAAAAAAAACCCTGAGAGGGACCTCCGGGAAAAAATTACTGGAGCCACTAGTGGAGCCTCTCCTGATTTAAGTATAACTAGTGAACCTGAGCCTACATTAAAAGAGGTACTGTGTGCGGTAAACTCCTGGAAAGGATCTTTGAATTATCTGTGTAATCAATTAAGGGGCCTCAAGGAAGAACTATGTTCCATGAGTCAAGAACTTCAAAAAGCTGTAGAGAGGACCTCCATTTTGGAGGAAAGGCTGAGTCAAGTTGAAGATATGTTACATCCAATGCGACAAGAGTTTAAGATTATGCAAACCCAGCTTGATGCGTATAAATTTAAAATGGATGAAATGGAAAACAGGCTGCGCAGATGCAATGTGAGGGTGATGGGCCTCCCAGAGAGAAGTAAGGGTTCCTGTCCTGAGGCGTTCATGGAAAAGTGGCTCAGGGAGGTCTTTGGGACTGAAACATTTTGACACCTTTTTGCCATTGAGAGAGCGCACCGAATCCCCACTAGGTCCACTATGTCGGAGGTCGCCCTAGACCAATGATTATGAAGTTGTTTAGTTATAAAGACAAGGTGGCACTGATGCAAAAATCCAGAGAAAAGGGGGACATTTTCTATAACGGTACCAGGATTTCATTATATCCCGATTACTCCCCAGATCTGCTAAAAGAAGGGCAGGATTCGTGGACATCAAGCGTACCCTACGGACTCACAAGATTCCATATGCGCTGCTATACCCAGCGTGCCTGCGTATAGAGGCTCTAGGGACAACTCACTTTTTTGATTCTGTCGACAGGGCCACAAAGTGGCTCGAGGATAACAAAAGGAACTTTTAGAGCTGGAGTACAAAAAGTTTGAATTACTGAATGTTAAATGGGGCTGTTTTTTTTTTTGCAGCATTGGCTGGAGGAAGAGGGGCTGGTGGTTGAACTATCTTAATGAGAGCTGGTATATGGTTGTTGGTTGATTTTTTGTTTTTTGTTGATGTTTTGATGATATTTTGCTTTAGGGGATTTGATCTAAGTGGGGTGGGGAGGGAGAGGAGGGCAAGTAGAGAAATCTGAGGGAGAAGATTTATTGATAGGGTGGTTGTGGAAGTATTGGACAGAATGGGGTGAAGGGATCACAAGGGTCACAAGATTTGCCCCTAGGGCTGGCCGAAATAGGCAGGGGGGGAGGAGGGTGGGATCACTTAAGGGCGAGGGGTTAATTATACCTTATGCAGTGATAAATTGTTATGTTTCACTGGAACAGGGGAGGAGAAGGGGAAAAAAAAGATATATAATTTTTTGAGCTACTCACTCACATATAAGAAAAGAAAAGTAATTCTGGAAGGTGGGGGGGATGGGAGAAGGGAAACAGGGGTTCCCCTTCCTCACTCCTCTCATCTCTTTTCATAGTAACGGCACTGATTGTTGTTTTTGAGGTCACAGTTGAGTTAAAACAAAGGATATGCTGCACCGTAGAAAGTTTGATATGCTTGATAGGGTGGACTGGGCAGGGGGGTGGTTTGTGTTTTACACTATTTAAGATAGATGCCTTGGAGCCACCCTTTCTTCCAGACCTAATCTTTTTTGGGTTTTGTTTCTTTTTTTTTTTTTTCTACTTTTCTTTTTTTTTTTGTGTTCGGTGCTCCTTTTTCCTATATTTTTTTTTTTAGTATCTGCTGATGTCTAAAACAGTCGGAATAAGTTCATGGAATATTAGGGGTATGGGCGACCCTGTCAAAAGAGCCACTGTATTTTTAGAATTGGAGTCCCGTGGTACTGGCAAAAAAGGGGAGAAAAAGTGAATTCATAAGTAGGGAACAAGCAGGAGTCAATATGAATTTAAATACTATTTAATGAAAAAAGACTCACAATATACACCAATCCAAAAAGTATCCTGATAACTCAGGTACCATAAACCTTTAAAATGACCAATCAGTCATGTGCAGACACAGATGGCCACCTATCACAACCAACCATTCATGATAAATATTGAAAATCATTCACAATAGATAAGCATCCTTAATATCAAGATAAGGCATATATCTGCAAAACATTATTAGAAGTCCAAATAACATGGGAGAAGGACAGCAAATGATTAAGTGAATATTGGGTGGTTGTGACAACAGAATTTGATCAACACTGAATGATAATATGAAAGGCTGGACTAGCCGTTAAGAGGGGGGGGCCACAATGATGTTGGAGGGCCATAGTGGAAAGGTCCATGAGGGGATGGATGGATGACACCACAACCGCTGCAGTGCGCGAGTGTATGTGGACTGGCTGGTCGGAGCCTCTCTTGGCCGGGGATGGCTCACAAGGCTGCAGACCAAAAGGTATGGATGGAGCGTGCAAGCGGCTGGAGTAGGAGAGGCAGGGTTGATAGTGGGCTGACACTGAGGGACGGAAGCCTACTAACACACACGGTGAGTAACTGAAAATAACAGTCCCGAATCAGGGATATAGAAGGGTAGGATCTCACCCGGTGTTGCTGGCCGTCCACATCAGGAAAGAAAAGTTGAAGCTGTCACCATCTCCTGTTTGTGGAATTCCTTTTTGTAGATGGTCCAATCCAGTGGGAAATCATCCAGAGAGTGCCTCAGTCGTAAATAGCAGGTGGACAATAGGAGCAAGTGGGCTCACATGGATACTGCGTGTGAGGTCCAAACAGCTGAGGTAGCAGTCTCCTCCTCCGCTCGTAACTATGGCAAGATTCAAGCAGCCGCTGGTCTCGCGGGTCAGTGTGATCAAGGCTGATAGGTGGATCCGTTGGTCAGCAGGTACGCTAGGGACAGCGTGATGGCGTCATGCTGACGCGTTTCATCCGCAAATCGGATTTCATCAGAGCATGCGCAGTAGCAGACCTCATCAACTTATATAGTATTAAGACGGGATCACGTGGATTTCGGCATCTTGTTGCCAAGGCTACCGCGCTGTTCATTGACAGCCATACATAAAGAACAAACATAAAACATGACTAGCAGAGCGAATCCGTAAACACAGACAGGGAATAGGAAGGGGAGGAAAAGGGGGAGGGGGGGGTTGGAAGAAGATGCGAAAAAGGAAACAGAGGGGGAAGGGTTAAGATGGTAGTGGTACTTGGAAATAATAATCAAGTGCAGTAAAAGAATATAAGTGATAGTAGGGAGAAGACTAGAATATGGAGAGTTTGGTGAAGAGCAGGGCCAGGGGGTTATCAACGGGGGCTACAGACAGGCAGGGGAAGATGTGGACAGGCGACCACCAATGAGTTTATGGGGTTAGAAATACACCAAGGTTGCACTCATTATTTAACCCATGGGGGTGCATACTATTGGTATTGTATATCCACATCTTCTCCTTCTGGTACAGGATCCTGTCGAAGTCGCCCCTTCTCAGAGGGAGGTTGAGCCTATAAATACCTTTGACAGTGAGCCCCTCGGGGTTGCCCCCGTGTGCTTGCAGGAAATGTAGGGGAATAGGTCGTTCATCATCCTTACCCTGAATAGACTGGATATGTTCACTCACTCTTACCCTCAGTGGTCTCTTAGTTTTCCCCACATAATGTTTCCCACAAGGGCAGGTGAGCATATAGATCACCCTGGTTGTATTGCAGTTAATGAAATTTTTAATTTTGAAAAGTTTTTTGCCCTCAGAGTCAGAAAATGTACTTGTACGTTCAACGTATTTGCATACTGAACAGCGACCACACTTAAACATTCCCTTCAAGGGTGGAAGCTGTGTCAGCCAGTTGGGGGTAGGTGATATTTGGTACTCAGAGTGAATTAAACTGTCTTTTAGATTTTTGGAGCGCCGAGCTGTTAGGAGGGGTCTGGTACCTACAATTTTGCCTAGAAAAGGCGACTCGGACAGAATGTGCCAGTGTTGGTTGAGTATGGACCTAACTTGGTCCCAGTGGGCACCAAATTTGGTGATGATCCTGGGAGTCCCCTGGGATTCCAGAGGTTGAGGATCCTTTTTCTTCTTCGCAAGAAGTGTTATCCGATCTGTCCGAGTAGCCCTTCTTCTGGCCTCCCTAATACATGCGTGGGAATAGCCTCTCTCTCTGAATCTATTGTAGAGATCTTTAGACTCAGCGGTAAAGTCATCTGGGTCAGAGCAGTTTCTTCGGGCCCTGAGAAATTGGCCTACTGGAATGGCTTTAATCAGAGATTTTGGGTGGTCACTGGACGCTAGAAGTAAGGTATTAGCTGCTGTGGGTTTTCTAAAAGTTTTGGTTTTGATCAGGCCATTGTCAGTATAGATAGTTAGATCAAGAAATGAAAGTGTGTGCGAATGAAATGTGTAAGTAAGTCTAATGTTTCTGTCATTAGAGTTTAACTCGTTCATGAAGGTATGTAGCTCATGTTCCGAGCCCCTCCAGATCATTAGAACATCATCTATGTACCTCAGCCACGTGACACAGTGGCTGAGGTACAATGACGAAGGGTACACCAGATCCTCTTCCCACAGGCCAAGGTGTAGGCATGCGTAAGAGGGTGCCCAGGGTGCTCCCATGGAGGTTCCCCTTATCTGCTGGTAGAAGATTCCCAAAAATTGGAAGCAATTATGTTCAAGTAAGAAAGTAAGAATATCCCCTATGAATTCATTATGCTGTCCATGGGATGGGAACCTACGTTCAAGAAAGAATTGGACTGCACGTAATCCCCAGGAGTGTGGTATTGAAGTGTACAACGATTCAACATCTATCCCCACTAATAGGGCCCCCGGTGGCATGGTTAAAGTATTTAGTCGCCGCAGTACATCCATAGTGTCTTGTACAAATGAAGGTAACTCAGGGACCAAGTCCTTAATAAGGGCATCAATGAATTTACCCACTTTTTCAAGCGGACCGTTGACTTTTGTGGAGCTTGGGGATAATATAGAAAGTGGGTGTGTTGAATTGTTGTACCCTCAAGTAGTTGAACTCTTTTGAGGTGATCAGTTTTTCTTCCAGGCCAAGGCTAAGGAGATAATTAAGAGCATTGACAATGGCAGTAAAAGGATTCGTATGAAGTTTGTGGTAGGTAGATTCGTCCGCCAAGAGTCTCCTAACTTCAGTTTCATATTGGGTTTCAGTTAAAAGGACGATATTGCCCCCCTTGTCACTGCCCTTGATGACGATGCCAGAGGCATCTTCAAGCTCTCTGAGGGCTTTTCGTTCTTCACGTGAGATATTGTCAAGTCCCCTATAATTCCAATTAATTTTAGAAAGATCTCTCTTAACTTGTGTCAGAAAGAATTCAATGGGTTTGTATTTGGAAAGAGGGGGCATCTTAGTGGACCTTATCGGTAGGTTGGCAGAGCGAGTCAACGCATGCTGGTATTCCGGAGTCTCAGTATCAGAATCAGACTCAAAATTCTCATGAAGTAGCGAAACCAAAGTATCAAGGGCCTCTCGTTCTTCCCCATCTACCGGTATAGAGTGGGACTCATCTTGTTTTGATGAGTGCCAATATCCAAAAATCACCTTTCTCAGATAAAGAGAAATGTCCTTATAGACCTCGAACTCATTCATCCCGGATTTGGGGGAGAAGGAGAGGCCTCTGTTTAATAATGATAAATGATGTTCATTAAGTGGGAATTGTGTGAGGTTAACAACCTTCATATCCACTAGAGAGTTAGGAGGGGGCGATAGGTCGTGTGTGACAGTGGGGTGCATTACGTTCTGTGTGTTCTGTTCCTTGGTTGTCGCTGGCTTTTTCGTATTTCTCGGACCCTTCCTTGAGGTGGTGGAGATTGGGGTAAAGTTTTGTGTCCCTTTAGACTTGATTTCACTTTCCCTATGGTTGTGGTGGGGTTGTCTGGAGGGGGTGGGTCTTTGTCTAAAAAAGTCACCGAAAGTTCTTTATGTTCGCTGTCACTATCAGAAGACGAGATGTGACTGCGATTTGATTTGGAACTATTATGCCTTCGTCTACTCCTACGGGATCTACTCCTACCAACATGGATGGTGGGATCAAAAAGATCACCTCGTTCTAAGTCTTGTAGATTCTGTTCTTTTTTACTTTACTTTACTTTACTGTTCTTATTCTTTTACTGCACTTGATTATTATTTCCAAGTACCACTACCATCTTAACCCTTCCCCCTCTGTTTCCTTTTTCGCATCTTCTTCCAACCCCCCTCCCCCTTTTCCTCCCCTTCCTATTCCCTGTCTGTGTTTACGGATTCGCTCTGCTAGTCATGTTTTATGTTTGTTCTTTATGTATGGCTGTCAATGAACAGCGCGGTAGCCTTGGCAACAAGATGCCGAAATCCACGTGATCCCGTCTTAATACTATATAAGTTGATGAGGTCTGCTACTGTGCATGCTCTGATGAAATCCGATTTGCGGATGAAACGCGTCAGCATGACGCCATCACGCTGTCCCTAGCGTACCTGCTGACCAACGGATCCACCTATCAGCCTTGATCACACTGACCCGCGAGACCAGCGGCTGCTTGAATCTTGCCATAGTTACGAGCGGAGGAGGAGACTGCTACCTCAGCTGTTTGGACCTCACACGCAGTATCCATGTGAGCCCACTTGCTCCTATTGTCCACCTGCTATTTACGACTGAGGCACTCTCTGGATGATTCCCCACTGGATTGGACCATCTACAAAAAGGAATTCCACAAACAGGAGATGGTGACAGCTTCAACTTTTCTTTCCTGATGTGGACGGCCAGCAACACCGGGTGAGATCCTACCTTTCTATATCCCTGATTCGGGACTGTTATTTTCAGTTACTCACCGTGTGTGTTAGTAGGCTTCCGTCCCTCAGTGTCAGCCCACTATCAACCCTGCCTCTCCTACTCCAGCCGCTTGCACGCTCCATCCATACCTTTTGGTCTGCAGCCTTGTGAGCCATCCCCGGCCAAGAGAGGCTCCGACCAGCCAGTCCACATACACTCGCGCACTGCAGCGGTTGTGGTGTCATCCATCCATCCCCTCATGGACCTTTCCACTACGGCCCTCCAACATCATTGTGGCCCCCCCCCTCTTAACGGCTAGTCCAGCCTTTCATATTATCATTCAGTGTTGATCAAATTCTGTTGTCACAACCACCCAATATTCACTTAATCATTTGCTGTCCTTCTCCCATGTTATTTGGACTTCTAATAATGTTTTGCAGATATATGCCTTATCTTGATATTAAGGATGCTTATCTATTGTGAATGATTTTCAATATTTATCATGAATGGTTGGTTGTGATAGGTGGCCATCTGTGTCTGCACATGACTGATTGGTCATTTTAAAGGTTTATGGTACCTGAGTTATCAGGATACTTTTTGGATTGGTGTATATTGTGAGTCTTTTTTCATTAAATAGTATTTAAATTCATATTAACTCCTGCTTGTTCCCTACTTGTGAATTCACTTTTCTCCCCTTTTTTGTCATATGCTGCATGAACTCTAAGGAACACACCTACTAGTGATTGGTGTCAGCAGGTGTCTCTAATTATATGCAGACTTGCATGGACTCAACCCTCAGTCTGCTACAAATTATATTTAAATCACAGAGTGTCAAGGTTCTTTTATCTCACCCTCTTTTTTTGCCCCGTGGTACTGGGCTGATATGCCTGCAGGAAACGCACTTGACCAATGAGTCTAAATCATTAATTAGGAATAAAAAATTTCAAACACAATTCCATTCAGTATACTCCTCTTTTTCAAGGGGAGTGAGTATATTAGTTAAATAAGGAGTGGCATTTTCCTGCAGGGACATCAGGATTGATACATTGGGCTGTTATATCTTTTTACATTGCTTGATAGAAGGCAGAGCATTTGTCATAGCAAATTTGTATACCCCTCCCCCATTTAAGTTGGAGATTCTGTACTGCCTGTTAGAATATATGGAGAACAAAATCGACACTCCGATGATAGTGGTGGGGGATTTTAATGCGGTCCTCGATAGCCGCCAAGATAGGTTCCCACCTGGAGCCCAGGCGGAAAGGGTGATGGAGGGAAGGCTTACCCAGTTTCTGGAGGAGATCGGATAGTGCGATCTCTGGAGAATTCGCAACCCAAATAAATCGGCAATACTCTTGCTACTCGGGGACACACAGTACACTCTCTCGTATAGATTTAGCCATAGGTAATAAAGAAGTACATCCTCTAGTGCATAAGATAGAATATTGGCCAAGAGGGATATCAGACCATTCACCCTAGAAACTAGTAATGGGTATTCATGATAGACATACGCAGAGATTATGGACAGTAAACCCAATATGGTTAGAGGTAATAGGGGGAACGGAAGAAATATCCACTAGAGTGAGAGTTTATAGTTTTTAACTCAGGATCAGCACCGGCGGGGGTGGTCTGGGACTCCTTAAAAGCCTTCCTTAGGGGGCTCTTAATTCAACATATATCAAGGGTAAAGAGGAAATCAAGGGTAGAGGGAGAACATATTAGAAACGAAGTTATGGAATTAGAGAGACGATATGTGTTGGACCCTAGCCCAGGGAAACAGGAGCTATGGGCCAGGAAGCAGCAGGAGTACAAAGTGGTAATAACTAGAAATGCCGAGAATAGGAGACTCTTCCAGAGACAGAGGTGTTTTGAAGAGGGGGAAAGAGTGGGCCAAATGCTAGCCTTGTTAGCTAGTACTAATTCCCCCTCCTCAACAATCTCCATGATTAGGACCCCAAGTGAGGAAATTTCATCTGACCCTGTGATGATTAAGGAGACATTTTTTGATTTTTATCTATATAGAGTACTATACTATATAGAGAAGAGTACTATATAGATCAAAACGGGATATAGAAAGGGAAGAGCTGGACAGATTTTTAGAGGGTGTTGAATTGCCGACCCTTTCTGCAATTGATAAGACCAGCCTAGAATCCCCAATAACCTTAGAGGAGTTAAAAAGTGCAGTGACAGATATGCCTAATCATAAATCCCCAGGTCCAGATGGATTGCCCGTCGAGATCTATAAGTATTATGGGGAGGTGTTGCTCCCTACCCTTTTGAAGACACTGAATGGGGCGGTTGCAGAGGGTAGATTGCCTGTTTCGATGTTAGAAACTAATATTGTACTCATACGAAAAGAAGGGAAGGACCAGCTTGACGTATATCCTCATACAGACCGATTTCATTGCTTTGCTCGGATATTAAAATCCTGGCAAAGGTAATGGCAACCAGGTTAAGTAAATGCATTGCAAAGCTGGTACATCCTGACCAGGCAGGGTTTATCCCCAACAGGTCTACCAGCGTAAATATTAGAAGGGCATATTTGAATCTCCAGGCCCTGGTGGAGAATAAGGGTTCCAGAGCTGTCATGTCCTTGGATTTTGCCAAGGCGTTCGACAGCCTGGAATGGGGATATCTTTGGGGGGTAATGGAGAGATTCGGTTTTGGCCCCTTATTTATCAATTGGGTAAAAATTCTATATAGTCGCCCAAGTGCCAGAATAAAGATTAATAATGAGTATTCAGAAAGTCTGCCACTTGAGAGGGGTACAAGGCAGGGGTGCCCATTATCACCCCTGTTGTTTGCCCTGGCAATAGAGCCACTTGCTGAGGTTGTGAGAAGTTCGACTGGATTACAAGGACTCAGGAGGAAAAAGGGGGAGGAAAGGATTGCGTTATACGCTGATGATGTCTTGGTTTTTTTGGGGGACACGGGGCCATCTTTAGAAAAAAACTATGCAATTGGTGGAGGGGTTTGGGAGGATTTCGGGCCTAGTAATCAACTGGGAGAAATCAACGCTTTTACAGCAATCTGTTGGTACTCTCCCTGATGATATGCCCGGGTTAAATATAACAGACAAGATGAGATATCTGGGAATAGTAATGTCCAAAGATCCCAACCATAACATCCGAGATAACCCAGCCACCTTGCTTGAAAAATGTAAAAGGAAATGCGATATTTGGTGCCGACTTCCCCTGTCTATGGCAGGTCGAACAAATTTGATTAGAATGATATGGCTGCCACAACTACTGTATATTCTCCATAATTCCCCGGTATGGATCGGGAGAAAGTGGTTGCTAAAAATAAATAATTTATTTAGGGAACTAATTTGGAAAAAAGGGCATGCCAGGATCAGTCTACAAACTTTGCAGCGACCTACTAGTAAGGGGGGAATGGCAGTCCCCCACCCCTACGGTTATTACTTGGCCGCTCAATTACAGCATATCGGGGGATGCGAGTCCCCGGGTGAAATGTGTGCCAGTAGTAAAATCTTGCTAGAGGGCAACCCGCATAAATCCCTAGCGGAAGCACTAGAGGCAGGATCACTTCAGCAAAAGCTCCCAACAAACAAGTTGGCTACTAAAGTCTGGCAGACAGTCAAGAGGATCATGGGGTATAAGGGCATCACCGAGTTCTCACCTATATGGCATAATAAATCCCTGCAGGAATTATTAACCATAGAAAAGAATATCATATGGGAGCGCCATGGTATATGCAGGTTGGCTCAGCTGTTTAATGATAACAGTCTGAAGTCCTTCACAGAGTTGAGATCAGAATATGGAATCCCGAATAATACATTCTACAGCTATCTACAAATCAGGCACGCATTAGGCATCCAATTTAGGACTTGCCCTATGGAATGGTGCAAGGCACCACTCCTTAATAAAATAGTTAAAACAAAAACCACTAAAGGACTAATTACAAACACATATATACAAATAATGGATAAACTGATAACCTTGCAAGTGACTGCGGGCTCCAGGGAGAGATGGGAGGTGGATGTGGGGGAGTTGACGGACGACAAGTGGAAAAGAATATTGGAATATGGCCCGCTGGTGTCCGTGTCTCCGTCGCAGTGGGCCTCGCATCTCTTCCTGTTGTATAGAGTGTACTATACCCTAAGAGGCTGCATAGGTTTGGTCGAAGACCAGACGACAAATGCCCTAGATGTTTAGAGACAGGAGATCTTATACACATGGTGTGGAGATGCCCAAAATTAGCAAGGTACTGGCCTGAGGTTGTAAAAGCTTTAAAATCCAGGTTTAAAGTTAAACTAGACCTAGAGGCTAAGGCATGTATTCTGGGCTTAGTAGGGGAAAATATAGGGAATACTAATACAACTACTGCCATAGTAAGGTGCCTATATCAGGCGAGAAAACTGATAGCGCAATCCTGGCTCTCAGCAGCATCCCCAACCCCGGAGGAATGGCTCAGGACAATGAACTCCTTGGTTTGGACAGAAAAGACCATATACACTAGAAAGGGTAGTTATAATAAGTTTATTAAGATATGGAGGCCCTGGTTGCAAGGGCTGAGCACCCGGTATCTCTTTTTGAATCCACTGTAGATATGAGAAAGTGTCGTTAGCGATATAGGGAACAAAACGTACGACGGTTGGACTTGGAGAGAATGAGTAAACTCAGCTGGGATGCTGGTTGGAATTAAAACATAACAAGATCCAGTGTAAATAACTTCTATTTGACCCCTTAATGGCGGTGGGAGGGAGGGAGTAATTATTAGTAGGGAGGTGGGGGGGTAGGTAAGGGATAGAAATAGGAGGGAAGGGAGTGGGAAAATAAAAGGGAAAAAGGAAAATTTAACTAATTTGTTAATATATATATATATTTAATAGTGAATGAAGCAGCGAAACGCTGCCACAATATTCTCTGTTTTCTTGTCTGTACTACAAACTGTGTTCATGTGTACTTCTTTTTTTTTATGGATAATAATAAAAAGAATTAAAGTAAAAAAAAATTTTGTTTGGGTGCAACATCGCACGACCGCGCAATTGTCAGTTAATGCGACACAGTGCCGAATCGCAAAAAGTGCTCTAGACAAGAAGAAGGTAAAATCTTCCAGGGCTGAAGCGGATAATAGTAACTTCTTCACATAAGTACTGAAATTGATTTGTTAATGCACTTAGTGTAGTGTTACATATCTGTACTGCTCGGAATACATCTTTTAGAGTTGGCTCTCCCCCTGTACATTTTGAATAGTCTCTTCATTGACAGTTTTATTTCCTTTCTTCTTCACCTCCTCCTCACTCCCCCTCTCCCCCTGTACTAACATCAATCTCCTGTACCTTTCCGTGTGTAGGCTCTGGGATCAACTCCTGAAAATCTTGCTTCTCCAAAATCTGTGCAGGTATATGCTGTGTGTGCTGTATTACCAAAGGTTCCACAGTCATATTTCCTACAGAGCTTTGCGATTTCTCCCCCAAACCTTTGTCTTTTATCTGTATCTGTTTTGAGGACAGATCATTACTGTGACGGGAGTGCCCGATGGAACCAAGAATCCCTTGGAAAGGTTGTGAAACCCATGTTTCAGCTCCCCATGCACCTCTTATGTCTAAGTCACCCTGTGCCATCACAGGGTGGCACAGGGTGACTGAAAAAATATATCTTGGATTACTTAAAATGGGATAGTAATATTTTTCCACAATATTTTCCAGGATATATGTAAAGACTATTCTTGGTTTGTTTGATTCTGAACTCAACATGTTAGTTGAGAGAGCTTATCACATTGGCCTCTGTACAATGTAGGAGACAGGTCAACTCTTGCTGGAGCTCCTGGTATTGTGAGAAGGTGTCCTGTGTTTATACTTATGATAATGTATAATCTACGGTGTGAAGCTCGGTGACAACAAGCCTGACCTGTAGTGAAATCCTGATTAATCATAACAATACTCAGGAGGGCACGGAGTCACATCAGCTGCTTTAAGGGATTAGGTAAATAGCTCACGTTAATTCTGTTTCTGGTTAGAGGTGTATTGTTAGAGTAATATGAGCAGGAGGGGGGGAACCTCCTCTTCTACTGTATATAAGACTTGTATTTTAGTTCTAATAATCAGTTCATGTTCAGCAACTAAACAAGTATCATCTTGTTTTGTGCTTGTGAGCGGTTGGAATATCTGATATCTATATTCAGACTGGGAGGAAGTGGTATATGATGAAAGCACTCAAGCGGAGTGTGGGAGGTTTCGTTACAGTTACTTTCAGGGGTGCCCTGGGTCGGCGTTGTTCCTTCCCCTTTATTCCTTCTCTGC
The DNA here is from genome assembly GCA_037952925.1 of Lithobates clamitans. Taxonomy (NCBI): domain Eukaryota; kingdom Metazoa; phylum Chordata; class Amphibia; order Anura; family Ranidae; genus Lithobates; species Lithobates clamitans. The sequence goes on from JBBGZY010001979.1 coordinate 1,585,110, forward strand.
ATAGCTCTAGTGGTTATTTCGAGCTTCAGTTTTATTCACACCAAATCTTACGGCTCAGGTATTTCAGGCTCCAGAGATGCCCTTGTGACGTAACTACGAAGAATTCAGTATAGTGCAACACAGTTCAGCACGGTTTAGCACTATTCAGCACTGTTCAGCACTGTTCAGCATAATTTAGAACTTTTAAGCACAATTTAGAACTTTTCAGCACAATTTAGCACTGTTCAGCACAATTTAGCACTGTTCAGCACAATTTAGCACTGTTCAGCACAATTTAGCACTGTTCAGCACCGTTCCGCATAGTTCAGAACAGGACAGTACAGCACAGCACAGCCCAGCACTGTTCAGCATGGTCCAGCACTGCTCAGCACAATTCCGCACTGTTCAGCACTGCTCAGTTGTTGCTTCCTGGAGTGGGATGAATAGAGACTGAGTTAGGGGAAAAAGGGGGAAGAATAAGTGAGATAATGCTGAGGAGTGGAGAGCGATTAGGCTTACCATACAACTGTTCCAACAGCACATGCAGGCGTTCCTAGTGTCCAGCTGGCATAGTGGACGGGCCGGCTTAAGTACGCCCCCCACACGATCAAGTGTGCGGACCCTAGCGAGAGGCGTCCGCGCATGCGCCCGCGGTAGCATCGTCGGAGCCTACAAGGTCCGAAGTGCACCGCAGGCGTGCGCTTGGATCACCTGACCCCCTGTTAGCAACCAATGGGGAAGTGGCAAATACTGTCAGTGAAGGAACCTGACAGCCGAGCCACAAACAAAGGTACCAATGGTATATGAGGGGCTGAGTGGCACGAGCGATGCGCGGACGCCCAATGGGCAGACAATAGAAATGTACTGCCCTGGGCGTCCATACAGTCAACAACAGTGCTCGCCTACACCATCAGGGCAGGAGGTCAAAGCTCCACCTTTCCCTAGGAAGAGAGGCAAACAGGCTCGGCCAAGATAATGGGGGAGGGACCCCCCAATGGGAGAGGAAACGTGGGGAGGGGGGCCAGGACAAAAAGGATTCCCCCCAATTGAAACCACCATCCACAATGAAGGGGGGTGGAGGGGATGTCCTCAGCAAACCAACCCACGTGGTTCAGCCACGTAGACCAACGAGTGCATAGAGAATAACACGGTCCCAGTAGAAACACAAAAAGACAAAAAAACAATAAATGAAGAAGAATATATAATAAGATAGACCAAAAAAGGAGGAAGTATAATACATACATGTGTCATTGTTAGTCATATAACATCATGTAATTGATAAATTATACGGACATATCAATAGGAAGCTTGTTACAGACATAAATTAATACAGAGTTTTCTATTTCAATGGCACATATACTATAACTGTATAAGAAGATTGCAATAACAAACCATGGCTAAGAAAGCAAGAGAAAAAAGAGGAAGAAGGAGGAAGGAAGGAGTGGGCGGGGAAGTGGGGGAGGGGGGGAAGAAAACAACAAAAGGGGAGGAAGGACTGGGGAGGGGAAAGGGGAGGATGGGAAGGGGAGAAGAGGAAGGGAGGGGGGCAGAGGGGAGATAGGAAAGCACTATAGTGTTATTCTCTATGCACTCGTTGGTCTACGTGGCTGAACCACGTGGGTTGGTGTGCTGAGGACATCCCTTTCACCCCCCTTCATTGTGGATGGTGGTTTCAATTGGGGGGGAATCCTTTTTGTCCTGGCCCCCCTCCCCACGTTTCCTCTCCCATTGGGGGGTCCCTCCCCCATTATCTTGGCCGAGCCTGTTTGCCTCTCTTCCTAGGGAAAGGTGAAGCTTTGACCTCCTGCCCTGGTGGTTTAGGCGAGCACTGTTGTTGACTGTATGGACGCCCAGGGCAGTACATTTCTATTGTCTGCCCATTGGGTGTCCGCGCATTGCTCGTGCCACTCAGCCCCTCATATACCATCAGCATCTTTGTTTGTGGCTCGGCTGTCAGGTTCCCTCACTGACAGTATTTGCTACTTCCCCATTGGTTGCTAACAGGGGGTCAGGTGATCCGAGCGCACACCTGCGGTGCACCTCGGACCTCATAGGCTCCGACGATGCTACCGTGGGTGCATGCGCGGATGCCTCTCGCTAGCGTCCGCACACTTGATCGGTTGATCCGATCAGGTGTGGGGGGCGAACTTAAGCCGGCCCGTCCACTCACTATGCCAGCTGGACACTAGGAACGCCTGCATGTGCTGTTGGAACAGTCGTATGGTAAGCCTAATCGCTCTCCACTCCTCAGTATTATCTCACTTATTCTTCCCCCTTTTTCCCCTAACTCAGTCTCTATTCATCCCACTCCAGGAAGCAACAACTCCCTGTTACTGACCAATTCCCACTGGCATTTCTCAATGTGTCAAGAGCATCTGTTTCTGACACTTCCATCTACCTCAATAACCTTCTAGGTAAGCTTCCCTTTCAACTATCACCCCTACCTCATATATCAGTTATGGTATGACCTTTTCCTATTGGTCAAACAGTACCTGTCCTTAAACTTCCTATCATTCATTTTCTAGACAACCATCTACAACTTCCATTCCCACTCAAAATATTTTCTTCCAGCGCTTTCCAGGCGTCTCCCTTCACAACTAACTTGTTTTTAAATTGTAAGTTTTTGCGGCTATGATGCCCTATCTATTTGATGTGGTGTATACTATTCCACCCTTTTTTTTAAATATGTGCGTTATATATATTTTTTTCCTCTCCTACATGCAATCTTTAATCAGTATTATATTTGATTGCCAGGTCGTTTGTATGCCCCCTGCAGTCATACATACGGTGCAGCCTGATCTGCCTTCAGCTGGGGTGCTCCCTGCCGGGCCTTGCCCCGGTTGTCTGGTTCTCAGGTACGTTCTTGAGTGTGGGGGATTCCAATGGCCACCCCCTCCTGGGACATAGTCCAGCCACGTATCCCAATCTCCATTACATGTTTTCCCACAATTGTCTTTCCCATGCTCAGCTTTTCATTTTTATTTTGTTTTTTTGTATTTTTGTGCATAGATCCTTATTGCTGTAACAGGCTCACATCATTCCCTGAAAAAGCCAATGTCTTGTCGAAACATGTAGGAACTGAGCTTCTGTTTTCTAGGCCATCTCTACCAGGCCTACTCCACCATATGTGACTTTGTACAATTAATGTGTGAACTGCATTCATGATTTTATCTACCTATGTTTTTCTTGTATGTGCTGAAACTTGTTAAATAAAGTATTTTTGCAATTTTATCCGAAATATCCTACTTCTATACTCTCCTCTGGCACTGCTATAATCCCCCTTCTATTCCCTCAATCTATTCACTAATATTTTGGGATGAGGTGCTGTATCTAATGGAACCTTTCTAGCCATACCTCTTCTCTTTAATTATCTGGAGCTTTAATGCTCATTCTCTCTCTGGCTAGACAGGTCTTCCCCATCATAACAATTACTTTTTGTAATACATTCCTAGTTTGTTATAATCCCGATACCAACGCTCTGTATTTAATTCTGTAATATTGTTTTGCTATTTATATTTACTGGTGTTTTCAAATATTTGTTCTTCCTTTTTTTTCCCTTCCACCATTCTCTGTACTAATAGTGCTGTTGAAGGGCTCAATAACTCTCACCATGGCAGATTTCTGTGGAGATGCTTGGGAAGGTCTTATGACCCGCATCCAAACATCCCAAAACGCTTCCACTATTACCGATGCTGAATTGGATAGGGCTTTTATGAGACTTCAACGTCTTTTGGAGAAAAAGGTCCGCATTTACTGGCACAAAATGTACTTTGAAAAATATGCCGAACATAAAATAATACCTTGGGGGTTGAGAATTCAGTTATTTCCTAATATTAAGAAAATCAATGACTCTTTGAAGGCATCCTGGGAGGACAATCTCCAATCTTTTTCCCTCAACATGTTCTCTATCCTATGTAATGAATATCAATCTGAGCTTGAACAAATGGATATTTCTATTAACCGTTGGTATTCAGATCATGTATCTGGTGTGTCCTCCCCGAGATACAGCAAGCGGGACAAAGTACTGCGCGCGCATCTGGAGGAGTACACACTCAGTGTGATTAATGCCAAAGAAGGCAAATTTTTGAGAGATCTGTCAGCTCACGAAAACGGCTATGCCTACAAATGGGACAATACAAATGAGACTAAACCTAGAACTAAATCTTTCGCATTCAATGTACCCACTTCTAATAATCAAAAACCTAACACTCCCTCTGCTTCTTTTTCTTCTAGCACTTCCACTGTCTACCACGACCTCACCCAGGAACAACTTGCCAAGAAAAGAAAGGGTGAACTATCTGTCACCTCCTCAGAATCACTTCATCGCACTTTTGGGCCCACGTTATCTTCTCACCCTTCCACGGCCCGCTCTAAGGCCACTCACGTCTCCACTCCCTTCACTAGAGCACAACCTAAGACGTCATCCATATCTAAATCGTCCATCACTAACGCACCAATTTGTACCACTTCGGCACCATCTCACTCCCAGACGCACACTGTCACCAGAAGGGTAAGTGAACCTACGATTACCTCTATGTTTCCGGCTAGTACACAGCCCTTAGATCCAAAAATTGCACCAATTTTTTTAGCCCAGGCCCCGGACTCTCTTCAGAGTCCGATTCCAAACTTGCAAACCCCAGCGGTCAACGAGGATCACCTACCTTCGATGTAATAAATTTGTCATCTGTACCATTAAGTCATGACCAAATCCGTGTGTTGCAACTCTGTCTTACCTTTTGTCCGTCTAATGACTTCGACAAATTTTCTTTCATTAAAGACATTCATCTTTTAGCTCGTAAATCCTGTTCAAGGTAATTTACGACAAATCTTCCTCTCATTCTACCTTCCCCGAACCCATCCCTCCTACCCAGGAGGTTCCCACTCTGGCTGAGATTCAGGCTTTGGAGGAGTTGATATCGCTTTGGGAAGAGGGTGACATTGACGGTGACGAGTTCCCTGATCCCCCCGACTAGGGTATTGTCGCCCTTGGTGTTTCTTCCCCCCCACCTCCTTCAAGCCAAAATCTCGCAACTTCCCTAACTTATCCGCAAATCCCAACCTTTGGGCTTTTGTGCAACAAATCACAACTGCCATTGAGGGGATGGACCCCACCTCCTCCTCCCCATCTAATCTATCCCCGGTCCTCAGTAAAGCTTTAAAATCCCTCCAAAACCATCCAGAGCTCGTCATCAAGCCTGCCGATAAGGGCGGCAACGTGGTCGTTATGGACGTTTCCTTTTACGAACACGTGTCACAACATTCTTAATAATCGCGACTGGTACAGACCAATATCCAAGTCACTTATTGATCACTTTACCTCTGAATATAATCAGCTGATTTTTTCAGCTTATCAAAAGGGTACAATCGACTGCAACACATTGAATTTTTTGAATGTTAGGGAGCCTAAAACTCCCACCTTTTATTCCCTACCCAAACTGCATAAGTCAATGACTCTGTCAAGGATCTACCAACACCAGACCGGGGCGCTTGCATGCGCCTATGCGCCGGCGCGCCCCTGTTCAGACACGGCAGCAAGCTGCTGCTGTTGCTGTGCAGGGTGCGCGGCGCGGGTGCGTGCGCGCGTTCGCGTTAGCGCCGGTTTGGCGCCATTTAGCACATAAAAGTTCCCCTGTTTCATGGGAACATCGCTGCTTCGTCTCAGCTCTGTGATTCTGCTTGAACCTGTATCTGATTGTCTGCTACCTGATTTGACCCGGCTTGTTTGACCATCCGACCTGCTCCTATCCCGACCCGGCCTGCCTGACCATTCTGCTATCAGTATCTGCTACCGTTGCCGACCTCTGCCTGTTCACCGACTCTGCCTTTGCCTGCTGTGATTACCAGTGCCAGTTACCTGCCGACCTGGACTGTCTGACTCTGCTTGTGCCTGCCGCTCTACTTGCTGTTGCACCTTCAGCTTCAGCTCCTGAGATCTCTCACCTCCAGTGTGTCAAGTCTGCTGCTGTTCCAGTCTCCACTCACCTGCAGTCCTGCCATCCCAGGAGGGATCTCCGCCTCTACATCAGAGACTATACTCCAACAGGCACTCCTACCCCACTGCGCTCAGGAGACCACTGTCCCCACTCCAGTGGCTCCTGAACCAGCGTTGTATGAGAGGTCTTCTCCTACAGTCAGGCTCACCTACCAGGTACCTAACAGTACGAAGCAGCCATGACTGAGCCTGCAGGGGATACCTCTCCATTGAAAGAAATATGCACCCATCTTGCGGCTCTCACTCAAGCCGTACAATCCCTCCAGGATAACTACAACAGATTGGAGGGACAAGTCCAGAACCTTGCAGGGCCTAACCCCCAGGCCCAGGCTCCTGGTCCCTCCGTTGTAATGCTTCCACCTGAACCAAAGGTTCCCACTCCTGATAGATTCTCTGGAGACCGGGCCAAGTCCCGGGCCTTTTGCAACGCCTGCCAGCTCTTCTTCGCATTACAACCCCGAACTTTCTCACTGGAAGCCACTAAGGTGGGGTTAGTGATCTCCCTCCTACAAGGGGAACCTCAGACTTGGGCTCATCGTCTACTTGAGGGGGACTCAGCACTAACCCAGTCCTTATCTTCTTTCTTTGAAGCCATGGCACAAATATACGAAGACCCTCAACAGACTGCCACAGCTGAATCAGCTCTGTTCGCGCTCCAGCAGGGCCGCAGACCTGCGGAGGACTATATCATGGACTTTAGACGTTGGCGCGCGGACACTCAGTGGAATGATGCGGCCCTGCGTCGCCAGTTCCGCTTGGGCCTATCTGAAGGACTAAAGGACGAACTTGCCCGAGTGGGTGTACCCAATACTCTTGAGGCCTTGATTAACTTGACTATTCAAATCGACCGACGTATCCGGGAACGTCGATCTGAACGATCTGCTCTACATTCCCGCCCGATTTGGATGACAGCCAGAGCACCACTTCCTGCAACTCGCTATGTACCCCCATCCAGTTCAAATCCAGCTAATGCCTCGCTTGACTCTGCAGAACCTATGCAATTAGGACTGATGCGACCTGCCTTATCACCTGAAGAACGGGCCCGACGCCGGCAACTCAATCTGTGCCTCTACTGCGGTGGGACTGGGCACTATGTCCTGAACTGTCCAGTCAAAATAAGTAAGTGCCCGTCTTCTGTGTATACCAGTCTCTTTGCTCTGTCTGCGAATTCTACCCACATTGCCCTTCCTCTGTCTTTGCAGCTGCAAGAAAGGACAATAACGATCAACGCCATCATTGATTGCAGTTGCTTTATTGATTCAAACTTTGCCAGCCAGCATAACATTCCATTACGAACTAAGACCCATGGACTCGCTGTATTTTTAGCTGATGGATCCCGCATCAGATCTGGACAAGTAACCCAGGAAACTCTGCCTCTGCCTGCTTCTACTTCCTCTCAACACAGGTAACTGCTGGTTCTTGATGCCATCTCCTCTCTTATGTTTCCCATCATCCTGGGCATCCCTTGGCTGCAGGCCCACAATCCATACATTCATTGGACATCTGGAGAAGTGAAATTCTCATCTTCTTACTGTCAAGAACACTGTTTTAAGAAAGATTCGGGTTCCTCTTCCACCCTACTTTGTTTGGACACCGACCAGAAACTTTGTCAGGTCATACCTAAACAGTATCATGAATTCATTGACGTTTTCAGTAAGAAGGGGGAAGACTCTCTTCCACCTCATCGTCCCTATGATTGCCCCATTGAATTGCTGCCAGGATCCGAAATACCATTCGGACGCATTTTTCCATTATCAGAGAAAGAACAGGAAGTACTAAAGACATATATAGATGAGAACCTGGCCTAGGGTTTTATACGCCACTCTACCTCTCCAGCTGGTGCCGGAATATTTTTAACCAAACAGAATACCCCTTTTTCCTGGAACCAACTTGCCCAAGACGCCTTCGAAAATCTCAAAAGACTGTTTACTTCAGCACCTATCCTCAGTAGGGATGAGCCGAACACCCCCCTGTTCGGTTCGCACCAGAACATGCGAACAGGAAAAAAATTCGTTCGAACACGCGAACACCGTTAAAGTCTATGGGACACGAACATGAATAATCAAAAGTGCTAATTTTAAAGGCTAATATGCAAGTTATTGTCAATAAAAGTGTTTGGGGACCTGGGTCCTGCCCCAGGGGACATGAATCAATGCAAAAAAAAGTTTTAAAAACGGCCGTTTTTTCAGGAGCAGTGATTTTAATAATGCTTAAAGTCAAACAATAAAAGTGTAATATCCCTTTAAATTTCATACCTGGGGGGTGTCTATAGTATGCCTGTAAAGGGGCGCATGTTTCCCGTGTTTAGAACAGTCTGACAGCAAAATGACATTTTGAAGGAAAAAACACATTTAAAACTACCGCGGCTATTGCATTGCCAACAATACACATAGAAGTTCATTGATAAAAACGGCATGGGAATTCCCCACAGGGCAACCCCGAACCAAAATTAAAAAAAAAAAATGATGTGGGAGTCCCCTTAAATTCCATACAAGGCCCTTCAGGTCTGGTATGGATATTAAGGGGAACCCCAGCCAAAATTTAAAAAAAAAATTGACGTGGGGTTCCCCCTAAATTCCATACCAGACCCTTCAGGTCTGGTATGGATTTTAAGGGGAACCCCGCGCCAAAAAAAAAAAACGGCGTGGGGTCCCCCTAAAAATCCATACCAGACCCTTATCCGAGCACGCAACCTGGCAGGCCGCAGGAAAAGAGGGGGGGACGAGAGTGCGGCCCCCCCCCCTCCTGAACCGTACCAGGCCACATGCCCTCAACATTGGGAGGGTGCTTTGGGGTAGCCCCCCAAAACACCTTGTCCCCATGTTGATGAAGACAAGGGCCTCATCCCCACAACCCTGGCCGGTGGTTGTGGGGGTCTGCGGGCGGGGGGCTTATCGGAATCTGGAAGCCCCCTTTAACAAGGGGACCCCCAGATCCCGGCCCCCCCCCTGTGTGAAATGGTAAGGGGGTACTTACCCCTACCATTTCACTAAAAAACTGTCAAAAATGTTAAAAATGACAAGAGACAGTTTTTGACAATTCCTTTATTTAAATGCTTCTTCTTTCTTCCTTCATCTTCATCTTCTTCTGGTTCTTCTGGCTCTTCTGGTTCTTCCTCCGGCGTTCTCGTCCAGCATCTCCTCCGCGGCGTCTTCTATCTTCTTCTCCTCGGGCCGCTCCGCACCCATGGCATGGGGGGGGAGGCTCCCGCTCTTCTCTTCATCTTCTTCTCTTCTTCATCTTCTTCTTCATCTTCTTCTTCTTCTTCTCTTCTTCCTTCTTCTCTTCTTCATTTCTTCTGCGGGCCGCTCCGCATCCATGCATGGAGGGAGGCTCCGGCTGTGTGACGGCGTCTCTTCGTCTGACGGTTCTTAAATAACGGGGGGCGGGGCCACCCGGTGACCCCGCCCCCCTCTGACGCACGGGACATGACGGGACTTCCCTGTGGCATTCCCCATGACGTCACAGGGAAGTCAAGTCACCGTGCGTCAGAGGGGGGCGGGGTCACCAGATGGCCCCGCCCCCGTTATTTAAGAACCGTCAGACGAAGAGACGCCGTCACACAGCGGGAGCCTCCCTCCATGCATGGATGCGGAGCGGCCCGCAGAAGAAATGAAGAAGAGAAGAAGGAAGAAGAGAAGAAGAAGAAGAAGATGAAGAAGAAGATGAAGAAGAGAAGAAGATGAAGAGAAGAGCGGGAGCCTCCCCCCCATGCCATGGGTGCGGAGCGGCCCGAGGAGAAGAAGATAGAAGACGCCGCGGAGGAGATGCTGGACGAGAACGCCGGAGGAAGAACCAGAAGAGCCAGAAGAACCAGAAGAAGAAGAAGATGAAGGAAGAAAGAAGAAGCATTTAAATAAAGGAATTGTCAAAAACTGTCTCTTGTCATTTTTAACATTTTTGACAGTTTTTTTAGTGAAATGGTAGGGGTAAGTACCCCCTTACCATTTCACACAGGGGGGGGGCCGGGATCTGGGGGTCCCCTTGTTAAAGGGGCTTCCAGATTCCGATAAGCCCCCCGCCCGCAGACCCCCACAACCACCGGCCAGGGTTGTGGGGATGAGGCCCTTGTCTTCATCAACATGGGGACAAGGTGTTTTGGGGGGCTACCCCAAAGCACCCTCCCAATGTTGAGGGCATGTGGCCTGGTACGGTTCAGGAGGGGGGGGGGCCGCACTCTTGTCCCCCCCTCTTTTCCTGCGGCCTGCCAGGTTGCGTGCTCGGATAAGGGTCTGGTATGGATTTTTAGGGGGACCCCACGCCGTTTTTTTTTTTTTTGTGGCGCGGGGTTCCCCTTAAAATCCATACCAGACCTGAAGGGTCTGGTATGGAATTTAGGGGGAACCCCACGTCAATTTTTTTTTTAAATTTTGGCTGGGGTTCCCCTTAATATCCATACCAGACCTGAAGGGCCTTGTATGGAATTTAGGGGGACCCCCACATCATTTTTTTTTTTTTTATTTTGGTTCGGGGTTGCCCTGTGGGGAATTCACATGCCGTTTTTATCAATGAACTTCTATGTGTATTGTCGGCAATGCAATAGCCGCGGGTAGTTTTAAATGAGTTTTTTCCTTCCAAATGTCATTTTGCTGTCAGACTGTTTTAAACACAGGAAACATGCGCCCCTTTACAGGCATACTATAGACACCCCCCAGGTACGAAATTTAAAGGGATATTACACTTTTATTGTTTGACTTTAAGCATTAATAAAATCACTGTTCCTGAAAAAACGTCCGTTTTTAAAACTTTTTTTTGCATTGATCCATGTCCCCTGGGGCAGGACCTGGGTCCCCAAACACTTTTTATGACAATAACTTGCATATAAGCCTTTAAAATTAGCACTTTTGATTTCTCCCATAGACTTTTAAAGGGTGTTCCGCGGCATTCGAATTTGCCGCGAACACCCCAAATTGTTCGCTGTTCGGCGAACTTGCGAACAGCCAATGTTCGAGTAGAACATGAGTTCGACTCGAACTCGAAGCTCATCCCTAATCCTCAGTCACCCTGAACCATCTTTACCATTTATTTTAGAGGTTGATGCCTCCGAGATTGCGGTAGGTGCGATTCTTTCACAACGTAAAGGTAGCAAAGAAGTAATGCATCCTGTAGGGTTCTTCTCCCGTAAACTCTCCCCTGCGGAGAGGAATTATGACAATGGTGACCGTGAGCTTCTCGCTATTAAGACTGCACTGGAAGAGTGGAGGTACCTGTTGGAGGGGGCTATGCATCCAGTACTAATTTATACTGACCATAAAAACCTGGAATACTTACGATCTGCCAAACGGCTGAAGCCTCGACAAGCCCGCTGGGCTCTGTTTTTCTCACGTTTTTCCTTCCATATCACTTACCGTCCAGGCTCAAAAAATATTAAACCGGATGCATTATCACGTATGCACGACAATCCTAAGGACTTATCTACTCCTGACACCATCTTACCCGCAAACAGTTTCTTACTGCTACAAACAGATTTACTTTCCCTGATTAAGGAAGCATCCTCTGAGTCAGCCAGGCCTACTGGGATTTCTTTAATAAGTAGAGGTGGTTTGTTCTGGAAGGGAAGCCAAATTTTTGTTCCTGAAGATGTTCGGGTCAGGGTTTTGACACTCCTCCACGATCATCCATTGGCGGGCCACTTTGGAGTTCGCAAGACCCTGGAACTAGTGCAGCGTACATTCTGGTGGCCCAATCTGAAAGACTTTTGTGAAAAATATGTCAGTTCCTGTCCCATCTGCATTCAGAATAAGTCATCCAGGAATCGAGCTTGGGGCCTATTGAAACCATTGCCTGTACCCGACAGACCATGGAAAATGATTTCTATGGATTTTATTGTGGAGCTTCCATGTTCTGAAGGGTACTCAGCCATCTTTGTAATAGTGGATCGTCTAACCAAAATGGCTCATTTTCTACCTTTAAGGGGAACTCCGTCTGCCACCGAAACTGCTCGTATATTTGTCAAGGAGATCATCAGACTTCATGGAGTACTTGTAAACATAGTTTCTGATAGAGGGGTTCAATTCACCTCACGTTTTTGGAGAGCCCTGTGTGAAACCCTAAAAATTTAATTGGCCTTGTCCTCGGCCTATCATCCTCAAACGAACGGTCAGACAGAAAGGACTAATCAGACTCTGGAACAATACATCAGATGTTTCACATCTTTCACAAAAGACGATTGGGTATCTCTACTACCCTTAGCAGAATTTGCCTACAATAATGCCAAACATTCTGCCACCGGTCAATCTCCTTTTTTCTCCAATTATGGCTTTCACCTAACCTTTCTACCTGATTTCCTTTCAGAGTCTTCGGTTCCAGCAGTACAAAGTACAGTGGAGTTCCTCAGTCACAACAGTCGGTTGTTGCAGGAAACAGTGTCCAAGGCTCAGGCAGATGGTAAGAGGATCTTCGACCGGAAAAGAAGGGGGGAGCTGAACTTACAGATTGGCGACAAGGTATGGCTTTCTACCGTTAATATCAAATTAGCTTGTCCTTCTAAGTAATTGGCACCTAGATTCATGGGACCCTTTCCAGTTAGAAGGAAAATCAATGAAGTATCTTATGAACTGACTTTACCTGATTCATTTAAAATTCATCCGGTATTCCATGTATCTCTGCTCAAACCTGCTGTACCTGATCCTTTTCCTGCTAGAGGGACTAGACCTCCTGAACCTGTTGTAAATAATGGCAGCGAGGAATTTGAGGTTGAGGCTATCCTTGATTGTAGAAGAAGGCAAGGGCAAAACCAATTCTTAATCAAGTGGAAAGGCTACGGCCCAGAAAGTAACTCGTGGGAACCGGACAGTAATGTGCATGCTAGGCGTTTAGTGCGCACCTATTTTTCTACTCACCCTGAGAAGAAGAGGTTGTTGGGCATCCGGAGGCTGCCCCTTGGGGGGGGCAATGTCAAGGATCTACCAGCACCAGACCGGGGCGCTTGCATGCGCCTATGCGCCGGCGCGCCCCTGTTCAGACACGGCAGCAAGCTGCTGCTGTTGCTGTGCATCAGCGCGGTGCTCGGGCGCGCAGGTGCGCGGTGCGGGTGCGTGCGCGCACACGGGCACGCGTTCGCGTTAGCGCCGGTTTGGCGCCATTTAGCACATAAAAGTTCCCCTGTTCCATGGGAACATCGCTGCTGTCTCAGCTCTGTGATTCTGCTTGAACCTGTATCTGATTGTCTGCTACCTGATTTGACCCAGCTTGTTTGACCATCCGACCTGCTCCTATCTCGACCCGGCCTGCCTGACCATTCTGCTATCAGTATCTGCTACCGTTGTCGACCTCTGCCTGTTCACCGACTCTGCCTTTGCCTGCTGTGATTACCTGTGCCAGTTACCTGCTGACCCGGACTGTCTGACTCTGCTTGTGCCTGCCGCTCTACTTGCTGTTGCACCTTCAGCTTCAGCTCCTGAGATCTCTCACCTCCAGTGTGTCAAGTCTGCTGCTGTTCCAGTCTCCACTCACCTGCAGTCCTGCCATCCCAGGAGGGATCTCCGCCTCTACATCAGAGACTATACTCCAACAGGCACTCCTACCCCACTGCGCTCAGGAGACCACTGTCCCCACTCCAGGGGCTCCTGAACCAGCGTTGTATGAGAGGTCTTCTCCTACAGTTAGACTCACCTACCAGGTACCTAACAGACTCATCCACCAGGCCGCCCCATAGTTTCCGGACGGCAATGTCTTACTGAACATGCTAGTGCCTTGGTTGACAAGTACTTAGCTCCCCACGTTACCTCTCTGTCTTCCTACGTAAAAGACACCATTCATCTCCTCCGCAACCTTGATGGCAAATATCTACCAAAGAATGCCTGGCTAGTCGCCCTAGATGTCGAGAGTCTTTACAATATTATTACACACGATAGAGGCATTCAGGTTATTGAGAAGCAACTCCGTGAGAGAGGTCCTAACTATGATGCATACAGAGACTTTGTTCTTGAACTTCTTAAGTTCATATTGACATGCAACTACTTTATGTTTGGCTCCTCCCACTACCTCCAGGTACAGGGCGTGGCTATGGGGACCAAATGTGCCCCCTCTTACGCCAACCTGTACCTGGGGGGGTGGGAGAGAGAACTTTTTGGCTTGTCTAACTCTGTCCCTCTCCTGTCCAAGGTTTTATCTTGGTACAGGTACATTGATGATGTACTACTCTTCTGGTCAGGCTCCAGAGAAGAACTACTGCTCTTTATGGACTATTTAACAAAGAACTCCTACAATCTCAAATTCACCATGGAGTGCAGTCAATCTCGGATCCATTTTTTGGATCTTCAGATCAGCCTGCACACAAACGGCATGATCCAAACTGCCCTATACCGAAAACCCTCTTCGGGCAATACCATTTTGCATGCCAGCAGTGCCCACCCGAAGCCCCTTCTTAAGAGCATCCCCTTCAGTCAGTACCTTAGACTTAAAAGAAACTGTACTCTTGAAGCTGATTTCTTTCAAGGATCACATGAACTGTATAGCAGACTTAGAGATAGAGGATATAGTCATTCTATTCTTAAAAAAACTTTTAACAAGGCCAAGAAGTTTGATAGGAAGGACCTAGTCTTCTCTGACAAACCCCCAGACAGTCAGCAGCCGGTACGGTTAATTACCCAATACTCCAAACAACATGCTCAAATAAGGTTTATTTTAAACCAATTCTGGCCCCTATTAACCACGGATTCCACAATCGCCAAATATGTCAAATCCCATCCTGACATTACGTATCGTAGATCTCCCTCGCTTAGAGACTGACTAATCAAAAGCCATCATTCGGTTGATATTCAATCTGTTTCTGGTATTTCTGGAACCTACCAGTGTGGAAAATGTGATGTCTGTACCTTTGTCACAAATTCTAGGGAACTTGTTCTTCCCAATGGACTGATCCATACGATCAGACATTGAGTCACCTGTGCCACTGTGGGAGTGGTATACTTGGCTCTATGCCGATGTGGTTCTTCCAGGTCATATCAAACCCCTACTTAAAAACACCACTACTACGGCCATTAATCGGCACATTGCCATCCTACATAATTTTGACCCTCATGTTATTAAATTCTCCGCACTGGAGCATGTCCCTCTACATGCCAGAGGAGGCAGCATTGACAATAAACTATTACAGTTGGAGACTAAGTGGATCCACACCTTACAGGCCACAAAATCTCCCGGGCTGAATGAACATATCAGCTTTAAATCCTTTCTATAAGTTGTTGTACCTTTTCATGTATGACTATAAATTCTTATTTTACTTAGCTGTGTAAACTTAGCTGTTATCTGTATTTGTCCCTATTCTTTCCAATTTGCATCAACTATAGTGCTTTCCTATCTCCCCTCTGCCCCCCTCCCTTCCTCTTCTCCCCTTCCCATCCTCCCCTTTCCCCTCCCCAGTCCTTCCTCCCCTTTTGTTGTTTTCTCCCCCCCCCACTTCTCCGCCCACTCCTTCCTTCTTTTTCCTCTTTTTTCTCTTGCTTTCTTAGCCATGGTTTGTTATTGCAATCTTCTTATACAGTTATAGTATATGTGCCATTGAAATAGGAAACTCTGTATTAATTTATGTCTGTAACAAGCTTCCTATTGATATGTCCGTATAATTTATCAATTACATGATGTTATATGACTAACAATGACACATGTATGTATTATACTTCCTCCTTTTTTGGTCTATCTTATTATATATTCTTCTTCATTTATTGTTTTTTTGTCTTTTTGTGTTTCTACTGGGACCATGTTATTCTCTATGCACTCGTTGGTCTACGTGGCTGAACCAGGTGGGTTGGTGTGCTGAGGACATCCCCTCCACCCCCCTTCGTTGTGGATGGTGGTTTCAATTGGGGGGGAATCCTTTTTGTCCTGGCCCCCCTCCCCACGTTTCCTCTCCCATTGGGGGGTCCCTCCCCCATTATCTTGGCCGAGCCTGTTTGCCTCTCTTCCTGGGGAAAGGTGAAGCTTTGACCTCCTGCCCTGGTGGTTTAGGCGAGCACTGTTGATGACTGTATGGACGCCCAGGGCAGTACATTTCTATTGTCTGCCCATTGGGCGTCCGCGTATCGCTCGTGCCTCTCAGCCCCTCATATACCATCGGCACCTTTGTTTGTGGCTCGGCTGTCAGGTTCCTTCACTGACAGTATTTGCCACTTCCCAATTGGTTGCTAACAGGGGGTCAGGTGATCCGAGCGCACGCCCGCGGTGCACCTCAGACCTTGTAGGCTCCGACGATGCTACCGCGGGCGCATGCGCGGACGCCTCTCGCTAGGGTCCGCACACTTGATCGGCTGATCCGATCAGGTGTGGGGGGCGTACTTAAGCCGGCCCGTCCACTATGCCAGCTGGACACTAGGAACGCCTGCATGTGCTGTTGGAACAGTCGTATGGTAAGCCTAATCACTCTCCACTCCTCAGCATTATCTCACTTATTCTTCCCCCTTTTTCCCCTAACTCAGTCTCTATTCATCCCACTCCAGGAAGCAACAACTCCCTGTTACTGACCAATTCCCACTGGCATTTCTCAATGTGTCAAGAGCATCTGTTTCTGACACTTCCATCTACCTCAATAACCTTCTAGGTAAGCTTCCCTTTCAACTATCACCCCTACCTCATATATCAGTTATGGTATGACCTTTTCCTATTGGTCAAACAGTACCTGTCCTTAAACTTCTTATCATTCATTTTCTAGACAACCATCTACAACTTCCATTCCCACTCAAAATATTTTCTTCCAGCGCTTTCCAGGCGTCTCCCTTCACAACTAACTTGTTTTTAAATTGTAAGTTTTTGCGGCTATGATGCCCTATCTATTTGATGTGGTGTATACTATTCCACTCCTTTTTTAAAATATGTGCGTTATATATATTTTTTTCCTCTCCTACATGCAATCTTTAATCAGTATTATATTTGATTGCCAGGTCATTTGTATGCCCCCTGCAGTCATAGATACGGTGCAGCCTGATCTGCCTTCAGCTGGGGTGCTCCCTGCCGGGCCTTGCCCCGGTTGTCTGGTTCTCAGGTACGTTCGAGTGTGGGGGATTCCAATGGCCACCCCCTCCTGGGACATAGTCCAGTCACGTATCCCAATTGTCTTTCCCATGCTCAGCTTTTCATTTTTATTTTGTTTTTTTGTATTTTTGTGCATAGTTCCTTATTGCTGTAACAGGCTCACATCATTTCCTGAAGAAGCCAATGTCTTGGCAAAACATGTAGGAACTGAGCTTCTGTTTTCTAGGCCGTCTCTACCAGGCCTACTCCACCATATGTGACTTTGTACAATTTATGTGTGAACTGCATTCATGATTTTATCTACCTATGTTTTTCTTGTTTGTGCTGAAAATTGTTAAATAAAGTATTTTTGCAATTTTATCCGAAATATCCTACTTCTATACTCTCATCTGGCACCGCTATAATCCCCCTTCTATTCCCTCAATCTATTTACAGTTTAACACAGTTTAGCACTGTTCACCACAGTTCAGCACAGTTTAGCACAGTTTAGCACAGTTTATCACTGTTCAGCAAGGATCAGCACAGTTCAGCACAATTTAGCAAAGGTTCATCACAGTTCAGCACAGCTTAGCACTGTTCAGCAAAGTTTCAGCAAAGTTTAGCGCAGTTCACTACAGTTTAGCACAGCCTAGTGTAGTTTAGCTCTGTTCAGCCCAAATCCACAGCAATACCTTAAGCCTCACAGACAGGAGACCAGAACACTCTTCACACTTTTCAGCACTCTAATTCCTCCTGGACTGGTATGGAATAAACAATGCTCCCACTTTCAATCGATCCGCTGTATTTAGATCGATCTGCTATATTCCTATAATGATCAGTCTCTGGCACGCTCAACGATCTGGTGTCTGAAGCCGTGTCCATCATAGGTGTGCCACCTCATCCCTTTAAACCCGAACACATATGAATTACACAGGTTCTGTGGCTGATTAAGGTGGTAATTAAACTCACTCGCATTAAACTAGCCTCAGAACCTGTGTAATTCATATGTGTTCGGGTTTAAAGGGATGAGGAGGCAACTCTAGTCCACCACCTCAGTATCTCAGCCAGCCAAGCCAACCAATCCCAGAACACTCCAGAGAGGCAACGCAAGGTCACAGAGCACAGCATTCGGGAGACAGCACAAGACAGCACAATCAGCTCTGCCCACACCAATGTCCCTGTATCTGTCCAGTCCGGTACAGCGAGCACGGAAACACATGTTGAAACACGCTGTAACAAGCCATTCTGTCTCTTTGTCTCCCGTGATAAGCCTGCTCCTACACCGCAACCAACAATCTCAGCTCAGGTAGTCCTGTCCACAGCTGATATCAAGCTAGTAATCAGCAGGATCAGGAGCAAAGCTAGCTCACGTCTGCTCACATTGAAGTCTGGCCCAACCCCCCAATTGCATCCAAAATGGTTGTACCCCGGCCCAGGTCCTAAGCGTATTCCTCATTCTACTGATGAGTGGATCTAAATTAATTTTGATGTATGAGGAGATAGGTTGCTGTATCTTAATACCCAGGTAACGAAAGATGTGAACAATCTGTAATGGACATGAGGGGGGTTAGTGTAATTGAGGTGGGGTGGTCCAACATAAATAACAGGAATTTGTCCTAGTTTACCTGGAAGCCAGAAAAATGCTCAAGCGTCAAAGAATATCCAGCAAAGTAGGGAGTGACAACTGGGAGTCCACCAAATATATCAACATGTCATCCGCATATAAGGATACCTTTTCTTCCAGGCCTTGAATCGTCAGTCCCACCCCCTCTCCACTAGATCTGGTCAGCGCCGCCAGTGGCTCTATCACCAGCGCAAATAGTAGTGGCAACAGAGGGTACCCTGCGTATCATGAAGGGGTCAGAAATAATTGTATTCACTCTTAATCTAGCTTTAGGTTTGTGATATAGTAATTGAACCCATCTTATAAATGTGTTATAGAATTCAAATTTTGCCAAGACTTCCTGTAGATATGGCCATTCGACTGAATCAAAGGCCTTATGAGTATCCTGAGCTAAAACAGCCCTGGAGCCCATTGAGCCATGAGTGGTCTGCATGTTGGTGAAAAGCTGATGAAAATTGATTAAAGTAGATCTTCCAGGGGTGAATCCTGTCTGATCCGCTCCAATGACAGTAATAATGACCGTATTTAGTCTCTGGGCAAGTACTTTTGCTAGAATTTTCATATCCGAGTTAATTAAGGAAATCGGTCGGTATGATTCGCAGAGAAGATGGTCCTTGTGAGGTTTGGGGATAAGAACAATTAACGCATAGAGAGCGGCAGCTGTCCTGTCTTCAGGCATAGCTGCCTTGCGGGCCTGCCCTATGGCCGCTGCAAAAGAGCCATGCATGGTGGCCTTAAAGGCATCCCACACCACAGGGATGGATGTACTCTGTGTATTGGTGACCCAGTAGGAATTCACATCAGCCAGTCCCCGGTCTGTGATAGCCTGGTCCACCAGCCACAGCTGGCTCAGCCGCCACACCCGAAAGGAGGGCAATACTCCCAGGGCAAGGTCCACCAACAGGGGAGAGTGATCAGACAACACCCTAGTGAGGTATCTGACGTCACTCGCCATGCTAAGTAAATCAGAGGATAGCAGACATAAATCAATATGTGATAGTGGACCATGAGAATCAGATTGACAGGAATATTCCCTCACATCTGAATGTTTCCATCTCCAGGTCTCTACTAGATCATATTGGGCCAGATAAGTGCCTAAGGGGGTAGGGGGTACAGTAGAGTATTGAAATCTGTTAAGTGAGTTGTCAAGGAACGTATTATAATCTCCAGCTATCAGCAAAGGGTCCTCTGCAACTTCCAGAATGGAAGTGAGTATGTGATAAAAGAATTGTTTAGTAAAAGGTGGTGGGGTGTATAGGCTAGTCACTGTGTATGGTTTACCAAGTTACCGAGTTCTAACACAATGATTACATAGCAGCCAACGGGATCTAGTTTAATATGTTTGATAGTGACTGGAGCTGATTCAGCTATGAGAATAGAAGTGCCCCGAGAATACATGGAGTGGAGGGCGTAAGCTATTTTTGCCCTTTTAAAAGCCATAACTCTGGGGAAATGTAAATGAGTTTCTTGGAGAAGGATCACATGCGGATTGTGTCGTGCCAGGTACTCAAACATCAGTGAACGTTTAACCTTGGAGTTAAGCCCCCTAACATTCCATGAGATCACGCATAGTTTAGACATAACCATGTAATGTATACCATAATGAAGGATATTTCCCATATTCAGTGAGGTTAACCATATCTTAGAAACCTGCAACCATAACATAGCATAAGTCAAAAACAATATATAGATGAGAAGGAATAGTATTTCTGTTGCAGCTGTAGACTGGATACCAAGGTGACCGATCCTGCCAGAAACCATGGAGGAAAAAAAAAGGCACAAAATATAAAAAAAGAAGAGGTACCAAAAACAAGGTAAACAGGTAAAACACTCCTAACCCTCCCAGCTCCCAAACACAAACACCTGGGGGCTTTGTTCCCAAAACCAAAACTGCAAAGCAGGGGGAACATGGTGTAGTCCCGCAACCAACAAACCATGGTGGGTGGTGGTAGAGTTCGCAGCAGCAGGGCTCCATCCATACCCGCAAGGTAAAGTAAGGTAGGTGACACGGGCCCTATAGGTGACGTTGACCTCAGTAGGATATTACCAACAACTGCGACAGTTATCCAGGAGTAGTTGTGACAGACCTAGCCGGGACAGAGGCTGTTGGAGGGGACTGGGTGAGAGCCTCTTGCCTTTTGATTATGGGCCCTAGATTTTCAATGGAACGGTGCTCTTTGTGGGGTCAAGTGGAAGTCCGGTCTGAACTGTGCTGATCAGACTCAGTCGTGTATATATGTGTGTATTGTATGTTGTTTAATTCTGTTGGGGACTCCTTGCTGTGGTCATCTGGGATCTGTGTCCCTGAAGAGGGAGGGGGCATTCCTCCAGCAGCCCTCTGCTGATAAGACTGATTCATAGTGTTGGGACACATCCTGTGAGGAGATGCTGGTGTCATCAACTCCAACTACCTGTGTTTATGTTAATTGAATGAGCTGATGACATTGTCCTCTATACAATGTAGGAGACGGGACGACTCCTATTGGAGCTGCTGCTATTGTGAGAAATGTCCTGTGATAATGAACTCAGTCTGGGCAATAGGGCATGTCTCAGTCACCTAGGCTGTATAAAGGATTAGTTAATTAGCTCATGTTAATTAGGTTAATTAGGTTACGTTTGTATTGTTAGAGTAATATTTTCTCCTGTATATAAGACTGTATTCTGGTTCTGAATAAAGTGAGTTCATGTTAGCTACAAGCAAGTGTCGCCTTGTTTTGTGCTCAGAGAGGTTGGAATATCTGATATCTGTATACAGACTGGGAGGAAGTGGTATATGACGGAAGCACTCAAGCAGAGTGCGGGATGTTCCGTGACAGTAGTTGTGTCTGGTTAGTGGACAGTAGCATGAGGTAATGGTTCATCAGCCTCTCGGGTGAGGACTATCACAAAAGGGGGATCCTGAATAGGCTTGCATTCTGTTAGTAACCATGCAGAGTGATGTGGATGAAAAAATGAAAGCTGGGAAGAAGGATAATCATAGGTCAGCGAGGAGGAGATCTCTGATTCTGGTGCAGCTGATCAGGAGGTCCCAGGGTGTCCACCCAAGGGGCTGCTTCTTTCGGATCTGTGAAGAAGTAGGCCTTGCCCTTATGAATGATCCTCAGCTGTGCAGGATACAGCATGCTATAGGGTAGTTGGAGGTCTCGCAGTCTCCTTTTAATGGCCAGGAAAGTAGCCCTCTGTTTCTACGTAGCCACAGAGAAATTTGGGAAGATAGTGATTCAATTAAAGGCTATACAGCCCTCTACTCAGGCAGCCCTGAGAACCGCTTCCCTGTCCCTGAAGTGTAGTAGTTTGATGAGCATTGCACATGGCAGAGCCCCAATAGGTAAAGGGCGCAGGGGAACTCTGTGGGCACGCTCTATGGCGAATAGTCGAGAGAAGGTGGAGGCGCCAAAGGTAGACGTTAACCACCTCTCCATGAAAGCCTCACGGGCCATTCCCTCTTAACCCTCCGGGAAGCCCAAAAAATGCAGATTATTATGCCTCAGGTGGTCCTCCATATCCGTTAACTTATCAGTGGTATAATCTGGGTTTGGTGTAATTCCATGACAGGCCTGTAGAGGACAGGTGTAATCCTCTAAATCTCCTATGCGTTGTTCTGCATTGGTCACTCTATGACAGAGATTATGTACATCTTATTTCAGGAAGGATATATTTGTTTTGATAGAGTCTATGTGGTGAGGGAAGCATGGCTGTGCCGAATAGCCTCCATGATCTGTGTCAGTGTGGGTTCTGTAGGGCCTGTGTCAGCATGATCAGCATTGGGGGGAGAGGAGCTGTGTCCTCAGGCTGTGAGAGCAGCAGGGGATCATCAGGGCTAGAAGCAGGGGGGTTTTGTGACTCACCCTTCCCTGGTGCATCTTGCACTGCTGCAGATGAGGAGAATGGCTTGCTGTGTCTCCATCCATGAGGCTGGCCAGTGCCATTTTGCTGCGGTTCACATGGAGAGAGAGGCAGGAATTCCATGATATCCTCCAGCACGGGCGATATTTTACCATCCTCGGGTGTTCCCAAGGGTCTCAGGAGGTTAAGGATGTTGGTGGGTCCCCACATGAGCAGTCAGGTCAGCAGGATCAGGCTAGAATAAAAGAGGGATAGACGAGGCTAAAGCAAGCTGCTTCCTCACATCTTGGTATTTGGCCATGCCCCATTCTGGCCACGCTTGATTCGCTTCAGACATACATTGCAAACAGCAACGGTGTGATTTATTGCACACGTGTTGAAAAAAACCTACACCAAGGAACTTTTGCAAGTCAGCGGGGAGTCAGCAGTGCCCTGCACCTGCGGAGCTCTGTGGTGTGATGCAATAAGGTGACTGTCCTTAAGCTGACCCCTGGAGGACATCCTGCCTCATTGGAGTTGTGCCTCCTCCTCCTCCTGATTTTCCTCCTCTCTTCTCTCAGGCACCCAAGTACAGTCAGTGACCTTATCATCCCCTCCCTTCTCGTCACTGGAGCAAACTTGACAGTATGCTGCAGCTGGGGGAACATGACTGCCAGTTTCTTGTCCTTCTGTGGCACCCCCTCTCTATAGGCTCACGTTACTCCCTTCCTCAACCTGGGAACCAACATTGGAGCCTTTAAATTGATGCGCATCCTCCAGCAGCATGTAATCGACAATATGGTCGAATAATTCTGGTGACTCCTCCGTGCATGATAGTGGGGCTACGGAAGGAGTAACTGTGGACAAGGAGCCGGTGGAATAGGCCACTTTGGCAGCTGCGTTGGAAGGCAAACTACTATGAGCCTGGGTGACAGAGGATGAGGAGTAGGGATGAGCCGAACACCCCCCGGTTCGGTTCACAGCAGAACATGCGAACATGCAAAAAGTTTGTTCGAGCACGCGAACACCGTTAAAGTCTATGGGACGCGAACATGAAAAAACAAAAGTGCTAATTTTAAAGTGAAACAATAAAAATTGTCTATAGTATGTCTGTAAAGTGGCACAGTTTTCCCATGTTTAGAACAATACCACAGCAAAATGACATTTCTAAAGGAAAAAAAGTCATTTAAAACTACTTGCGGCTGTAATGTATTTTTGGGTCCTGGCAATATACATGAAAATCATTGAGAAAAACAGCATGGGTTCCCCCCAGCCCATTACCAGGCCCTTTGGGTCTGTTATGGATATTAAGGGGAACCCAGCACCCAAATTTAAAAAAAAATGGCGTGGGGGGCCCCCCAGGCACTATATACTCAGAACAGAAGTATATATACTATACGGCCTGCCCTATATACTCTGCAGAAAGATGGGCCCTAGGTGTTGGTGGTGCCACAACACTGTAAGCCCTCACAGTTACTCTTGGTGGGCGCAAGAATGGGCCCTGCTGTGAAATATTAGATTAAAAAATTGCAATTACATGCCCCTGTTAAACAGGGACAGAAAAAATGGGCCTTTGGTGGTGGTGCCACAACACTGTAACCCCTCACAGATATTCTTGTTGGACGCAGGAACGGGCCCTGCTGTGAAAAATTAGATCAAGAATTGTAATTACATGCCCCTGTTAAACAGAGGCAGAAAAATTGGGCCTTTGGTGGGGGTGGTGGTGCCACAACACTGTAAGCCCTCACAGTTACTCTTGGTGGGCGCAGGAATGGGTCCTGCTGTGAAATATTAGATCAAAAATTGTAATTACATGCCCCTGTTAAACAGGGACAGAAAAATTGGGCCTTAGGCAGTGGTGGTGGTGCCCTAAACCAAAAATATTTTTGGAAGCTAGTATCTTCAAGATTGAGGAGGAATAGGATAGTCACTCAGCATAGGCAGTCTTCAAGGGATCCCACATCCATAGAAAAATCAATCAGTTACATCAGCAACAGGTGCTTGATAGCTGCTGATCCAAGACTGATTCATTTTTATGAATGTGACCCAGCAAAGTCTGTGGACAGGCGCACTCTATGATCCCTTACAAACCCTCCAGTAGCACTGAATGTGTGTTCAGAAAGAAGGCTGGATGCAGGACAGGCCAGTAGCTCAATTGCATATTGAGCAAGTTCTGGCCAGTAGTTCATCCTCAAGACCCAGTAACCCAGTGGATGGTCTATTGGAAATGTCTCCAAGTCTTCTCTTGCCCCTAGATATCCCTGCACCATGTAATGCAGACGCTGGCAATGGTTGCTTGAACCGATCAGACCTTGGCGCTGAGGACTGAAAAATTGTCTAAAGGCATCGGTCAGCCGGCCACCTTCTCCACCACCGTTCTTCCTCTGAGTGAACGAAGCCTCAGCAACACGTTGTCCAGCACCAGGAAATTGTAACCTCCCAGGGTCTGGAAAGGCATTGCACAAACCTTTCTTCAAGGCCTCCTGAAGATGTTTCATCCTCTGCTCTCTCTGCAAAGGCAGGAGGAGTTCTGCAACCTTACCCTTGTAACGTGAATCAAGAAGGGTTGCCAGCCAGTAATGATCCCTCTCCTTAATACGACGAATCCTAGGGTCCTTTTGCAAGCTTTGCAGAATCAGGGAGGCCATGCAGTGTAAGTTTGCAGAGGCATTCGATTCTGAGTCCTCTGGGTCACTATGGATCACATGATCCGTAACAACCTCTTCCCAGCCACGTACAACTCCTTGGGTTTTTGAGGACTGAAAACCATCCCTTGAAGACTGCTGCTGAGTTATCCTCCAGGTCCATGCTGACACAATCCTGCTCCTCCTCTTCTTCCTGTGTGTTTGGCGGGCCCGCAGGAATACTATCTGAATAAGGGGACCTTGAGAGGTAAGGAAGTCCTCCTCTTCCTCAAGTGCCCTGTCCATTATTCCACAAAGCGTGTGCTCCAACAGGAAGACAAGCAGGACAGTATCATTGATGCATGCATTGTCGCTGCTCACCATCCTCGTGGCCTCCTCAAATGGTTACAGGACAGTGCATGCATCCTTGATCAGTAGCTACTGGCATGTCGAAAAAAAGCCAAGTTCCCCTGACCCTGTCCTGGTGCCATACTCACACAGGTACCAATTGATGCCCTCTGCTGTGAGTGCAGCCGCTGCAGCATTGCCAACGTTGAGTTCCACCTGGTGGGCATGTCACAAATGAGGTTGGTTGGCAGGTTGCATTTCCTTTGAATGTCAGCCAGCCGAGCACTGGCATTGTATGACCGGCGGAAATGACCACAGACTTTTCTGGCTTGCCTCAGGAGATCCTGTAAGCCTGGGTACCTGCTCAAGAACCACTGCACCACCAAATTCAGGACGTGTGCCAAACATGGGATATGGGTCAAGTGTCCCTGTCAGAGGGCGGAGAGAAGGTTGGTGCCACTGTCGCATACAAACATTCTTGGCTGAAGCTGGCATGGTGTCAACCACCTCTGAGGTTGCCCCTGCAGAACTGACAGAATTTCTGCCCCAGTGTGACTCCTGTCCCCTAAGCAGACCAACTCAAGCACCACATGGCATCTTTTTGCTTGCGTAGGCCCTTGAACGCTTACGGAGCACTGCTGGTTCAGAGGACAAATCTGCAGAAGAGGCCATAGAGGAAGAAGAGGATTGGGTGGAGGAGAGAGCTGTGGCAGAATCACCACTAGCATTTTGGAGGCCTGGTGGCGGAACAAGTTCCAACAATACTGAACCCTGTCCTGCATCCTTCCCAGCTGCCAGCAGAGTTACAAAGTGCGCCGTAAAGGAAAGGTAATGTTGCAGTTGCAGTGCTGGCAATTTGGCCAAGCTAGCATTCAGATGCTGAGCATGTGTATGGCTGGGACCGAATTTCTTTTTACGGTTTAGCAACTGGGGTAGGTAAATTTGCCTGCTAAAATCAGATGGAGGTGTACTCATAGCAGATTGGCTGCAAGTACTTTGGACACCTATTGCTATACCTTCATTCCTCTCAGTGCAGATTTTTGAGAGGACTAGAGGTATAGTGGGGTTGTAGATCCCAGATGAGGAACAAGGAGAAGTCCGCCTTTTTCTTTGATGTGGTTCTTTTAAGTGCTGTTGCCAACAGACTGCATGGGAGGTCGTCATAAGTCTGGTCAAGCATGTGGTGCCCAAGCGGCTGCTATTCTGGCCATGCTTGATCCGCTTCAGACATAGGTTACAAACAGCAATGGTGCGATCTGCTGCACACGTGTCAAAAAAGGCCCACACCAAGTAACTTTTCAAAATCAGCAGGGAGTCAGCAGCGCCCTGCACTTGCGGAGCTCTGCAGTGTGATGCAGTAGGGTGGCTGCCCTTAAGCTGCCCCCTAGAGGACATCCTGCCTCGTTGGATTTGTGCCTCCTCCTCCTATCAGGCACCCAAGTAGAGTCAATGACCTCATCATCCCCCCCTCCTCATCACTGGAGCAAACTTGGTAGTATGCTGTGGCTGGGGGAACATGACTGCCAATTTCTTGTCCTTCTTGGGCACCCCCTCTCTCTAGGCTCACGTTACTCGCTTCCCCAACCTAGGAACCAACATCGGAGCCTTCTAATCGCTGCGCATCCTCCAGCAGCATGTACCCGACACTGTGGTCAAATAGTTTGGGGGACTCCTCCGTGCATGATGGTGGGGCTATGGAAGGAGTGACTGTGGACAAGGAGCCAGTGGAATAGGCCGCTTTGGCAGCTGCATTGGAAAGCAAACTACTCTGAGCCTGGTTGACAGAGGATAAGGAGGATGAGGACGGCTTTGTTATCCACTCCACCAACTCTTCTGCATGTTCTGGTTCAAAAACACGGCCAGCAGCAGAAAAAAAGGACAAGGGTGCCCCACGGCCACCTGCAGAGGATGCACCATGTCCACGACCAGCACTGTTGACTGTAAACACAGAGCCCGCTTGCCCTCTTTAAGTGGCCTCTGGCTCTCCTTGGTGGCCTTCCGGACATGATGTATATTTTGTTTTGCAAAACCACACTGCACTGTATTGTATACTGTGTACACCACCAGAAAAGTAGTAGCAACTGCACTACGGCTGTACTGTATTGTGTATTGTGTACTGTGTACACCCCCCGAAGTGTAGTAGCAACTGCACTAAGGCTGCACTGTATTGTGTAATGTGTACACCACCAGAAAAGTAGTAGAAACAGTACGCCACAGAATGCACGGTAGATATAGGCTACACTGGATGCTGCAGAGTGTGTATATATATATATATATATATATAAATTTCCTGGACCTCCCCATGTCAGCCTGCTATGGGTCAGCTCCACCCCCTCTGACCCCTCAACGACCACCTTTTTTCTAGCTCATAAAGGGCGGCTGTCGGACCAGCTCGACGTTCATTTTTTGTCCTTGCTCCGGACGTCTTTTTTGAAAAACAAAACAAAACAGGTTTTAGGAGTGAAGACTGGGTCGAATAATGTCCTGTCCGGGTTAAGCCTCTCCCGGCACAGAAGAAGACCCCCCCAGACGGGCTGTAAATCTCCCAAGGTGGTGGGTTCCCATGGTGCAGGGACATGTACCTTCAGTTTAAAGAACTGGTTTTATGGCAGATGAGAAACAGGCAGGTGCTGTGGGTGAGTACACTGGCTCTTATGCATTGTTTAATGAAAATACCTTCCCTGGTGTCTAGCGGTCTGCTGGGCGATATAGTCCACCCCTCGTGTGCTGCAGATGGTGCCGAAACAGGCAGGTGACATCACGGCGGCTTCCCTGCTCGTTTGGTTGCCTAGCAACCGCCGGGATGCTCTGCGCTGTCTCATGCCGCTGCCTGGACTTAAGGGGGCGGTCTCCCACGCTCTGGGCTTCCTGCAATTCCTCTCAGCACTCCAGCTTGGCAAGTCTGCTCTGCATTAAGGTAGGAACTGTGCTATTTGTTGCATATATGTTCCTACTGCCTTATACTACTGTGCACTGTGCATTGAGCCTCCCTTCCTTTCCAGGTCTATCTGCCTGCCTGTCTGTGTTCCCTGCCTATTGCACTGAAGAACCCATGGAAAGGTTTTTATCAATGATTTTTTTTTTTTTGAAATTTTATTTTTTATATTTTTATTTTTAAAAGAGAATATCTCTTCTGTATTTTTACAGAGAGAAAAGCCCAGTGCGAGCTGAATGCCCACAAAGAGGCTCTAAATCTGCTGCACTGCCTCGGAAAAGCAAGAAGAAGTCGCGACATACCAAGTTGCAGAGTCACATGCAGTTACAGGCTCCCCCACGGTCTCGGTATTCCAGAGCCTCATTGCAGTCACAAGCATAGAAGGCAGTCCTCCTTCTCATCCAGGTCCTCCTCTCCAGGTCAGCTGGAAGAAACAGGCTGTTGGGCCTGCCCGGAGGCAGCCCTTCCAGGAAAATTGGTGTGCGCTTCCTGTCTTAGAGAAGCTGCGCGAGATAACGCTTTTGAAGCTCGACAGGTGAAATCTTGTATTAAAGCCGCAGTCAGGGAAGGGCTCAGAGGAACATCCAAGAAGACGGTCCGTCCAGCATCTTCTTCGGCAGATTCGGATCTGGAAACAGGCGCAGGGTCCGACTCCAATTCCTCAGAGGACGAGGTGACCCCTGAATCACGCACATTCGATTTTGCGTTGGTTCCCATCTTGGTGGAGGCAGTGAAAGACACACTGCAGTGGCAGGAGGAGGCTCCTCCCCCGAAAAAACAACAGAAGTACTATCCGGAGATGAAAAAATCTTTGCCTTCTTTTCCCCTCATTTTTGAGATCCGAGAAATACTGGAGGATAAATGAGCTAGGCCAGATAGGAGGATGAACGTCAACAACAGATTTTCAAAGTTGTATCCATTCAGTGTGAAGGATGTGGAGTTATGGGACACTACCCCCAGGGTGGATGCCTCATTGAAGCGTCTGGCCTGCCATATCACTCTACAGTTAGAGGATTCAGTCTCTTTTAGAGATCCCATGGATCAGAGAGTGGATATGGATTTTAAAGCAATTATATTCAATAGCGGGGGCAGCGTGCAGGCCGGCGTTGGCCCTTACCTCTGTAGCAGCAGCTCTCAAGTCTTGGGTGTCAAAGTTGGATGGTTGTTCTGCGGAGGAGCTTGGAGCTGGTGGTTCCTCACCCTGGCAATTCGTGAAGACTGCTGTAGAATTTCTGGCAGAGGCAGCCGTTGACCAGGTCAGAGTGATGGCAAAAATCATGGCCCACTCTGTGACAGCCCGAAGAGCATTGTGGTTAAGGCACTGGGCTGCAGACAGTTCTTCGAAGCAGAGCCTATGTTCGGTGCCATTCGATGGTAAACTGCTTTTCAGTAAACCCTTGGAGTCAGCGATTCAGCGTGTATCCGGAAGTAAATCGGGTTTAATTCCATAAGAAAAGAGGAGACAGTGGCAGCCCTTTCGCCCGGCAAGAGGGTCCAGGGAGAATTTCAAGGAAGCAAGTTCCTACAGGCCTGGAAAGCCATTCTCCAGGCAGTGGAGACCGGCTGGTTCATCCTTCCCTAAGCCTTCTAAGCCCAAGCCGGGCCAAGTCCCGCAGTCCTCCGATAAGACCTTCTGAAGGTTTCTCCACTCAGGACCCTCACGTGGGAGCGAGGCTCACTCAGTTCGAGGGGGTTTGGGCGGATGAGATTCAGGACGCATGGGTGGTAGCCATAATTCGAGACAGCTATCGTCTCGAGTTTGGGTTGAGACCTCCACAGTCCCTGTTTTTGGAAACCAGTTCCGACTTCTTAGGAGAAGAGGCAATGTTTGCAAGATTATATAAACAGCTTTCTCACAGCAAGAGCCATCATCCCAGTGCCAAGGCAGGAATAGGGTCTGGGAGTCTTTTCCCCATTGTTCCTGGTAACGAAAGCTTCGGGAGCTTTCAGGCCAGTGTTAGATCTGAGGGCTCTAAATTTGTTTGAGGGTCCCGCCTTTCAAGATGGAGTCATTGGAGACAACCATATCTGTGGTGAAAGAAGGGGACTGGATGGTTTCCATCGACTTGGCGAACGTCTTTTTACATGTCCCCATCCATCCAACTCATCATCGTTTCCTCAGGTTTGCGGTGGAGGGCTCTCACTACCAGTTTCGGTGCCTCCAGTTTGGCCTTTGCACAGCACCCAGAACCTTTTCAATAGTGCTCTCAGCCATCATCATGACCCTCAGAGTCAGAGGCATTCAAATTTTTCATTATTTGGACGATCTGTTACTACTAGCCTCTTCAGAACTTCTTCTCCTTCATCATGTGGCCCTCACCCGCGAGACGCTGGCTCGATTCGGCTGGCTACTCAACCATCAGAAAAGTCAAATGCAGCCAACCCAGGTTTTAGAATATCTGGGGGTAGAGTTCGACACGAAGCGGGGTTGAGTCTATCTCCCTCAGAAGAAGATTCGGGACATCCAGATACAAACCAGGAGAGTAATGACGAGTTCATTCCTTGCAGCGAGGGATTGCATGCGCTATCTCTGAGTATTGTCAGCCACGATCCTGGTAGTCCCATGGGCCATGTGGAGAAGAAGGACTTTTCAGTGCAATTTCCTTCTCCAATGGGATCACCACTCCCTAATACAGAAAATTTGCATTCCATTGTCGATAAGTCAGTCTCCACTTTGGTGGACAGTCGCACGCAACCTTGCCCGGGGTGTTTCCCTTCGGCCTCCGGAGCCGATAGTACTTACTACCGATGCCAGTCTCCTGGGTTGGGGAGCCCACTGCCTGGGTCAGCAGGCTCAGGGTCGGTGGCCTCCCGATGTCCCGCAAACATCAAATCTTCTGGAATTGGAGGCCATGCGGAGAGCTCTTCCCCAAAAATATTGGGGAGCACCAGGAGCCGAGTCCTACTTCAGACCGCATGCCAGATACTCCAGTGGGCAGAGAAGAACCTTGCTTCCCTGACGGCAGCCTATCTCCCAGGGCCGGAGAATACCTTAGCAGACCGTTTGAGTCTGAGCTTTTTGGATCCGGCGAGTGGGCTTTGAATCTGGGGGTTGCCTGTAATAGACCTCATGGCATCAGGGAGGAATGCCCAGCTTCCTTGCTTCTTCTCCAGAACATACCATCCACAGGCTTATGGCCAAGATGCTCTGTCCAAACCATGGGACTTCCCCCTGGTGTATGTGTTCCCTCCGCTTCCTTTAATCCTCAAGACTTTATTGAATATTCGCAGGGAGAGGGTTACAGCCATAGCAATTCTACCGTTTTGGCCCAGGAGGCCATGGTTCCCGCTGGTGTGGAGAATGAAGATGTGTCGACCAATCCCACTGCCGGTTTGTCAGGATCTCCTGCTCCAGAACGGAATATGTCATCCGAATCCCAGGAGGTTGAGACTAATGGCATGGAAATTGAGAGGAGATCTCTGAAGGATTTAGGCCTCTTAGAGCGAGTGTTGGGCACCTTGCTGCAGTCCCGTAAAAGATCTACAAACTTGACCTATCTCCGAGTATGGAAGTCTTTCCGACGCCTGGCTGCAGAAAAGGGCTGGGAGCCCGAATCGCCTTCAGTCTCGAACATCCTGGAGTTTCTCCAGCAGGGACTGGAGGATGGCCCGGCTTATAATTCCCTGAAGGTCCAGATTTCTGCCCTTTCAGCAATGACAAACTCCAGGTGGGCATTGGATCCGGTCGTGGTCCGTTTTTTGAAGGCAGCCATTAAAATCAGGCCTCCCCTAAAGTCTTAGTTTCCCAAATGGGACCCAACTCTGGTCTTGAAAGCATTGTTGGCTCTTCCTTTTGACCCAACATCAACCTGTTCTTTATTTCATTTAACATTGAGGACAGTATTCCTGAAGGCCATAGCCTCCGCTAGGAGAGTTTCCGAATTATGCGCCTTTTCATCTAAAGAGCCCTTGTGTGATTTTTCCCGACAAGATTATTCTCAGACCAGTTCCGAGCTTTCTACCAAAGGTTTCTACTGCCTTTCACATGAATTGGGAGACTGTTCTGCCAGCCTTCACCGTATATCAGTTCCAGGATGATTGGAAGAGACTAGACTTGGTCTCCTCTATTTCAGTTTACTTGGAGCGGACTGAGGAGTTTCGCAAGCAAGATCAATTGTTCATCTTTCCTATAGGACCTAAAAAGGGCATGGCGGCTCCACCTAGGATTGTCTCATCCTGGATTGTGAAGACCATCCAGATCGCTTACGAGTCCCTGGGTTTTCCCACTCCTGCG
Source organism: Lithobates clamitans (assembly GCA_037952925.1). Lineage (NCBI taxonomy): Eukaryota > Metazoa > Chordata > Amphibia > Anura > Ranidae > Lithobates > Lithobates clamitans. The sequence continues at coordinate 1,617,621 of JBBGZY010001979.1, forward strand.
GAGAAAAGAGCACATTCAACTAGGGGTATGGCAGCATTATGGGCAGCCTATGCAAAGGTGTCACCCGAGATTGTATGCAGAGCAGCAAGTTGGAGTGCGCCCAACACTTTCATCCAACATTATAGGCTAAATGTAGCCCTCTCTCCTGCGAAAAGGTTTGGTTCTTCTGTTATTTCTGCGGCTCTCAGCCATTAAATTTGTTAGTAGCAGTACTCTCTCTGAGTTGTTTTATTATTTTTCCACCCTTGTTTTAGGTTGGTTGGTACATCCCATAGTAGGCTGACATGGGGGGGTCCAGGAACAAGGAAAATTGTTGCCCATACTTACCGTAATTTTCCTTTCCTGGATCCTCCCCATGTCAGCCGGGAATTCTCACCCTATCTTCCATCGCGAGGAAGGGTGTTTGAACGTCGAGCTGGTCTGACAGCCGCCCTTTATGGGCTAGAAAAAAGGTGGTCCTGGAGGGGTCAGAGGGGCTGACCCATAGTAGGTTGACATGGGGAGGATCCAGGAAAGGAAAATTACGGTAAGTATGGGCAACAATTTTACTTAATATACTAGACTGTCTGTATTTATATATCAAATACACCGCCTGAAGTAGATTAGAAATAGTACACCACAGAATGCACTGTGGAATGTAGATATAGGCTACACTGGATTCTGCAGAGTATATATATATATATATATATATATATATATATATATATATATATATATATATATATATATATATATATATATATATATATATATATATATATTTATGGTCGTGGCCCTAAGACCGAGACAAATGTGGATCACATAAACACGCGACAAGACTCACAACATAAATAGACCTGAGGTGTGGCTTTTGGTCGTCTGGTAGGTATGGCAAGAAAAGGGGCCATACCCAAGATAAGTAATGGATGATTGTGGAGGAGAATTTGCTGAGAAGTGCTGTAAAAAGGGGAATGGGAGGGAGGGTATCGTTCACTGAAACTGACAAAGAGGAAGGGGAAGTGGTCAGCTTAAATACCCTCCGGGCTCCTCCCATAAATTCAGGCCAGCACACTGGCCTTCTAACTTATGGTCATGGCCCTAAGACCGAGACAAATGTGGATCACATAAACACGCGACAAGACTCACAACATAAATAGACCTGAGGTGTTGCTTTTGGTCGTCTGGTAGGTATGGCAAGAAAAGGGGCCAAAAATAACCAGGCAGGGAAGTATCTTTATTGCCTCTAACCTCATTGAGCGAGCTTGGAGAAGGCAAGGGCCATTTCCACTTGAGGGTTTGGAATGTACCTGGCGAAGCAGGTGGACTTCCATCAGCCTAGCTTTTTGATCACATGGTCCGGTACTCCATGCTGAGATGCAGCTGAGGCTGCGCCGATCCGGAAGGAATGTCCAGAATATCGTCCGGGGTCTAGGCCTAAGTTGACCAGTAGGACCCTAACATGTTTGATAAACTGACTGCCACTCAGAGGGTTGACCGGAAAAGGCAGTAATGGGCTGGAGACTGACTGGCTGGGTAGGTGAGAGAGCAGGCGGTCAAGGATCGTTACTGGGCACCAGGCGTTGCTGGTCCGAAAGAAGTGGATATCCACTCCGGGTCCGGTTTGTTGCGTTTTGGAGACCGTAAGATGAAGGACATAACTGTTTGGGAAGCGAGTTAGGAGGTGTCTGTACAGGATCTGACTGCTGGTGCTACCAGATGTGAACTCGCTAGGCCGTAGGAAGCCGTAGAAAGCCAGGTAGATGGCCGCCTGGATGACTAGGCTGGGCAAGACTCCAAAGGGGAACGTGTGAGCATTTCGGACATGCCCCTAAAGATATTGCTCGTGATTGGTAAGCGTTTGCCGTTGGTTGCGGGCTGCTGCTTCTGAATACCACGCAGCAGGGCTTTTACTGTATGGGCTGTGAATACAGATGGCTTTCCGGGATCCTGCAAGGATAGAAAATGCTGAATACCGGCTAGGTACAGCCTGATAGTGTTATGAGCGAGAGCCAGCTGTGTGTGGCAATAAGATACAAAGGCTAAGACGTGAGTGACATCGTCTGCTGTGGTCCTGGGGCAAGCGGCTAGGAACCTACGGTAGACGTTCCAGGCCATGCGATAAGCCTTTAGTGTGTTGCTAGACAGCGAGTGGTTGATGAGCCAGGTGGCATTGGCAAGGTGTGGCTTCAATCCATTGTTAGTTGAGACCAAGGTGGGATAGGAGTGGATGATGTGTCGGCACTGGGTTCCTGCTGGAAGAAGGAGACAAAATTGAAGCGAGATAGTGCATCGGCTGCGGCATTGCACTTGCCGGGGATATGTTCACAGTAAACGTTAAATTGGTGATGTAGTGATAATTGCACCAGCCTGCGCAGGAAGGACATGACGGGGAGCGACCTGGATCTACCTTTATTAATGATGTCGGCTGTAGCCTGGTTGTCTGTGGTAAAGAGTACTGTCTGACCTGTCCACGTGTGGCCCCAGACTTGGGCCGCTGCCACGATGGGGTATAGCTCAAACAACGATGAAGATCGAGTGAAACCGGGAATCAGGCAGATTTCTGGGGGCCAGGGACTAGCAAACCAGTGATGGCCAAAAATTGCAGCAAAGCCTGTGGAGGCTGTGGCATCTGTGACTACCTGTGGCGAGTGAGGTGATACTGAGGGAATAAACATGGATATGCCGTTCAAGTTGGTGAGGAACTCGTCCCACATGGCTAAGTCTGCTATTGCTGATGGGTCTAGTCTAAGGACTTGGTCGGGGTCCTGCACTCGGGTGAAAAAGACTAAGAGCCGCGAGATGAATGACCAACCCTGAGGAATAATCCTCATAGCGAATGTGAGCATTCCTATCAAGGACTGCAGCTGTCTTTTAGTACACTGCTGTGACTGGGTAAACTCGTGGATGACTGACCTAACCCGGGCTAATTTTTCAGAAGGCAGGCTAGCCTGCATGGCCTGTGTATCCAGGATGATGCCTAGGAAGGTGATGGAGCGTGCCGGGCCTTCCACTTTGTGTTCAGCTATAGGCACATTGAGATTGTTGAAGACCACTCTTAGCTTGTCTAGATCTACCGGGGGTATGTCTGGCTGTTCGATAAGCAGAAAATCATCCAGATAATGGATAACCCTGTGACATTGGGCCTGGTGTGACAGAATCCAAGTGAGGGACTGGGCGAAAACGTCAAACAGCCATGGGCTGCTTTTAGACCCAAAGGTCAGCTTGGTGGCAAAATAGTAGGAATCCCTCCATTTCATGCCGTGCCACCGCCAGAGGGATGGCTCAATAGGCAGGAGCTTGAACGCGTCTGCGATGTCCGCTTTGGATAGCCAGGCACCGGTGCCTATCTTAATGATGGCCTGGATGGCCAGATCGACTGATGCGTACTTGAGAGAAAACTCCTCGGAAGGGATCAGGGAATTTAGACTTGGGATATGTGAGAAATGAGGTGCAGACAAGTCGTAAACTAAGCGGAGTTTATTTGTGAACTTGCCCTTGACAAGCCCAATAGGGCTGACTCTCCAGATCTGAAAAGGTGACTGTGAGAAGGGGCCGATGATGAAGCCCTTATCTATCTCCATCTGTAGCAGGGCATCAATAGCCTGAGCATCGGTAGCCGCTGACTGCAGGTTCTTGCACTCGTGAATGGAGTGGGGTAAGGTGATGAGGCCGGTGTGGAATCCTGCCGTGAAGCCATGTAGTAGGAATACGGCCAGTGAAGGGGTAGGGTGTGTGGAGAGGTAAAACCCCAACCACATAACATCCACCCGGCTTAGTCAGGATTTGTTAAGCTGCTTTAGGTGACAAATGGTCTTTGGGTGTGCCTTGTGGCATGAAGTACAGATGTGCAGAAGGCGGCACTGGCTGAAGGAGCACGCACCTTGGTTAAAGTTGTTGCATATGGTCGCCCCCCCCACTGAAAAGACCGGTCGTCCCAACTTGTCTACCTGCTGTTGTTGTGGCTGGCCTGGTGGGCCCCGGCCGAAGCCGGAGGTGGAAGGGAAATTTGAGGGGCGTCTTGTGGCTGCCTCAGAGCACCAATTTTCTGTGTGGGTGGAAGATTGGCAAATTGCACAGAGTGGGGAACGAAGACCGGCACCGTGTCTGTGACGCTCCAGTCCGTGTTGATCTGGAACTGGGCGAGTCTCGCTGCTGCTTTGGCTGAAAACGAGTGATGGTAGTCATAGAAAGCAAAACCCCCATATTTATAAGCAAGCTCTAACACTGCATGGAGGTACAAGTCCAACTCCTCCCTCCTGCTGGGGGTGGCTGAACTAAGGATGTCTCTGTACATCCCGAAGGCCAGGGCAAACTCAGTGGCTGACAGCTTACAACCTAGCCTGGGGTCTTTTGACTTGACAACCACTGTGACGTCCCCCCAGGCATATGATTTGTTGTCAGCTAAGTCATGGGCTGAGATGAGCAGGGATGCCAAATTTACGTTTTTTCCCTCCAATATATCCTTCCTGACGCTAGCCGGGACAAGATGAGCAGGGAGGATCATAGGTGTAGGGCCTGGTGTACCTGCAGAAGGAGAAGCGGTCATCGGGACCAAGACCGGGTCAGGGAGGGCCGTGGGTGGGCGAACTTCCAAAAGTGTGACTCTGGCCTGGACGTCCGAAACTGTTGCGGTTAAGGAGGTGACCAAAGAATGCAACTGGGAAATGGCTCCAGAGATGGATAGCAGGGATGCCTGCTGGGTGCTGGGTCCAGATGCAGCTGGAGGTGGGAAGAGAAGCCTGAACAGCTCTGCCTTCCTGGCCGTAGCAGGAAAGGGAATATCCCTGCGTCTCAGCTCAGAAATGAGCTTGGGGATGGTCCATCCTCTGAGGGACTGTACGCTGCCATGCTCTGAGCCCGTGGAGGGTGACAGAGGGGCTGGTGTGAAGTTCTCGCTGCCAGCCTGTGACATGGCTCTGGCTAGAAGACAAAAAAAGGGGGCGGGGTGCTCATGTTTAAGAAGAGTCATAGCCATAGGATAGAGAGCGGAGTGGTAAAGAGAAAACTTGGAGAGGAGGAAAAAGGAAGAAGTACAGGAAAAGGAATGATAGGCGTAGACAGGAGGTGACAGTGTTCTGTTGTGCAGAACTTTGTAGAGTGAGATTTTAGAAAACTCAAAAGAGTGCGAGGCGACCGAGGTGGGCCAGGAGGTGACTGGCCAGATAACCGATAGCTTGGGTGCCTGTCTGTGGTGAACACAAACCTGAAGACCAGAAGCCCAGGGCGTACTGGGATGAAAAGTAGAAGTCTGGTACGGCCTACGTAGGAATGTTGCGGTCTGTAGAAGGTGACGTGTGCTCGGCCTGCTAACGCTTGCACTGCCAGCAAGCCTACTGTTAAGCGACCTTGTCTGCGAGGTGAAGGGTCGCCCTTCGAAAACAGAGTGTCATGTATAGACATATGTGACAGAACTAACGCCTGGAGAGCATACCCAATGATGTATGTGAAGTAACGGTATAGTGACAGGGTGCTGCAGAATGATGTGATAGAAAAACCCGTGAACTACGCACCTGACTGACACTCTAATAGCGAGGTCCTGGTTAGGATCGAAACTCGGTCGACCGGGAACACCTGCAGTAGGGGTGACATAAGTGCAACACGATTTCTAACTCTCTTTTTTTTTTTTTTTTTATTTGTCCCCCTTGTATGCGACTGGCCCTGGTGAAGATGCAAAGATTTTTTTTTTTTTTACCTGGGAAATAACGTCCAACCTGGTACAGGATGGAACCTGAACTTGACTGACCTGAGGGAGAAAAGACAGACGGAAAATAATGAGTGGCTCGTATGAATACCACTGGAGACGAGTGACCAATTAAGTGCCACAAAAATGAAGTGTGTCTGTGTAGGTGCCACTGAGTGTGCTTGCAGCGATTGCAAGGACTTTATGCTGAGATGCATGTTTGCAGCGATTGCAAATGGGTATATGCTGAGATGCGTGTTGCAGCTATTGCAAACATAGGTAAATGCTGAGATGCGTGTTTTGCAGTGATTGCAAGGAGTTTATACTGAGATGCATGTTTTTGCAGCGATTGCAAAATTGGTAAATGCTGAGATGCGTGTTCTTGCAGTGATTGCAAGGAGTTTATACTGAGATGCATGTTGCAGCTATTGCAAATGGGTATATGCTGAGATGCGTGTTTTGCAGTGATTGCAAGGAGTTTATACTGAGATGCATGTTTTGCAGCGATTGCAAAAAAGGGGTAAATGCTGAGATGCATGTTTTGCAGTGATTGCAAGAAGTTTATACTGAGATGCATGTTTTTTGCAGCGATTGCAAAAATGGGTAAATGCTGAGATGCGTGTTCTTGCAGTGATTGCAAGGAGTTTATACTGAGATGCATGTTGCAGCAATTGCAAATAGGTATATGCTGAAATGCGTGTTTTTGCAGCGATTGCAAGGAGTTATGATCAGATGCGTAGCTTGCAGCGATTGCAAGAAAGGTCACCTACTGATAGGCGAAAAGAAAAAGGATAGCAGAAATTTGTATATGTAGGAAGGAACTGTGAAGTGCCATACGTAACGAATTGTAGATTTGTGATAGGGACTGTTCCGTATTGGTGTGTGGGATACTCGTGACGCGAACCGTTATCCCAATTGTGCGACTAGGTTCGGAGTGGACTGTGATGCATGTAGCTGCTGAGGTGATGTGAATCAGACAGAAAATAAATAAATAATGAATCGTAGGGTATGGCAAGAACCACTACAAATTGGTGTGCGGGATAAGGCCGATGCGAACCGTTGTGCCGCCGAGGCGACTAGGCTTGAATCGGACTGTAATTCGTATGACATGAAAGGAATACGAAACAGTCAGTAGAAAATTACATAAACAATGAACCATTTGTGGGGTACTACAGGGACTAATAAGAATCAGTGTGCGGGATGCATCCGATGCGAACCGTTGTGCCGACGATGCGACTAGGGTCGAATCGGATTGTATCAGGTATGCAATATGAATCGGTTTGTAAAGAGATGACTCCGGTACGACTCGGTTGTAAGATGTATGAAGTGAATCCGATACGAATCGGTTGTAGTGTGTATACCACCCCTTACTTCTAAAACTAAACACATACCAACCACCCAGCCCCCCAGGCTAATCAAGGTGCAGACAAGGCCCCAGGTGGGTCCAATTAACACCTCAATCAGACACAGAACCCATGCAAACAATACATGCTGATCTCCAAATGGATGAGACGGCAACCCCATAGACAGTGAATCCTATGAGAAAATGAAGCCTGTATCGAGTGATATCGGAGAACAACCGACAATGGCTCAGAGGCTTGGATCTACGAACGAATCGTATGTTTGTGGATGGGATGACAAGCAAGGCAGAGGGAGCCTGTAATCTAAGTTTGCAGGTATAGGAAACATATCGAATGGTAACATTGCATATGAACAAAAAGGTTTGAACCCTACCTGCAACAGCAAGCGAGACACGCCGACAAAGACGCCGCAACCCACTTGTAATCTAACGCACAGATTTACAAACACAAGGTAAGCTGGGAAGAGTCAGCACAGTGACATGTAGTATCGTTCACTGAAACTGACAAAGAGGAAGGGGAAGTGGTCAGCTTAAATACCCTCCGGGCTCCTCCCATAAATTCAGGCCAGCACACTGGCCTTCTAACACACACACATATATATATATATATATATATATATATATATATATATATATATATATATCAAATACACCGCGTGAAGTATATTATAAATAGTACACCATGGAATGCACTGTAGATATAGGCTACACTGGACGCTTGAACTGTATTAGAAAAGTTACACCGGCTGCACTGTATTAAATACTGTGTACACCGCCTGCACTGTATTAGAAACTGTATACTGGCTGCACTGTATTATATACTGTGTACACCGTCTGAAGTGTATTAGAAACTGTACACACTGTATATATACTGTGTACACCGCCTGCACTGTATTAGAAGCTGTACACCGGCTGCACTGTATTATATACTGTGTACATCACCTGAAGTGTATTATATATTGTAAACCACCGAATGCACTGTATATATAGTCTACTGTGAAGACTAACAACATAAAATAGACCTGAAGTGTGCCCTGGCCTGCTGTATGGTAAACCCAGATCTGCTGGGTGGTATGCCAGAGAAGGGCGCAAAAGACTTGGTTAGGGAGGTAATGATTTATTTAAGTTTACTGACATACTACAGGGCAAGCTTGCCAAAGGCTCGTGACATTTCTGCTTGTGGATTGGGAATGTATCGAGCGAAGCAAGCGAATCTCCACCTGCCCATCTTCTTGATGACGTGGTCCAGGACCCCGTTTCGTGAGGCTGCTGATGCTACTCCAATGCGAAAGAATTTCCAGAAAATTGGCCGGGGTCAAGGCCTAAGTTGGGCAAAAGATTTCTAGCGTGTCTAGTGAACTGGTTGCTACTTAGAGGGCTAGTAGGGAATGGTAGTAATGGCTGCCCTCCGAGAGGCCAGGCAGATGAGCTAATAAATGGTCTAGAATGGCCACGGGGCACCAGGCGTTACGAGTCTGGGAAGTATGATATCTACACCGGGACCAGACTGTTGTGTTTCGGACACCATGAGGTGCCGGATGAAGTAACTTTGGTGGCGTGTCAGGTGGCGTCTGCGTAACATGTTACTGGGGCCGGTGACTGTGAATTCACTGGGGCGTAAGAAACCGCAGAAAGCCAGGTAGATGGCTGCGTGAACGACCGGGCTGAAATTAACCCAAAGGTGAATGTGACAGGATGGTAGACATGTCTCGGAATATGGCGCTGGTCGCAGGTAGGCGTTTACTGTTGATTTGGAGTTGTCTATGACTACCGCCCAGTATAGTCTTGACTGCATGGGCGGCAACCAAAGATCTTTTGGTAGGATTTTGTAAGGAGATGAAATGCTGGATGCCAGCTAAGTAGAGTCTAATGGTATAGTGTGAAAATGCCAACTGTGTGTGGCAAGATGATATGAAGGCCAGGATGTGATGGAAATCTCCTGATACTGCCCCAGGGTTTGAGGCTAGGAACCTGTCATGGATTTTCCAGGCAGTACGGTAGGCCTTCAGGGCGTTGTGAGAAAACGATAGATTAATAAGGCAGGTAGCATTGTGAAGGGGTTTGTTTTAATCCGAGGTTAGCTACGACCAATGTGGGATAAGAAACATGGTCAGGTCAGTTCCAGATCCCTGCGAAAGAATAACGCAAAGTTAAAACGGGTAGTGCGTCGGCCAGAGTATTACATTTGCCTGGGATGTAGATGCAGCGAACATTTGGTGCTGTGGGGATAGTTGCACCAGCCTGCTCAGGAAGGCCATGATGGCCAGCGAGTTGAATCTGCTTTTATTTATAATACTAGCTGTGGCTTGGTTGTCTGTGGCAAACGACAGTGTTTGTCCTGCCCAGTTACTGCGCCAGACATGAGCTGCTGCAATAATGGGGTAGAGTTTAAACAAAGAGAAGGACTAACTGAAGCCGGGAATCAAAAGGATTTATGATGGCCATGGCCCTTCAAACCAAAGATAGCCAAAAAATTGACGCAAGGATCTGTGGAGGCTGCGGCGTCCTTGACTACTTGAGATGAAGAGGGAGATGCTAACGGAATGAACATTGACATACCATTCCAGTTGATGAGAAATTCATTCCATCTGGGCAGATCCGCTATTGCTGGCACGTCTAATTTAAGGATTTAGTCAGGGACTTGTACCTGGGAGAGAAACACTAGGAGGCGTGAGATAAGGGTCACCTCGAGTCTGGCTTTTTAAGTGCTACTAAAAAATATGAAGTGGGCTGTATGAGCACCACTGAGTGTGCTTGCAGCGATTGCAAATGGGTATATGCTGAGATGCGTGTTTTTGCAGCGATTGCAAGGAGTATATACTGAGATGCGTGTTTTGCAGCGATTGCAAGGAGTATATACTGAGATGCGTGTTTTTGCAGCGATTGCAAGGAGTATATACTGAGATGCGTGTTTTGCCGTGATTGCAAAAAATGGGTAAATGCTGAGATGCGTGTTTTGCAGCGATTGCAAGGAGTTTATACTGCGATGCGTGTTTTGCAGCAATTGCAAAAATGGGTATATGCTGAGACGCGTGTTTTGCAGCGATTGCAAGTGGGTAAACACCAAGATGCATGTATTTGCAGCAATTGCAAGGAGTTTATACTGAGATGCATGTTTTGCAGTGATTGCAAACGGGTATGTGGTAAGATGCGTGTATTTGTAACAATTGCAAGGAGTTTGTACTGAGATGCATATTTTACAGAGATTGCAAAATGGGTATATGCTGAGATGCGTGTTTTGCAGCGATTGCAAGGAGTATATACTGAGATGCGTGTTTTTGCAGCGATTGCAAGGAGTATATGCTGAGATGCGTGTTTTACCGTGATTGCAAAAAATGGGTAAATGCTGAGATGTGTGTTTTGCAGCGATTGCAAGGAGTTTATACTGCGATGCGTGTTTTGCAGCAATTGCAAAAATGGGTATATGCTGAGACGCGTGTTTTGCAGCGATTGCAAGTGGGTAAACACCAAGATGCATGTATTTGCAGCAATTGCAAGGAGTTTATACTGAGATGCATGTTTTGCAGTAATTGCAAACGGGTATGTGGTAAGATGCGTGTATTTGTAACAATTGCAAGGAGTTTGTACTGAGATGCATATTTTACAGAGATTGCAAAATGGGTATATGCTGAGATGCGTGTTTTGCAGCGATTGCAAGGAGTATATACTGAGATGCGTGTTTTTGCAGCGATTGCAAGGAGTATATGCTGAGATGCGTGTTTTGCCGTGATTGCAAAAAATGGGTAAATGCTGAGATGTGTGTTTTGCAGCGATTGCAAGGAGTTTATACTGAGATGCGTGTTTTGCAGCAATTGCAAAAATGGGTATATGCTGAGATGCGTGTTTTGCAGCGATTGCAAGTGGGTAAACACTAAGATGCGTGTATTTGCAGCAATTGCAAGGAGTTTATACTGAGATGCATGTTTTGCAGTGATTGCAAACGGGTATGTGGTAAGATGCGTGTATTTGTAGCTATTGCAAGGAGTTTGTACTGAGATGCATATTTTACAGAGATTGCAAAATGGGTATATGCTGAGATGCGTGTTTTTTGCAGCAAATGCAAGGAGTTATGATGAGATGCGTGTCTTGCAGCGATTGCAAGGAGTTATGATGAGATGCGTGTCTTGCAGCGATTGCAAGGAGTCATGACGAGATGCGTGTCTTGCAGCGATTGCAAGGCGTAATGATGGGATGCGTGTCTTGCAGCGATTGCAAGGAGTTATGATGAGATGCGTGTCTTGCAGCGATTGCAAGGAGTAATGATGGGATGCGTGTCTTGCAGCGATTGCAAGGATTATGATGAGATGCATGTCTGTGAATGTTAATGCTTTAATACACGTAAGGCTGAAGATCTGAATCCTAAGTTCCACTGTATTCGTAAGCGCCGATGCAACTAGTTCAAACCGGGCTGAGGTGTAAGCACCGGTGGGGTTTATTTGTGAAAGATCGGTCGAAGAAGTTTTGTATTGCCAAGGATCCAAATCGTTGAGCTGGTGCTGCGATTTGGACTCGGATCTGTTGGTGGAGTTGTACTGCCAAAGATCCGAATCATTGAGCCGGTGCTACGGCTGGATTTGGATCGGTTGGTGGAGTTCGTATTGCCGAGGATCCGAATCGTTGCACTGATGCTGTGACTAGATTCGGATCGGTTGTAGATGTGAGGTGACGAGGGGGCTTGTATGGATTGCTGGATCCAAATCGCTGAGCCGGTGCTGTGACTGGACTAGGATCGGTTGGTGATGCTTTGTAATGCAGAGGATCCAGATCATTGAGCCGGTGCTACGACTGGACTCGGATTGGACAGTGGGATTTGTAATGCCGAGGATTCTGAATCATTGAGCCGGTATGCGACTGGACTCGGATCGGTCCGTGAAAGTTGGGTTGGCAAGGATCCGAATCGTTGAGCCGGTGCTACGACTGGACTCGGATTGGAAGGTGGGGTTTATAATGCCGAGGATCCTGAATCATTGAGCCGGTATGCGACTGGACTCGGATCGGTCGGTGAAAGTTGGGTTGGCAAGGATCCGAATCGTTGAGCCAGTGCTACGACTGGACTCGGATCGGTTTGTGACGCTTTGTATTGCAGAGGATCCGAATCATTAAGCCGGTGCTACGAATGGACTCGGATCGGTCGGTGAAAGTTGTATTTGGCAAGGATCTGAATCACTGAGCCGGTGCTACGACTGGACTCGGATTGGTTAATGAGTTGAAATGCCGAGGATCCTGAATCATTGAGCCGGTGTGCGACTGGACTCGGATCGGTCGGTGAAGTTGGGTTGGCAAGGATCCGAATCGTTGAGCCGTCGCTACGACTGGACTCGGATTGGACGGTGGGGTTTGTAATGCCGAGGATCCTTAATCATTGAGCCGGTATGCGACTGGACTCGGATCAGTTGGTGAAAGTTGGTTTGGGAAGGATCCGAATCGTTAAGCCGGTGCTACAACTGGACTCGGATTGGATGGTGGGGTTTGTAATGCTAAGGATTCGAATCATTGAGCCGGTGTTACGACTGGACTCGGATCGGTTGGATGAAAGAAGCACACTGTTGGTGAGTGCTTGTGTATGCTCAGGATCCGAATCATTGAGCCGGTGTTGCGACTGGACTAGGATTGGTCGGATGAAAGAAGCACACTGTTGGTGAGTGCTTGTGTATGCTGAGGATCCGAATCATTGAGCCGGTGTTGCGACTGGACTTGGATCGTTCGGATGAAAGAAGCACACTGTTGGTGAGTGCTTGTGTATGCTGAGGATCCGAATCATTGAGCCGGTGTTGCGACTGGACTCGGATTGGTCGGATGAAAGAAGCACACTGTTGGTGAGTGCTTGTGCATGCTGAGGATCTGAATCACAGAGCCAGTTTTGCGACTGGACTCGGATCGGTCGGATGAAAGAAGCACACTGTTGGCGAGTGCTTGTGTATGCTGAGGATCTGAATCATTGAGCCAGTGTTGCGACTGGACTCGGATCGGTCGGATGAAAGAAGCACACTGTTGGTGAGTGCTTGTGTATGCTGAGGATGCGAATCATTGAGCCGGTGTTGCGACTGGACTCGGATCGGTTGGTGATGTTTGTATTGCCGAGGATCCGAATCATTGAGCCGGTGTTGCGACTGGACTCGGATCGGTTGATGGAGTTCTTATTGCTGAGGATCCGAATCTTTGCGCTGATTATGCGACTAGATTCAGATCGGCTGTGGATGTAAGGTGACGATGGGGCTTGTGTTCCGGATCCGAATCGTTGAGCCGGTGCTGCGACTTAACTCGGATCGGCTGACGGTGTTAGTGGTTGAAGGGGCTTGTGATTTGCTGAGGATCCAAATCATAGGGCCGATGTTGCGACTACATTCGTTTTTTTATTTATGTATTTATTTTTAATTTTTTTTGGCTGTTGGTATGTGCTTGGTATCCAATAAGAGGTGTAGGGGGTCAATTAGGTGAAGTGTGTGTTTTCCGTAGGCGGTATAGGGGGTCAGTAGGTGAAGTGGGGGTTTGGTAGGGGTGTGATGTGTGGGACGCAGGTTCGAGACCCCGCGCTGTAAGTGAGTTGTTCCCGAAGGTGGCTTGTGCTCATTTGTACGGTTCTACCACCTAGTCGGTAAGATACCAGTGGTGCCGAGTGAAGGCTGTCATGAGTCGTAACATCGCGGATGCGACTGGGCTCGAATGAGGAATGGAGAAAGGCAGTAAGTACGGATGTGTGCGAATAACCGAGTAAGATTTTTGCTTGGCTGACTTTTCTTTCTGGTTCCTGATTCTGTTTGCTGCACCGACTTTGCTGGTATCTGGACTCCTGTTTCTCTGGCTTGTTCTGACTACCCGTCCTCGTTACCGAACTCTGGTTAAGTTTTGACTATGTTTGCTCTGTTTATACCATTTTACAATTTTATTAAAAAGTGTGATTTTTCCTGCACTTCTGTCTCAGTCTGATTCATGGTTCCTGACAAGTATACACTGAATGCAGAGTATATATTTATACAGTATCTCACAAAAGTGAGTACACCCCTCACATTTTTGTAAATATTTTATTATATCTTTTCATGTGACAACCCTGATGAAATGGTACTTTGCTACAATGTAAAGTAGTGAGTGTACAGTTTGTATACCAGTGTAAATTTGCTGTCCACTCAAAATAACTCAACACACGGCCATTAACCACTTCAGCCCCGGAAGATTTGGCTGCTAAATGACAGGGCCATTTTTTGCAATTTGGCACTGCATTGCTTTAACTGACAATTGTGCGGTCCTTCGATGCTGTACCCTAACAAAATTGACGTCCTTTTTTTCCCACAAATAGAACTTTTTTTTTGTCGTATTTGATCATCTCTGCGGTTTTTATTTATTGCGCTATAAACAAAAAAAGTACGTACATCTTCGCCAGCACACCATGGATCAGTAATAAGTCATCCAAAAAAGTTTTAATGAAAGGAAGTCACATCACAAAGGAAGGTGCAACGTTTCGGGGCCGCGCAGGACCACTTCGTCAGGCAAATGTAACACACTTGGTTCCCATTCACACCTGAATCCTTGTAACACTAACAAGTCACATGGCACCGGGGAGGGAAAATCGCTAATTGGGCCAAATTCAGACATTTTCACTTAGGGGTGTACTCACTTTTGTTGCCAGCGGTTTAGACATTTGCTTTTTTTTTCCTTAAACACGGTTTCTTTTATTGAAAATATATTCGATACATATACATCCATACATTTCTTACATAAAGGAAAGGAAAAAAAAAGGATAAAAACTGCAAACAGTACAGTGTATGTTATCCAACAGTTTGCTATGACTTCCCCCAAATTCCAAGTATAGATAGATGCTACTTCTATATATTATATCACCATCAGCATTCAAAATATATTCCAGCCTTGTACATATCATGTCTCTCTAGTGATCGCTTCTCCCTCCAACATCGGTTTAACAAAAAAGCTATAGGTCTATGTTGTCAGGAAAGGGTCCATCCGCTGGTAAGCTATATCGTTTGGCATGCAGTACTGGGGTCCACCAGCAGGTGTCTCCTGGCAGTGTTGAACTGTCAGGAGAATATTTCCCTGCTGGTGTCAATTCATCTTTTGGCCGCAGTACTGATGTCCACCAGCGGATGGATCCTGGCAGTATGGAGCAGACAACACTCCCTGCGCTCAGGTGTGACTTATAGCCAATTATAGTCAGCCCTATAAATACCCGGCAAGCCCTCACATGCTCGCCTTGGTATCTTTCTTCCTTGTGCCCTGAACCTGTAAGCCTGTTATCCTGTAAGCCTGTTATCCTGTAAGCCTGTTATCCTGTAAGCCTGTTATCCTGTAAGCCTGTAAGCCTGTTATCCTAAAAAGGGAAAATTTGCGCTAGGTATAAAGTGAAGGATGTGAATCAATAAAAATTATTAAAAATTATTTTGTGTTCAAGTGTGCAAAATTATTGATAATGGTGAACCTATGCGGAAATATCCTGCGGCTAAGCGCTATAACCCTGATAGGGGGCACCACTAAGAATGTATACAAAGAGCGCAGCGCTGGATTAAATATACAGTGAAAAATAAAACAGCAAAATTAATTATTCAAATAAAACTGTGCATATTAATCTTCAAAAAAATATATCCATAAGGATGCAAAGATATAAGTGATTAAATGTCCGTGAAGCACAAGAAACCCAATCTGGATGTTTAACTTCCACCGCTGTGAGTCCCGTCACCAGAAGAATTAAAGGCTTACCGGACCGCCTTTTTTAAAAGGCATGAATCAATCGCCACCATGGATACTGTCCCTCTCCTGGCTGGATCCTGCTGTCAGGCACTGGATGGTTGATCCCAAATCTGTCAGCCGTGAAGGAGCGCCAATCTCAGTAGCAATCTCAGTAGCGTAAGTATCCAAAAAAAGGGGAGAAATGAGTTCATGGATGGGTCTTTGTCTCAAGGGTTTAACAGCCCTTGCTTTTTAGCAGCCTCCAGCAACTCTTCAAGACAGGTATATTCACCAACTCCTCCTCACCACGAGCCAGGAGAGGGACAGTATCCATGGTGGCGATTGATTCATGCCTTTTAAAAAAGGCGGTCCGGTAAGCCTTTAATTCTTCTGGTGACGGGACTCACAGCGGTGGAAGTTAAACATCCAGATTGGGTTTCTTGTGCTTCACGGACATTTAATCACTTATATCTTTGCATCCTTATGGATATATTTTTTTGAAGATTAATATGCACAGTTTTATTTGAATAATTAATTTTGCTGTTTTATTTTTCACTGTATATTTAATCCAGCGCTGCGCTCTTTGTATACAAGCCTGTTATCCTGTAAGCCTGTAAGCCTGTTATCCTGTAAGCCTGTTATCCTGTAAGCCTGTATCGGACCCTGAACCTCTTCCTGAGCCTGTATCCTATCCCATCCATTATCTCCCTTTCCCAACCTGCCCTTGTTCAGTTGCTGATCTCCTGTGTGTGACCCTGGCTTGGCTAACGTTTATGTTTCTGGTATATCCCTTGTTCCTGCTTACCTGCTGTGTATGACCCTGGCCTGGCTGACATCTGTGATTCCGGTATTGCCCCTTGCTGTATATATTATTGTTTGCTGTGGGTTTGTTGTGTTGGTTTTGCACTATCTGTATTTTCTGAGTTATCACTTATTTTAATAAATATTATTTATTCATTTACATGCGTTTGGGTTATCTCTGTGCAGTCCACACAGTCTGGTCTACTAGTCTCTTGACAGTATACCAAGGTCATCCCTGACCAGACGTGGCTGCACTGAGAAACCGTCCTGTTACGGTGGGCGCGCAAAAAATGGACTTTGATGAAATTGTCTATTATTCTCTGCTGGCGGCAGAGGATAATGAATATTGCTGTCAGACTCTTAAAGATTGGACCCGTGACCAACTGCTGGAAACGATCCAAACAGCCCATTTACTAGTAGATCAGGGTCATGCGTTATTTGAGGATGTTCAGCCTTTGATCCAATTATGTACAAAGTCAGCCTTGTCATGCATTCCCGAAGGTAGTGACGATTTCTCCCCTCCTTTCAGTTGTGACCAGGTTGAATCCCTGGTATGGTTGTTAGAGGATGATCCGGCTTTCTTTGATGCACATTATTCTGCTTGTTCCCAGCAGATGTTATCCGATTGCATTTATTCAGTACAATCTCTGGTTAGTCAGGCTGTGTGTGAATCAGCGTTTGTTCAACCTGTGCTGCAGGCATGGTCAGATCTCCTGTCTTTAGCTAAGCCACAATATTCCAGCCCTGCCATTAATCATCTGCCTTCCAAAAGATCTATCTCCCCGTCACCTATGGCAACCTCAGCTACAGCCCAGTTTAATCAGCTCCCTACCAAATACTACCACCCAGTCTCCAAGTGTCGCACCTATCCTGCCTTCAATCCACCTGTCTCTTCTCCTCCACCTGTAACAGTCCCACAAAACCCTTCTCTAGCTACAGTTCCTTGGTCTTCCTTCTGCCCAGCTACTTTCTTTTCTTACAGCCCTGCACCTACATACAAAACTGCACGGGCTAAACCAAAAAAGAAACAAAAATTCTTCCCGACCCACACCATCTTGCCAGTAACCCAACCTGCTCCCACTTCCCAGTCTGATGTGCCTGCCTCCCAGTCTGATGTCCCGATGCCTGCCTTCCAGCTTGATGTCCCTGCCTTCCAGCTTGATGTCCCTGCCTTCCAGCTTGATGTCCCTGCCTTGCAGTCTGATGTGCCCACCTTCCAGTCTGATGCACCCGCTCTCCAGTCTAATGCACCTGCTATCCAGTCTGATATGCCTGCCTTCCAGCCGGATGTCTTGAAGCTTGCCTTCCAGCCTGAAGTCCCGGTGCCCGCTTTTCAGTCTGTGCCCACTCCCCAGTCTGATGCCTTCATGCCTGCCTCCCAGCCTGATGTCCCGAAGCTTGCCTTTCAGCCTGATGTCTTGGTTTCTGCATTTCCACCTGATGTCTCGATGCCTACCTCCCAGCTTCCCAGTTTGATGTGCCAGCCTCCCAGCCTGATGTCTTGAAGCTTGCCTTCCAGCCTGATGTCTCGATCCCTACCTACTAGTCTGATGTGCCAGCTTCCCAGTCTGATGTGCCAGCTTCCCAGTCTGATGTGCCAGCTTCCCAGTTTGATGTGCCAGCTTCCCAGCCTGATGTCTTGCAGCTTGCCTTCCAGCCTGATGTCTCGAAGATTGCCTCCCAGTCTGATGTGCCAGCTTCCCAGCCTGATGTGCCAGCTTCCCTGCCTGATGTGCCAGCTTCCCTGCCTGATGTGCCAGCTTCCCAGTTTGATGTGCCAGCCTCCCAGCCTGATGTCTTGAAGCTTGCCTTCCAGCCTGATGTCTCAATGCCTGCCTACCAGTCTGATGTGCCAGCTTCCCAGTCTGATGTGCCAGCTTCCCAGTCTGATGTGCCAGCTTCCCAGTCTGATGTGCCAGCTTCCCAGTCTGATGTGCCAGCTTCCCAGTTTGATGTGCCAGCTTCCCAGCCTGATGTCTTGCAGCTTGCCCTCCAGCCTGATGTCTCGAAGATTGCTTCCCAGTCTGATGTGCCAGCTTCCCAGTCTGATGTGCCAGCTTCCCAGTCTGATGTGCCGGCTTCCCAGCCTGATGCCCCGATGCCTGCCTATCAGTCTGATGTGCCAGCTTCCCAGTCTGATGTGCCAGCTTCCCAGTCTGATGTGCCGGCTTCCCAGCCTGATGTCCCGATGCCTGCCTATCAGTCTGATGTGCCCGCTGCCCAGCTCGAAGTGCCCGCTGCCCAGCTCGAAGTGCCCGCTGCCCAGCTCGAAGTGCCCGCTGCCCAGCTCAATGACCCAGAGCCTGATGCCCAGCTCGACGACCCGGAGCCTGCTGCCCAGCTCGACGACCCGGAGCCTGCTGCCCAGCTCGACGACCCGGAGCCTGCTGCCCAGCTCGACGACCCGGAGCCTGCTGCCCAGCTCGGCTTGTTCCTGTCTGCTGCCCAGCCCGGCTTGTTCCTGTCTGCTGCCCAGCCCGGCTTGTTCCTGTCTGCTGCCCAGCCCGGCTTGTTCCTGTCTGCTGCCCAGCCCGGCTTGTTCCTGTCTGCTGCCCAGCTCGGCTTGTTCCTGTCTGCTGCCCAGCTCGGCTTGTTCCTGTCTGCTGCCCAGCTCGGCTTGTTCCTGTCTGCTGCCCAGCTCGGCTTGTTCCTGTCTGCTGCCCAGCTCGGCTTGTTCCTGTCTGCTGCCCAGCTCGGCTTGTTCCTGTCTGCTGCCCAGCTCGGCTTGTTCCTGTCTGCTGCCCAGCTCGGCTTGTTCCTGTCCGCTGCCCAGCTCAATGACTCTGACATGCCAGCCGTCTGCCCGGATGTGCCTGATGACCAGCCTGAAATGCCTTCTTCCACCATTCTGCCTGATGCCATAGACCATGGACAATTAAGACCAGTTGGAGCGTCCAGAGGCCACTCCTTTAGGGAGGGGTACTGTCAGGAAAGGGTCCATCCGCTGGTAAGATATATCGTTTGGCATGCAGTACTGGGGTCCACCAGCAGGTGTCTCCTGGCAGTGTTGAACTGTCAGGAGAATATTTCCCTGCTGGTGTCATTTCATCTTTTGGCCGCAGTACTGATGTCCACCAGTGGATGGATCCTGGCAGTATGGAGCAGGCAACACTCCCTGCGCTCAGGTGTGACTTGAAGCCAATTATAGTCAGCCCTATAAATACCCGGCAAGCCCTCACATGCTCGCCTTGGTATCTTTCTTCCTTGCGCCCTGAACCTGTATCCTGAACCTGTTATCCTGTAAGCCTGTATCGGACCCTGAACCTCTTCCTGAGCCTGTATCCTATCCCATCCATTATCTCCCTTTCCCAACCTGCCCTTGTTCAGTTGCTGATCTCCTGTGTGTGACCCTGGCTTGGCTCACGTTTATGTTTCTGGTATATCCCTTGTTCCTGCTTACCTGCTGTGTATGACCCTGGCCTGGCTGACATCTGTGATTCCGGTATTGCCCCTTGCTGTGGGTTTGTTGTGTTGGTTTTGCACTATCTGTATTTTCTGAGTTATCACTTATTTTAATAAATATTATTTATTCATTTACATGCGTTTGGGTTATCTCTGTGCAGTCCACACAGTCTGGTCTACTAGTCTCTTGACAGTATACCAAGGTCATCCCTGACCAGACGTGGCTGCACTGAGAAACCGTCCTGTTACGGTGGGCGCGCAAAAAATGGACTTTGATGAAATTGTCTATTATTCTCTGCTGGCGGCAGAGGATAATGAATATTGCTGTCAGACTCTTAAAGATTGGACCCGTGACCAACTGCTGGAAACGATCCAAACAGCCCATTTACTAGTAGATCAGGGTCATGCGTTATTTGAGGATGTTCAGCCTTTGATCCAATTATGTACAAAGTCAGCCTTGTCATGCATTCCCGAAGGTAGTGACGATTTCTCCCCTCCTTTCAGTTGTGACCAGGTTGAATCCCTGGTATGGTTGTTAGAGGATGATCCGGCTTTCTTTGATGCACATTATTCTGCTTGTTCCCAGCAGATGTTATCCGATTGCATTTATTCAGTACAATCTCTGGTTAGTCAGGCTGTGTGTGAATCAGCGTTTGTTCAACCTGTGCTGCAGGCATGGTCAGATCTCCTGTCTTTAGCTAAGCCACAATATTCCAGCCCTGCCATTAATCATCTGCCTTCCAAAAGATCTATCTCCCCGTCACCTATGGCAACCTCAGCTACAGCCCAGTTTAATCAGCTCCCTACCAAATATAGAAATAAAGTTATCTCTGTGCAGTCCACACAGTCTGGTATACAAGTCTCTTGACATATGTGTTCTTTTGTAACAGCCTTTATATTTTCCAGTGTCATTCACAGGTTTCAGGTGTCTTAAGCTACTTTTCCCAGATTTTTTCATACTTAGTGGGACACCCTCTATGTGTGTAAATGAGTTTCTTATAGGGTAATACTGTATTTACTTCTGTAATCCAGTGCGCGAGTTCTGGAGGATCCGGCCTCATCCAAAGTCTAGCTATAACTTTTCTTGCCGAAAAAAGTGTTTCATGAAGAAATACCTTTTGAAATTTGTTAATCTCTGTGTTTGGGAAAATTCCCAGAAGACATATTTTGGGTTGTAATGTGACAGGGGAGCCCATTGTGTCATGTAGGAATCTCACTACCTGGGCCCAGAAAGCCTGAATCCTCGGGCATTGCCATATTAGGTGAAAGAAGGTGCCCAGTACCTGATTGCACAGTGTGCATGTGGCAGGTTTGTTTTGTTTATATCTGGAGATTCTATATGGTGTGAGGTAGGATCTGTGTAATATGAAAATCTGAGTCAATCGGTCTGACAACTTAGGTGATACTATTTTGCAAGCATATATATAGGCTACACTGGACGCTTGAACTGTATTAGAAAAGTTACACCGGCTGCACTGTATTAAATACTGTGTACACCGCCTGCACTGTATTAGAAACTGTATACTGGCTGCACTGTATTATATACTGTGTACACCGTCTGAAGTGTATTAGAAACTGTACACACTGTATATATACTGTGTACACCGCCTGCACTGTATTAGAAGCTGTACACCGGCTGCACTGTATTATATACTGTGTACATCACCTGAAGTGTATTATATATTGTAAACCACCGAATGCACTGTATATATAGTCTACTGTGAAGACTAACAACATAAAATAGACCTGAAGTGTGCCCTGGCCTGCTGTATGGTAAACCCAGATCTGCTGGGTGGTATGCCAGAGAAGGGCGCAAAAGACTTGGTTAGGGAGGTAATGATTTATTTAAGTTTACTGACATACTACAGGGCAAGCTTGCCAAAGGCTCGTGACATTTCTGCTTGTGGATTGGGAATGTATCGAGCGAAGCAAGCGAATCTCCACCTGCCCATCTTCTTGATGACGTGGTCCAGGACCCCGTTTCGTGAGGCTGCTGATGCTACTCCAATGCGAAAGAATTTCCAGAAAATTGGCCGGGGTCAAGGCCTAAGTTGGGCAAAAGATTTCTAGCGTGTCTAGTGAACTGGTTGCTACTTAGAAGGCTAGTAGGGAATGGTAGTAATGGCTGCCCTCCGAGAGGCCAGGCAGATGAGCTAATAAATGGTCTAGAATGGCCACGGGGCACCAGGCGTTACGAGTCTGGGAAGTATGATATCTACACCGGGACCAGACTGTTGTGTTTCGGACACCATGAGGTGCCGGATGAAGTAACTTTGGTGGCGTGTCAGGTGGCGTCTGCGTAACATGTTACTGGGGCCGGTGACTGTGAATTCACTGGGGCGTAAGAAACCGCAGAAAGCCAGGTAGATGGCTGCGTGAACGACCGGGCTGAAATTAACCCAAAGGTGAATGTGACAGGATGGTAGACATGTCTCGGAATATGGCGCTGGTCGCAGGTAGGCGTTTACTGTTGATTTGGAGTTGTCTATGACTACCGCCCAGTATAGTCTTGACTGCATGGGCGGCAACCAAAGATCTTTTGGTAGGATTTTGTAAGGAGATGAAATGCTGGATGCCAGCTAAGTAGAGTCTAATGGTATAGTGTGAAAATGCCAACTGTGTGTGGCAAGATGATATGAAGGCCAAGATGTGATGGAAATCTCCTGATACTGCCCCAGGGTTTGAGGCTAGGAACCTGTCGTGGATTTTCCAGGCAGTACGGTAGGCCTTCAGGGCGTTGTGAGAAAACGATAGATTAATAAGGCAGGTAGCATTGTGAAGGGGTTTGTTTTAATCCGAGGTTAGCTACGACCAATGTGGGATAAGAAACATGGTCAGGTCAGTTCCAGATCCCTGCGAAAGAATAACGCAAAGTTAAAACGGGTAGTGCGTCGGCCAGAGTATTACATTTGCCTGGGATGTAGATGCAGCGAACATTTGGTGCTGTGGGGATAGTTGCACCAGCCTGCTCAGGAAGGCCATGATGGCCAGCGAGTTGAATCTGCTTTTATTTATAATACTAGCTGTGGCTTGGTTGTCTGTGGCAAACGACAGTGTTTGTCCTGCCCAGTTACTGCGCCAGACATGAGCTGCTGCAATAATGGGGTAGAGTTTAAACAAAGAGAAGGACTAACTGAAGCCGGGAATCAAAAGGATTTATGATGGCCATGGCCCTTCAAACCAAAGATAGCCAAAAAATTGACGCAAGGATCTGTGGAGGCTGCGGCGTCCTTGACTACTTGAGATGAAGAGGGAGATGCTAACGGAATGAACATTGACATACCATTCCAGTTGATGAGAAATTCATTCCATCTGGGCAGATCCGCTATTGCTGGCACGTCTAATTTAAGGATTTAGTCAGGGACTTGTACCTGGGAGAGAAACACTAGGAGGCGTGAGATAAGGGTCACCTCGAGTCTGGCTTTTTAAGTGCTACTAAAAAATATGAAGTGGGCTGTATGAGCACCACTGAGTGTGCTTGCAGCGATTGCAAATGGGTATATGCTGAGATGCGTGTTTTTGCAGCGATTGCAAGGAGTATATACTGAGATGCGTGTTTTGCAGCGATTGCAAGGAGTATATACTGAGATGCGTGTTTTTGCAGCGATTGCAAGGAGTATATACTGAGATGCGTGTTTTGCCGTGATTGCAAAAAATGGGTAAATGCTGAGATGCGTGTTTTGCAGCGATTGCAAGGAGTTTATACTGCGATGCGTGTTTTGCAGCAATTGCAAAAATGGGTATATGCTGAGACGCGTGTTTTGCAGCGATTGCAAGTGGGTAAACACCAAGATGCATGTATTTGCAGCAATTGCAAGGAGTTTATACTGAGATGCATGTTTTGCAGTGATTGCAAACGGGTATGTGGTAAGATGCGTGTATTTGTAACAATTGCAAGGAGTTTGTACTGAGATGCATATTTTACAGAGATTGCAAAATGGGTATATGCTGAGATGCGTGTTTTGCAGCGATTGCAAGGAGTATATACTGAGATGCGTGTTTTTGCAGCGATTGCAAGGAGTATATGCTGAGATGCGTGTTTTACCGTGATTGCAAAAAATGGGTAAATGCTGAGATGTGTGTTTTGCAGCGATTGCAAGGAGTTTATACTGCGATGCGTGTTTTGCAGCAATTGCAAAAATGGGTATATGCTGAGACGCGTGTTTTGCAGCGATTGCAAGTGGGTAAACACCAAGATGCATGTATTTGCAGCAATTGCAAGGAGTTTATACTGAGATGCATGTTTTGCAGTGATTGCAAACGGGTATGTGGTAAGATGCGTGTATTTGTAACAATTGCAAGGAGTTTGTACTGAGATGCATATTTTACAGAGATTGCAAAATGGGTATATGCTGAGATGCGTGTTTTGCAGCGATTGCAAGGAGTATATACTGAGATGCGTGTTTTTGCAGCGATTGCAAGGAGTATATGCTGAGATGCGTGTTTTGCCGTGATTGCAAAAAATGGGTAAATGCTGAGATGTGTGTTTTGCAGCGATTGCAAGGAGTTTATACTGAGATGCGTGTTTTGCAGCAATTGCAAAAATGGGTATATGCTGAGATGCGTGTTTTGCAGCGATTGCAAGTGGGTAAACACTAAGATGCGTGTATTTGCAGCAATTGCAAGGAGTTTATACTGAGATGCATGTTTTGCAGTGATTGCAAACGGGTATGTGGTAAGATGCGTGTATTTGTAGCTATTGCAAGGAGTTTGTACTGAGATGCATATTTTACAGAGATTGCAAAATGGGTATATGCTGAGATGCGTGTTTTTTGCAGCAAATGCAAGGAGTTATGATGAGATGCGTGTCTTGCAGCGATTGCAAGGAGTTATGATGAGATGCGTGTCTTGCAGCGATTGCAAGGAGTCATGACGAGATGCGTGTCTTGCAGCGATTGCAAGGCGTAATGATGGGATGCGTGTCTTGCAGCGATTGCAAGGAGTTATGATGAGATGCGTGTCTTGCAGCGATTGCAAGGAGTAATGATGGGATGCGTGTCTTGCAGCGATTGCAAGGATTATGATGAGATGCATGTCTGTGAATGTTAATGCTTTAATACACGTAAGGCTGAAGATCTGAATCCTAAGTTCCACTGTATTCGTAAGCGCCGATGCAACTAGTTCAAACCGGGCTGAGGTGTAAGCACCGGTGGGGTTTATTTGTGAAAGATCGGTCGAAGAAGTTTTGTATTGCCAAGGATCCAAATCGTTGAGCTGGTGCTGCGATTTGGACTCGGATCTGTTGGTGGAGTTGTACTGCCAAAGATCCGAATCATTGAGCCGGTGCTACGGCTGGATTCGGATCGGTTGGTGGAGTTGTACTGCCAAAGATCCGAATCATTGAGCCGGTGCTACGGCTGGATTTGGATCGGTTGGTGGAGTTCGTATTGCCGAGGATCCGAATCGTTGCACTGATGCTGTGACTAGATTCGGATCGGTTGTAGATGTGAGGTGACGAGGGGGCTTGTATGGATTGCTGGATCCAAATCGCTGAGCCGGTGCTGTGACTGGACTAGGATCGGTTGGTGATGCTTTGTAATGCAGAGGATCCAGATCATTGAGCCGGTGCTACGACTGGACTCGGATTGGACAGTGGGATTTGTAATGCCGAGGATTCTGAATCATTGAGCCGGTATGCGACTGGACTCGGATCGGTCCGTGAAAGTTGGGTTGGCAAGGATCCGAATCGTTGAGCCGGTGCTACGACTGGACTCGGATTGGAAGGTGGGGTTTATAATGCCGAGGATCCTGAATCATTGAGCCGGTATGCGACTGGACTCGGATCGGTCGGTGAAAGTTGGGTTGGCAAGGATCCGAATCGTTGAGCCAGTGCTACGACTGGACTCGGATCGGTTTGTGACGCTTTGTATTGCAGAGGATCCGAATCATTAAGCCGGTGCTACGAATGGACTCGGATCGGTCGGTGAAAGTTGTATTTGGCAAGGATCTGAATCACTGAGCCGGTGCTACGACTGGACTCGGATTGGTTAATGAGTTGAAATGCCGAGGATCCTGAATCATTGAGCCGGTGTGCGACTGGACTCGGATCGGTCGGTGAAGTTGGGTTGGCAAGGATCCGAATCGTTGAGCCGTCGCTACGACTGGACTCGGATTGGACGGTGGGGTTTGTAATGCCGAGGATCCTTAATCATTGAGCCGGTATGCGACTGGACTCGGATCAGTTGGTGAAAGTTGGTTTGGGAAGGATCCGAATCGTTAAGCCGGTGCTACAACTGGACTCGGATTGGATGGTGGGGTTTGTAATGCTAAGGATTCGAATCATTGAGCCGGTGTTACGACTGGACTCGGATCGGTTGGATGAAAGAAGCACACTGTTGGTGAGTGCTTGTGTATGCTCAGGATCCGAATCATTGAGCCGGTGTTGCGACTGGACTAGGATTGGTCGGATGAAAGAAGCACACTGTTGGTGAGTGCTTGTGTATGCTGAGGATCCGAATCATTGAGCCGGTGTTGCGACTGGACTTGGATCGTTCGGATGAAAGAAGCACACTGTTGGTGAGTGCTTGTGTATGCTGAGGATCCGAATCATTGAGCCGGTGTTGCGACTGGACTCGGATTGGTCGGATGAAAGAAGCACACTGTTGGTGAGTGCTTGTGCATGCTGAGGATCTGAATCACAGAGCCAGTTTTGCGACTGGACTCGGATCGGTCGGATGAAAGAAGCACACTGTTGGCGAGTGCTTGTGTATGCTGAGGATCTGAATCATTGAGCCAGTGTTGCGACTGGACTCGGATCGGTCGGATGAAAGAAGCACACTGTTGGTGAGTGCTTGTGTATGCTGAGGATGCGAATCATTGAGCCGGTGTTGCGACTGGACTCGGATCGGTTGGTGATGTTTGTATTGCCGAGGATCCGAATCATTGAGCCGGTGTTGCGACTGGACTCGGATCGGTTGATGGAGTTCTTATTGCTGAGGATCCGAATCTTTGCGCTGATTATGCGACTAGATTCAGATCGGCTGTGGATGTAAGGTGACGATGGGGCTTGTGTTCCGGATCCGAATCGTTGAGCCGGTGCTGCGACTTAACTCGGATCGGCTGACGGTGTTAGTGGTTGAAGGGGCTTGTGATTTGCTGAGGATCCAAATCATAGGGCCGATGTTGCGACTACATTCGTTTTTTTATTTATGTATTTATTTTTAATTTTTTTTGGCTGTTGGTATGTGCTTGGTATCCAATAAGAGGTGTAGGGGGTCAATTAGGTGAAGTGTGTGTTTTCCGTAGGCGGTATAGGGGGTCAGTAGGTGAAGTGGGGGTTTGGTAGGGGTGTGATGTGTGGGACGCAGGTTCGAGACCCCGCGCTGTAAGTGAGTTGTTCCCGAAGGTGGCTTGTGCTCATTTGTACGGTTCTACCACCTAGTCGGTAAGATACCAGTGGTGCCGAGTGAAGGCTGTCATGAGTCGTAACATCGCGGATGCGACTGGGCTCGAATGAGGAATGGAGAAAGGCAGTAAGTACGGATGTGTGCGAATAACCGAGTAAGATTTTTGCTTGGCTGACTTTTCTTTCTGGTTCCTGATTCTGTTTGCTGCACCGACTTTGCTGGTATCTGGACTCCTGTTTCTCTGGCTTGTTCTGACTACCCGTCCTCGTTACCGAACTCTGGTTAAGTTTTGACTATGTTTGCTCTGTTTATACTATTTTACAATTTTATTAAAAAGTGTGATTTTTCCTGCACTTCTGTCTCAGTCTGATTCATGGTTCCTGACAAGTATACACTGAATGCAGAGTATATATTTATACAGTATCTCACAAAAGTGAGTACACCCCTCACATTTTTGTAAATATTTTATTATATCTTTTCATGTGACAACCCTGATGAAATGGTACTTTGCTACAATGTAAAGTAGTGAGTGTACAGTTTGTATACCAGTGTAAATTTGCTGTCCACTCAAAATAACTCAACACACGGCCATTAACCACTTCAGCCCCGGAAGATTTGGCTGCTAAATGACAGGGCCATTTTTTGCAATTTGGCACTGCATTGCTTTAACTGACAATTGTGCGGTCCTTCGATGCTGTACCCTAACAAAATTGACGTCCTTTTTTTCCCACAAATAGAACTTTTTTTTTGTCGTATTTGATCATCTCTGCGGTTTTTATTTATTGCGCTATAAACAAAAAAAGTACGTACATCTTCGCCAGCACACCATGGATCAGTAATAAGTCATCCAAAAAAGTTTTAATGAAAGGAAGTCACATCACAAAGGAAGGTGCAACGTTTCGGGGCCGCGCAGGACCACTTCGTCAGGCAAATGTAACACACTTGGTTCCCATTCACACCTGAATCCTTGTAACACTAACAAGTCACATGGCACCGGGGAGGGAAAATCGCTAATTGGGCCAAATTCAGACATTTTCACTTAGGGGTGTACTCACTTTTGTTGCCAGCGGTTTAGACATTTGCTTTTTTTTTCCTTAAACACGGTTTCTTTTATTGAAAATATATTCGATACATATACATCCATACATTTCTTACATAAAGGAAAGGAAAAAAAAAGGATAAAAACTGCAAACAGTACAGTGTATGTTATCCAACAGTTTGCTATGACTTCCCCCAAATTCCAAGTATAGATAGATGCTACTTCTATATATTATATCACCATCAGCATTCAAAATATATTCCAGCCTTGTACATATCATGTCTCTCTAGTGATCGCTTCTCCCTCCAACATCGGTTTAACAAAAAAGCTATAGGTCTATGTTGTCAGGAAAGGGTCCATCCGCTGGTAAGCTATATCGTTTGGCATGCAGTACTGGGGTCCACCAGCAGGTGTCTCCTGGCAGTGTTGAACTGTCAGGAGAATATTTCCCTGCTGGTGTCAATTCATCTTTTGGCCGCAGTACTGATGTCCACCAGCGGATGGATCCTGGCAGTATGGAGCAGACAACACTCCCTGCGCTCAGGTGTGACTTATAGCCAATTATAGTCAGCCCTATAAATACCCGGCAAGCCCTCACATGCTCGCCTTGGTATCTTTCTTCCTTGTGCCCTGAACCTGTAAGCCTGTTATCCTGTAAGCCTGTTATCCTGTAAGCCTGTTATCCTGTAAGCCTGTAAGCCTGTAAGCCTGTTATCCTGTAAGCCTGTAAGCCTGTTATCCTGTAAGCCTGTTATCCTGTAAGCCTGTATCGGACCCTGAACCTCTTCCTGAGCCTGTATCCTATCCCATCCATTATCTCCCTTTCCCAACCTGCCCTTGTTCAGTTGCTGATCTCCTGTGTGTGACCCTGGCTTGGCTAACGTTTATGTTTCTGGTATATCCCTTGTTCCTGCTTACCTGCTGTGTATGACCCTGGCCTGGCTGACATCTGTGATTCCGGTATTGCCCCTTGCTGTATATATTATTGTTTGCTGTGGGTTTGTTGTGTTGGTTTTGCACTATCTGTATTTTCTGAGTTATCACTTATTTTAATAAATATTATTTATTCATTTACATGCGTTTGGGTTATCTCTGTGCAGTCCACACAGTCTGGTCTACTAGTCTCTTGACAGTATACCAAGGTCATCCCTGACCAGACGTGGCTGCACTGAGAAACCGTCCTGTTACGGTGGGCGCGCAAAAAATGGACTTTGATGAAATTGTCTATTATTCTCTGCTGGCGGCAGAGGATAATGAATATTGCTGTCAGACTCTTAAAGATTGGACCCGTGACCAACTGCTGGAAACGATCCAAACAGCCCATTTACTAGTAGATCAGGGTCATGCGTTATTTGAGGATGTTCAGCCTTTGATCCAATTATGTACAAAGTCAGCCTTGTCATGCATTCCCGAAGGTAGTGACGATTTCTCCCCTCCTTTCAGTTGTGACCAGGTTGAATCCCTGGTATGGTTGTTAGAGGATGATCCGGCTTTCTTTGATGCACATTATTCTGCTTGTTCCCAGCAGATGTTATCCGATTGCATTTATTCAGTACAATCTCTGGTTAGTCAGGCTGTGTGTGAATCAGCGTTTGTTCAACCTGTGCTGCAGGCATGGTCAGATCTCCTGTCTTTAGCTAAGCCACAATATTCCAGCCCTGCCATTAATCATCTGCCTTCCAAAAGATCTATCTCCCCGTCACCTATGGCAACCTCAGCTACAGCCCAGTTTAATCAGCTCCCTACCAAATACTACCACCCAGTCTCCAAGTGTCGCACCTATCCTGCCTTCAATCCACCTGTCTCTTCTCCTCCACCTGTAACAGTCCCACAAAACCCTTCTCTAGCTACAGTTCCTTGGTCTTCCTTCTGCCCAGCTACTTTCTTTTCTTACAGCCCTGCACCTACATACAAAACTGCACGGGCTAAACCAAAAAAGAAACAAAAATTCTTCCCGACCCACACCATCTTGCCAGTAACCCAACCTGCTCCCACTTCCCAGTCTGATGTGCCTGCCTCCCAGTCTGATGTCCCGATGCCTGCCTTCCAGCTTGATGTCCCTGCCTTCCAGCTTGATGTCCCTGCCTTCCAGCTTGATGTCCCTGCCTTGCAGTCTGATGTGCCCACCTTCCAGTCTGATGCACCCGCTCTCCAGTCTAATGCACCTGCTATCCAGTCTGATATGCCTGCCTTCCAGCCGGATGTCTTGAAGCTTGCCTTCCAGCCTGAAGTCCCGGTGCCCGCTTTTCAGTCTGTGCCCGCTCCCCAGTCTGATGCCTTCATGCCTGCCTCCCAGCCTGATGTCCCGAAGCTTGCCTTTCAGCCTGATGTCTTGGTTTCTGCATTTCCACCTGATGTCTCGATGCCTACCTCCCAGCTTCCCAGTTTGATGTGCCAGCCTCCCAGCCTGATGTCTTGAAGCTTGCCTTCCAGCCTGATGTCTCGATCCCTACCTACTAGTCTGATGTGCCAGCTTCCCAGTCTGATGTGCCAGCTTCCCAGTCTGATGTGCCAGCTTCCCAGTTTGATGTGCCAGCTTCCCAGCCTGATGTCTTGCAGCTTGCCTTCCAGCCTGATGTCTCGAAGATTGCCTCCCAGTCTGATGTGCCAGCTTCCCAGCCTGATGTGCCAGCTTCCCTGCCTGATGTGCCAGCTTCCCTGCCTGATGTGCCAGCTTCCCAGTTTGATGTGCCAGCCTCCCAGCCTGATGTCTTGAAGCTTGCCTTCCAGCCTGATGTCTCAATGCCTGCCTACCAGTCTGATGTGCCAGCTTCCCAGTCTGATGTGCCAGCTTCCCAGTCTGATGTGCCAGCTTCCCAGTCTGATGTGCCAGCTTCCCAGTTTGATGTGCCAGCTTCCCAGCCTGATGTCTTGCAGCTTGCCCTCCAGCCTGATGTCTCGAAGATTGCTTCCCAGTCTGATGTGCCAGCTTCCCAGTCTGATGTGCCAGCTTCCCAGTCTGATGTGCCGGCTTCCCAGCCTGATGCCCCGATGCCTGCCTATCAGTCTGATGTGCCAGCTTCCCAGTCTGATGTGCCAGCTTCCCAGTCTGATGTGCCGGCTTCCCAGCCTGATGTCCCGATGCCTGCCTATCAGTCTGATGTGCCCGCTGCCCAGCTCGAAGTGCCCGCTGCCCAGCTCGAAGTGCCCGCTGCCCAGCTCGAAGTGCCCGCTGCCCAGCTCGAAGTGCCCGCTGCCCAGCTCAATGACCCAGAGCCTGATGCCCAGCTCGACGACCCGGAGCCTGCTGCCCAGCTCGACGACCCGGAGCCTGCTGCCCAGCTCGACGACCCGGAGCCTGCTGCCCAGCTCGACGACCCGGAGCCTGCTGCCCAGCTCGACGACCCGGAGCCTGCTGCCCAGCTCGACGACCCGGAGCCTGCTGCCCAGCTCGGCTTGTTCCTGTCTGCTGCCCAGCCCGGCTTGTTCCTGTCTGCTGCCCAGCCCGGCTTGTTCCTGTCTGCTGCCCAGCCCGGCTTGTTCCTGTCTGCTGCCCAGCCCGGCTTGTTCCTGTCTGCTGCCCAGCTCGGCTTGTTCCTGTCTGCTGCCCAGCTCGGCTTGTTCCTGTCTGCTGCCCAGCTCGGCTTGTTCCTGTCTGCTGCCCAGCTCGGCTTGTTCCTGTCTGCTGCCCAGCTCGGCTTGTTCCTGTCTGCTGCCCAGCTCGGCTTGTTCCTGTCTGCTGCCCAGCTCGGCTTGTTCCTGTCTGCTGCCCAGCTCGGCTTGTTCCTGTCTGCTGCCCAGCTCGGCTTGTTCCTGTCTGCTGCCCAGCTCGGCTTGTTCCTGTCTGCTGCCCAGCTCGGCTTGTTCCTGTCTGCTGCCCAGCTCGGCTTGTTCCTGTCCGCTGCCCAGCTCAATGACTCTGACATGCCAGCCGTCTGCCCGGATGTGCCTGATGACCAGCCTGAAATGCCTTCTTCCACCATTCTGCCTGATGCCATAGACCATGGACAATTAAGACCAGTTGGAGCGTCCAGAGGCCACTCCTTTAGGGAGGGGTACTGTCAGGAAAGGGTCCATCCGCTGGTAAGATATATCGTTTGGCATGCAGTACTGGGGTCCACCAGCAGGTGTCTCCTGGCAGTGTTGAACTGTCAGGAGAATATTTCCCTGCTGGTGTCATTTCATCTTTTGGCCGCAGTACTGATGTCCACCAGTGGATGGATCCTGGCAGTATGGAGCAGGCAACACTCCCTGCGCTCAGGTGTGACTTGAAGCCAATTATAGTCAGCCCTATAAATACCCGGCAAGCCCTCACATGCTCGCCTTGGTATCTTTCTTCCTTGCGCCCTGAACCTGTATCCTGAACCTGTTATCCTGTAAGCCTGTATCGGACCCTGAACCTCTTCCTGAGCCTGTAT
This sequence comes from Lithobates clamitans, assembly GCA_037952925.1. NCBI lineage: Eukaryota > Metazoa > Chordata > Amphibia > Anura > Ranidae > Lithobates > Lithobates clamitans. The sequence continues at coordinate 1,650,262 of JBBGZY010001979.1, forward strand.
CCTATCCCATCCATTATCTCCCTTTCCCAACCTGCCCTTGTTCAGTTGCTGATCTCCTGTGTGTGACCCTGGCTTGGCTAACGTTTATGTTTCTGGTATATCCCTTGTTCCTGCTTACCTGCTGTGTATGACCCTGGCCTGGCTGACATCTGTGATTCCGGTATTGCCCCTTGCTGTGGGTTTGTTGTGTTGGTTTTGCACTATCTGTATTTTCTGAGTTATCACTTATTTTAATAAATATTATTTATTCATTTACATGCGTTTGGGTTATCTCTGTGCAGTCCACACAGTCTGGTCTACTAGTCTCTTGACAGTATACCAAGGTCATCCCTGACCAGACGTGGCTGCACTGAGAAACCGTCCTGTTACGGTGGGCGCGCAAAAAATGGACTTTGATGAAATTGTCTATTATTCTCTGCTGGCGGCAGAGGATAATGAATATTGCTGTCAGACTCTTAAAGATTGGACCCGTGACCAACTGCTGGAAACGATCCAAACAGCCCATTTACTAGTAGATCAGGGTCATGCGTTATTTGAGGATGTTCAGCCTTTGATCCAATTATGTACAAAGTCAGCCTTGTCATGCATTCCCGAAGGTAGTGACGATTTCTCCCCTCCTTTCAGTTGTGACCAGGTTGAATCCCTGGTATGGTTGTTAGAGGATGATCCGGCTTTCTTTGATGCACATTATTCTGCTTGTTCCCAGCAGATGTTATCCGATTGCATTTATTCAGTACAATCTCTGGTTAGTCAGGCTGTGTGTGAATCAGCGTTTGTTCAACCTGTGCTGCAGGCATGGTCAGATCTCCTGTCTTTAGCTAAGCCACAATATTCCAGCCCTGCCATTAATCATCTGCCTTCCAAAAGATCTATCTCCCCGTCACCTATGGCAACCTCAGCTACAGCCCAGTTTAATCAGCTCCCTACCAAATATAGAAATAAAGTTATCTCTGTGCAGTCCACACAGTCTGGTATACAAGTCTCTTGACATATGTGTTCTTTTGTAACAGCCTTTATATTTTCCAGTGTCATTCACAGGTTTCAGGTGTCTTAAGCTACTTTTCCCAGATTTTTTCATACTTAGTGGGACACCCTCTATGTGTGTAAATGAGTTTCTTATAGGGTAATACTGTATTTACTTCTGTAATCCAGTGCGCGAGTTCTGGAGGATCCGGCCTCATCCAAAGTCTAGCTATAACTTTTCTTGCCGAAAAAAGTGTTTCATGAAGAAATACCTTTTGAAATTTGTTAATCTCTGTGTTTGGGAAAATTCCCAGAAGACATATTTTGGGTTGTAATGTGACAGGGGAGCCCATTGTGTCATGTAGGAATCTCACTACCTGGGCCCAGAAAGCCTGAATCCTCGGGCATTGCCATATTAGGTGAAAGAAGGTGCCCAGTACCTGATTGCACAGTGTGCATGTGGCAGGTTTGTTTTGTTTATATCTGGAGATTCTATATGGTGTGAGGTAGGATCTGTGTAATATGAAAATCTGAGTCAATCGGTCTGACAACTTAGGTGATACTATTTTGCAAGCATCTAGAGCATCACTCCATTCATCATCTTCCATACTACCTATCTCCACCTCTCTTTCCCACCTAGATTTCAGTGCATATGCTATTTTGGTCGCTGATGGTGTTGTCAGCAAAAGATAGAATTGGGAGATCAATTTTTTTGGGTCTGGGTATTTCACAGATTCCATGAGAGGATTACGTGCTGAGACAGGATCATCTGATGGAAATTGCGATCGAAAGGCATGGTATAGGTATCTGGTATAGGCAGTTGTAGGTATCTGAAAAATTAATGGTTTGGAAGCGTAAACTCAGTTTGTAGCCTATCAAAGCTCTTCAACTTTCCGTTACTGACAATGTGGGACAGGTAGAATATCCCCCTTGAGCTCCACACCTCACTGTCTGGGATCAGAGAGAACTCAGACAGGTCCGGATTATGCCATAGAATAGTGAAATCGTGTATTTCTGGTATGCTCAGCTTATCAGAAGCTAGTTTCTAGATCTTCCTGTACTGATACAAAAGAGATCTACGGTTATCTGTCCTCGCAACCCCCTTCACTCCCCCTGTTATCATCACCATTGAATCCTGGGTCTGCCTAGACCATTCTGGACATAAGAAACTGAGGAATCTCTCCTTATCTACCATATCAACATGAAAAATTTGTGCCAATTGGGCTGCCAGATAGTACATGTTGAAATCCGGAAGGGCCGAACCAGCTAGATCAGTGGGGTTCCTCAATTTATGCCAGGACAATTTGTGCCTAATATTGCCCCATATGAATGGTTTTAAGATAGCTTCTATCACCTTGAAATGTCTAAGAATTAAATATACTGGAGAATGCCAGACCATGTATAAAATTTTGGGTAAGAGAATCATTTTTGTCAGGTTTATACGACCCATTACTCCCAAAGGAAGGCGAGCCCATATCTGGGTCTTCTGTCTGATCATTTCGTATAGTGGGTCTATGTTTAATGGTATATAATCTGCTGGGTCTCTAGTCAGCCGTATCCCCAGGTATTTAATAGTATCTACCCTCTGCAAAGGTAACAAGGCTCTACTCCTAGGTGGCGGGAAACTGTCCAAGGGTAGTATCTGTGATTTGTCCCAATTTATTCGAAGGTCAGAAAATGTACCAAATTTTTTAATTAAGTCTAGAACTAACGGTAGGGCATTGTCTGAGTCATCTAAGTATAATAGTGTGTCATCCGCGTACATACTGATTTTCTCCATCACCTCCCCTCTACCAAGTCCCATAACTCCAGGATGTGCTCGGATAGCTATCGCGAGTGGCTCTGCCGCCAGCGCATAAAGCAGCGGCGACAGAGGACACCCCTGTCTCGTACCCCTGGTCAAGGAAAACCGTCCAGAAGTCCAGCCATTAGCCAGTACTTTCGCAACCGGGGCCTGATATAAGAGCTGCACCCACTTTATGAATTTAGGTCCCAGGCCAAAACTACTAAGACAGGACCAAAGGTATCTCCACTCTACTGAGTCAAATGCCTTAGCAGTATCTAAGGCTACTATCACACGTGACCCTGGACAATCGTGAATGGCCTGTAAATTTATGAACAATCTTCTGAGGTTAAAGGAGGTGTTTCCACCTGGCATAAAGCCAGCCTGATCGCTATGCACTAGGGACAAAATAACTTTATTCAGGTGGATGGCAAGCACTTTCGCAAGTATCTTGACATCCACCTGAAGCAGAGAGATGGGTCCATACGACCATTGGGGATGACTATTATAGTGGCCTCGCACATCGATGCCGGCACTTCAGAGCTCTCAAAGATGGCATTATATAGTTTAAGCAGTCTGGGAATCAGCAGGTCTGAGTAAGTGGAATAAAATTCCACCGGTAGACCATCGGATCCCGGGGCTTTAGATCTGGGGAATCCTGCTATGGCACTAGATATCTCATCTATTGTGAGTGGGGCTTCTAGTTCCTCCACCTGTTCTGCAGTTAGTTGAGGGATTTGAATTCCCCCTAGGAAGGACTCCATAATGGACGTGTTATCCGTATCTGTGGCCTTGTATAGGTTGTTAAAAAAATCTTTAAACATATCAGACACTTTGCCAGGTTCCGTCTCCAGTACATCATCAGGAGATCGCAGTGAAATCACTACTGGAGGTCTTTCCTCACAATACGCCAGAAGCTTCCCAGTTCTCTCCCCATGTTCAAATGAATTCTGCTTATGAAAAAAAATCTTTCTTTTGGACTTCTTATAATGTAGTTCATCAAGGGCTCTCGAGCATAGTTTAAGATCGTTTGCTCTATCAGTGGTGGGATCATTAAGAAACCCTTCCTCAGCATTTCGTACACTTTCCTCTTCCCTATCAATCGACAACTCAGATGTTTTTTTAATTTGGTTAATGCGTCTAGTAAGAGTCATACGGGCGTGTAGTTTGAACATTTCCCACACGGATTGTACTGTGGCCGAGTCATCATTTGTCCTGAAGTATTGCTCCCACTCCATTGGGAGGTCATCGTCCTCCGGGAGCAATGTCAGCGAAAAGGGATTTAATCGCCAAGAGGGAGGCGGACGACCACAGGACAAAGAGAGCGTGACCCAGTAGGGGCAATGATCAGACAATGAACGGGGAGAGAAACCTGCGTCTGTAAGTCTGGGAACAAGAGCTCCAGACAGTAGTATGAGATCTATTCAGGACATGGCATGGTGCGATGTGGAGAAGCATGAGTAAGCTCTTGGTTGAGGGGTTTCTGACTCTCCATGTGTCAACAAGGTTAAAATTATGCATTAGTCTAGCAAATCTGTTTAAATAAGGGGAAGGCGACAAGGGCGCTGAACTGCTCATTCTATCCATAGCGGGGTCGAACACATTATTAAAATCCCCCATCCAAATTGCTGGGATCGTAGGATACATACCAATATAGTCTAAGCCAGCGGTGAGTACCTCATAACTAAATGGTGGCGGGACATAAAGTGCTAACAGAATTACCAGTTCCCCATGAATTTTGGCCCTTAGGAATACATATCTTCCAAGTGGGTCAATTTCTGAACCCTGGAGCTCAAAGTGTGTGGTTTTAGTAATTAAGATAGACACACCCCTGGAATGCGTGGTGTGGACTGAGTGGAACGCCCAACCTATCCAAGGTTTTTTAAGTGTTCTATGTGCCATACCCTCTGCATGAGTCTCTACCAATGTCACTATATCTGCTTTTTGTTTTTTAAGCAGTGCAAATACTGCTGACCTCTTAATCGGGTCTCTAATACCACGAACGTTCCACGTGAGCAATTTTAGATTAGGCATCAGGGCCATTTACAAGGCTGTCGAGCTCCAGGATTCAGGAAAACCTGCATAATATACTCAGAGACACATAACCTAAAGAAATAAACATTTCCTGGAAATAAATTGTATCTTTCATGATGGTATAGACATGCGTTCAGTACATAGCAATAAAACGTGTTTTTAACCCTCCCCGCCCTGCACAATCCCGAACTGGTGCGGGCATTTATCCCAAACTGCCAACATGGCATAAACAGTATCCAACCTGAGGAAAAAAACCAAATTAGCAAAAACCTACTCATAGGTTCCATCTCAGGTTGTGGGTATTGATGTGTGGGGCAAAACTGCGCTGAATAACAATACACATCTCAGGACTAGGCTCACTTCCATTAGTGAGATTTTCATAGTGGGATCATCCTCCGCCGGTAATGATTGTGGACTGTTCAGTGTCAAACCTACAAGATACGCTGTATAACTTTGAATAGGGTATGTAAACGAACCGTACACTCCCTGAGCACGGTGGGGAACAGGGACCGTGTTGATGCAAGTCCTGCACATACTTGGTAAAGCTTATGTTGTAGCTTCTAGCCTGCTGCATCTTTAGAATTAGTAGCAGTTCCGTTCATATCCCTGACAAGCTACTATTCTTTCAACAGGACATATAGCATTTGGGTATAGAAAAAAAAAAAAGGGGAAAGAAAAAAATTAAAATGGAGGGGGTAGCAGTGACAGTGCACTTAATCGCAGTCACGACACACCAGTGTGTTATTGGGGATAAAAGGAGGAGAACAGTCAGAGTCATTGTGTGTCGAGATCAGCTTTGGCAATATCTATACTGAACCAAATATTACTCATTACCCATTGTCCCCGCAAACAGTTGGGAGTTTAATAAGAAAGAAACCATGAGGAGCGTCTGGGTTACTTATCTGTGTGCATCTCTTTGCTCCAACCACGCAATGGCCGCTTCCAGATCCTCAAAGAAATTAGCGCGGTCCTCTCCTTCAACTCGCAGACGTGCTGGGAAGAGCATGGCATACTTTATATTTTTGATTCGGAGACGTCGTTTAGCTTCTGTGAAGGTCCTTCTTCTGCGTTGTACCTCAGCAGAGAAATCCGGAAAAACAGCTATCATTTTGTTTCCAAAGGGAATATTGCCTTTTTCCCTGCTGAGTCGAAGTATGGCGTCGCGATCCCTAAAGTTAAGGAACTTCGCTATGAACGTGCGTGGGGGTGCTCCAGCAGGCGGTGGTTTTCCCGACAAGCGATGCACGCGTTCAACTACAAATGTGGGGGAGTAAGAATCTCTCCCATAAGTGTCCCGAAGTAGGTTTTCCAGGAATGTGGGGGGGTCTTTCCCCTCTGCTCCTTCAGGGAGGCCAACAAATCTTAAATTACAGCGTCTCAGTCTGTTTTCAATCTCATCCTGCTTTTGTATGAGTTGATTAACCTGACCTTGCAGTTCTGCTGTGGAGTTCTGCAGCGGGGGGAGGGAGTCTTTCACATTGCCCAGCCTGGTCTCTGCCTCTGTTACCCTCTCTCTCAGCTTTTGGAAGTCTTGTCTTACCAGCGAGATGTCTACTTTCACTTCTTCAATCTTTGCTGTGACCGTGGTCTGGCAGGCTGCTACTGCTTCCTGGCAAGCTGTGATGGCTTCCAGCACTTTAGCTGTGTCTGTTCCGACGGCCCCCTCCTCCCCCTGTATGGCGGCGCCATCTTCCCCCTGGGCCTCAGCTTCCTGACGGCGGTATTGTCCCAGTTTTGTGACCGCTGAATCGGCTTTTTTTGATCCGGGGGGGTTCCCAGCGCAGCGGGGGTGATTTTCAGGCGATCAATTTTTGAATTAGTCCCAGGATATGCTGAATCGGATATACGGCCGGCGGAGCTCTGTTCCCTATCGTCCTCTTACATGCCGCTCCAGGCCACGCCCTTTAGACATTTGTTTTTGAGTTATTTTGAGTGGACAGCATATTTACACCGTACATTCATTGTAACAAAGTGTCATTTTTTCAGTGCTGTCACATGAAAAGATATAATAAAATATTTACAAAAATGTGAGGGGTGTACTCACTTTTGTGAGATACTGTGTGTATATATATATACACACACACATATACTATACTAGACTGTATATACAGTGGGGATGGAAAGTATTCAGACCCCCTTAAATTTTTCACTCTTTGTTATATTGCAGTCATTTGCTAAAATCATTTAAGTTCATTTTTTTCCTCATTAATTTACACACAGCACCCCATATTGACAGAAAAACCTAGAATGGTTGACATTTTTTCAGATTTAATAAAAAAAGAAAAACTGAAATATCACATGGTCCTAAATATTCAGACCCTTTGCTGTGAGACACTCATATATTTAACTCAGGTGCTGTCCATTTCTTCTGATCATCCTTGAGATGGTTCTACACCTTCATTTGAGTCCAGCTGTATTTGATTATACTGATTGGATTTGATTAGGAAAGCCACACACCTGTCTATATAAGACCTTACAGCTCACAGTGCATGTCAGAGCAAATGAGAATCTTGAGGTCAAAGGAACTGCCTGAAGAGCTCAGAGACAGAATTGTGGCAATGCACATATCTGGCCAAGGTTACAAAAAAATTTCTGCTGCACTTAAGGTTCTTAAGAGCACAGTGGCCTCCATAATCCCTAAATGGAAGACGTTTGGGACGACCAGAACCCTTCCTAGAGCTGGCCGTCCGGCCAAACTGAGCTATCGAGGGAGAAGAGCCTTGGTGAGAGAAGTAAATAAAAACCCAAAGATCACAGTGGCTGAGCTCCAGAGATGCAGTTGGGAGATGGAAGAAAGTTGTAGAAAGTCAACCATCACTGCAGCCCTCCACCAGTCGGGGCTTTATGGCAGAGTGGCCCGACGGAAGCCTCTCATTGCAAGACACATGAAATCCCGAATAGAGTTTGCTAAAAAACACTTGAAGGACTCCAAGATGGTGAGAAAAAAGATTATTTGGTCTGATGAGACCAAGATACAACTTTTTGGCCTTAATTCTAAGCGGTATGTTTGGAGAAAAACAGGCACTGCTCATCAATACAGTCCCAACAGTGAAGCATGGTGGTGGCAGCATCATGCTGTGGGGGTGTTTTTCAGCTGCAGGGACAGTACGACTGGTTGCAATTGAGGGAAAGATGAATGCGGCCAAGTACAGGGATATCCTGAATGAAAACCTTCTCCAGAGTGCTCAGGACCTCAGACTGGGCCGAAGGATTACCTTCCAACAAGACAATGACCCTAAGCACACAGCTAAAATAATGGAGTGGCTTCACAACAACTCTGTGACTGTTCTTGAATGGCCCAACCAGAGCCCTGACTTAAATCCAATTGAGCATCCCTGGAGAGACCTAAAAATGGCTGTCCACCAACGTTTACCATCCAACCTGACAGAACTGGAGAGGATCTGCAAGGAGGAATGACAGAGGATCCCCAAATCCAGGTATGGAAAACGTGTTGCATCTTTCCCAAAAAGACTCATGGCTGTATTAGATTAAAAGGGTGCTTCTACTAAATGCTGAGCAAAGGGTCTGAATACTTGGGACCATGTGATATTTCAGTTTTTCTTTTTTAATAAATCTGCAAAAAATGTCAACATTTCTGTGTTTTTCTGTCAATATGGGGTGCTGTGTGTACATTAATGAGGAAAAAAAATGAACTTAAATGATTTTAGCAAATGGCTGCAATATAACAAAGAGTGAAAAATTTCAGCCCCGGAAGATTTGGCTGCTGAATGACCGGGCCATTTTTTGAGATTCGGCACTGTGTCGCTTTAACTGACAATTGCGCGGTCGTGCGATGTTGTACCCAAACAAAACTGACGTCCTTTTTTTCCCACAAATAGAGCTTTCTTTTGGTGGTATTTGATCACCTCTGCGGTTTTTTTTTTTGCGCTATAAACAAAAAAAGAGTGACAATTTTGAAAAAAAGCAGTATTTTTTATTTTTGCTATAATAAATACCCCCCCAAAAATATATAAAAAAACAAATGTTTTCCTCAGTTTAGGCTGATATGTATTCTTCTACTCTTCTTTTTTGGTAAAAAAAAAATCGCAATAAGCGTATATTGATTGGTTTGTGCAAAAGTTATAGCGTCTACAAAATAGGGGATAGTTTTATGGCATTTTTATTATAATTTTTTTTTATTAGTAATGGCGGCGATCTGCGATTTTTATCGTGACTGCGACATTATGCAACATCGAACACTTTTGATACTATTTTGGGACCATTGTCATTTATACAGTGATCGGTGCTATCAAAATGCACTGATTACTGTGTAAATGACACTGGCAGGGAAGGGGTTAACCACTAGGGGGCGATGAAGGGGTTAAGTGTGTCCTGGGGAGTGATTCTAACTGTGGGGGGAAGGGGCTACCTAAGACATGACAGCGATCACTGCTCCCGATGACAGGGAGCAGTAAATCTCTGTCCATTACACAAGGCAGAACGGGGAATTGCCTTGTTTACATAGACATCTCCCTGTTCTACCTCTCCACACCGCAATCACAGGCCACTGGATAACATAGAGTTCCTGGGACCCGCAGGCACGCTCCCGCGGCATGTGGCGGGCATGCGTTCTCGCTGCCAGCTGCGCGAATGCACACAAAAGGTGTCAAATTTAAAGGGACGTACCTGTACGCCCATTTGCCTGCCTGTGCCATTCTGCTGATGTACATCTGAATGCGGTGGTCGGCAAGTGGATAACTGCTTCAGCACTGGAAGATTTGGCTGCTGAATGGCCGGGCCATTTTTTGCGATTTGGCACTGCGTCGCTTTAATTGACAATTGCGCGACGCTGCACCCAAACAAAATTGACATCCTTTTTTTCCCACAAACAGAGCCTTTCTTTTGGTGGTATTTGATCGCCTCTGCGGTTTTTATTTTATAAACAAAAAAAAAGAGCGACAATTTTGAAAAAAACACAATATTTTGTACTTTTTTATAATATTGCTATAATAAATATCCCCATTTTTTTTTAAAAGCAAATTTTTTTTCAGTTTAGGCCGATATGTATTCTTCTCCATATTTTTGGTAATAAAAATCGCAATAAGCGTATATTGATTGGTTTTGCGCAAAAGTTATAGCGTCTACAAAATAGGGGATAGATTTATAGCATTTTTATTATTATTATTATTTTTTTACTCGTATTGGCGGTGTTCTGTGATTTTTTTATCATGACTGCGACATTATGGCGGACACATCAGACAATTTTGACACATTTTTGGGACCATTGGCATTTTTACAGCGATCAGTACTATAAAAATGCATTGATTACTGTAAAAATATCACTGACAATGAAGGGGTTAACACTAGGGGGCGAGCAAGGGGTTAACTGTGTTCCCTAGTGTGTGTTCTAACTGAAGGGGGAATGGGACTGACTAGGGGAGATGACAGATCGCTGTTAATACTTTGTATAAACAGACGATCTGTCTCTTCTCCCCTCAGAGAACCGGGATCTCTGTGTTTACACACAGAGATCTCCGTTCTCGCCGTGTCACAAGCGATCGCGGGGGCGAGCAGCGGTCCTAGTGGCCGCCTGAAGAAGCGACGTAAGATAATGGCGATTCGCCTGCCCATGCAATTCTGCCACAGTATAACTGTGGCGGCTGGTCGGGAACAGGTTAAAGAAGCCTGTCCTGCTTCTACCACTGTTTTACTTCCTGCATAAGCTCATCCCCCACAGCTATTACCTTTTGTATCAATTGACCCTTCCTTTTTAGATTGTAAGCTCTAATGAGCAGGGCTCTCTGATTCTTCTTGTACCGAATTGTAATGTAACTGTAATGTCTGCCTTTATTTTGTTAAGTGCTGCGCAAACTGTTGGTGCTATATAAAACCTGTATAATAATAATAATGTATAAAATATATATATATATATATATGAAATATACTGCCTGCACTATATAACCTGCCTAATTTAGCTCAATCTATCTCTCTCCATCCATTCCAACTCTACACACGGCCGCCATTGGAAGCAGCCTTATATAGTGTGGTGCGTGGACTTAGTCCCCCTAATGGCGTACACATGAGCGGACTTTACGGCAGACTTGGTCCGGCGGTCCGGACTCCGTCGGATAATTCAATCGTGTGTGGGCTCCAGCTGACTTTTTTTCCCCAAAAGTTCGTCGGACCTAGAAATGAAACATGTTTCAAATCTTTCCGACGCACTCGAAAACGGTCGAAAAGTCCGCTCGTCTGTATGCTAGTCCGACGGACAAAAACCGATGCTAGGGCAGCTATTGGCTACTGGCTGTGAACTTCCTTATTTTAGTCTTGTCATTGGTCATCACGTACAAATCCGTGGGACTTTGGTTGATCGTGTGTAGGCAAGTCTGTTCATTCGAAAGTCTGTCGGAAAGTCCGTCGTAAAGTCCGTTGAAAAGTCCACCGGACCTAGTCCCTTGAAAAGTCCACCCGTGTGTACGCGGCATAAGCCATGATTGGCCAAAGGCACCCTGCCTTTGGCCAATTATGGCACTCGTAGCAGAGTGTGCTGCGATTGTCCAAAGCATGCAGCTTTGGCCAAGCATCAGACGTCAATGCACTGCGATCTCGCGGTGCATTATGGGGTGTTCCATGGCGCTCAAATTTCCCACGAATGCCCCATATGTTCGGTTCATTTGCAAACAAACAAGCACCCGATGTTCCCTAGATTGTAACCACCTTGAGGCCAGGGACTGATGTGAATGTACAATATATATGTAAAGCGCTGCATGAATTGATATAGCTATATAAGTATCTATAATAAATAAATAAGCAGAATGCCTGAAAAGTCCAATCTAAACATAGTAAGGTATATTTAGTTTGGAACCTTAGGCAATAAATAAAAATGGGTAAACAGACAGTATTTTAATGCAGAAGAAACACGCTATGTCTCTTCTGCATTAAAATGATCTACCTGCCTGTCTGCTCCTGTACTGTAGAAATTCTACAATGTTGAAGCTGACGGAACACCCACGCATGCATGGGAGTGACGTCATCCCCATCCAGCTAATGAAAGTGGTCAGTGTCCAATATCCAGAAGCCGACCACTGACATCTTCGAGCGGCCGGCCTCTGGTTATCGAACACTGGCCCTTTTCGAGGAGCTCCAGAACATCGCTATGCCAAGGTGAGTAAAGTTCTGCTTTAAAAACTCAGGGAAGTTGGCATTCATAATTGAAATGTGGCAACTTAGTTATTGTTTCTGCTAGGCAACTAAAGACTGGTTATTTATGTCTGGCACATTTCCTTTCATTAAATGAAGTGGTTTGCAAGAACTTGATGACAAAACCCAGGAAAAGATAAGTCAGTGTCACAATGAGAAAGCTATTTATGAACTTCCTGTGTGGTTAATTCCCACAGAACAACTTGAGTGTTAAAATAGGGATAGAAATAACTTTGAACACTGAACTGTATGAATAGCATTATCATTTCTATTCAGATAATATACAACTTCTTGAAAACACATGTGTTTTTTAATCAACTCTTATTAAGAAAATACATTATTGCAGTTTACTTTAGTGTCTAACGTGTTTTGCACTCAAGAATGAGTTAAGCTTATATTTTCCCTAATAACATTTTAGCAAAGGAAAGGAGATTATTAACAAATAACAGATTAATTGGTGCCTCCATCTCTTAGATAAGAATAAAGATTTACATCAAAGGCTTGTCATGGTACAATGATATTACCATTACAGTTTCTTAATGAGTGCATTAGTGTTTATCCATTTAGCTAATTATGACATTTGATGCCTAGAGGTTAAAGCATTCATCTTTTGCTTTACTGCAATTTGGAAATCTTCTACTTTCATTTCAACTGCCCAGTCACTTAAAGTTAAAAGTGTACTAGAAAAAAAGGTAGCTAATGAATAGAAAAAAAAAGAATATACTTTTTTTATTTAGTAATCTTTTATGTTCTGTGTCCCCTATAATGTCCTGAGCCCCCATCCCTAGTTCAAGAGCACATTTGTATCTGGAAAGTTGTGTCTTTCACATTTCAGTAATATAGTGTATCAGGAAATTTTTAATACCCAGGTGATTTCTCTTGAAACTGCTCACCAATACAGGATTAGGAATGAGAAGAACCATCCTGGATTCAGTACAAACAGAGTTTATGCTAGACCCAAACCCCACTGAAATCAATAGAAGTATATTATAAAATATGTAGCAATGCACAAAAAACAAAAAATAAATACATAAATAAATAAAAACTCAATTTGGGTGACAGCAGTGATGTTTTTTTTTTAGTTTGGCATTGTTAAAAAAAAATAAAAATAAACATACATATGCAAAACTATAAACGAGGTACTCCCGCGCTTTCACTGGAAATTATGATAAAAACCAGACAACTGCTGCAAGCCCTGATGGGTGAATCCGTGACCAAAAAAATGTGAATACGGTATGGGTGAAAATAGACATGGAATAATAAGTCTCTAGAAAAGTCCTAGGAATGTTATAATGTGAAGGGTGAATAAAAGTTCTGCAGCCTTTCACTGTGCAAATAAAATATAGCAGGTGTCTCTTCTTTCCATACAGTGACACCTCCATGCAAGTTGGCCTCTCACCTGACTGCTGTAAGGTAACAGCATGTGTAAATAAATATTCCAATTTCTCTTGTGGGTCCTTCTATGGATGGCTGATTCTCAGGTGTTGCTACCCTTAGGGGTCCTTCTCTCATTTCTCAGTAGTTGATGCTCTGTGGTGGATAATAGCTCCTCTATAGTGGTATAAGGATCTTCACACACTCACCCATTGAATAAAATACTAATTATAAATTGCTGCTGCACAGAGCAACATTTTTTTATAATTTGTAATTTTATATTTACCATCTTCTTGGAAATCAAAAACTGTATTTTCCTTCCTACTACTTTCCATTATGTATGACCTTGTCTGGCACCCCTGGGAAAATGGCTGCAGTAAGAATTTAATACTCTCTTTTAAAGCACTGACATTTACAAAGTGTTCTAAATTGCTGGCCAGTGACCTTTCCCTGCTCCCTACCTAACCTCTTAATTCCAGCTGCATGCATATATGCGGCCTCTCGACGGGTGGGCCTTAATGCCAAGATATGCGTACCAAAAATGTATATATTGCTGTGCCAAGAGCATGCTCCCTGTGCGCTCCCAGCACAGTTACCAGCGGGTAACAGAAAGCTCCCAATCGCTACTTGTGATTGTTACTTAAAGCACTTACGCTGCACTCTCGGTTGAGGCAGAATATGTTTGCGGTGACTTGCCATTTCTTCTTCCTACATGGAGTATGCAGGTAACCCCTGAAGACATCAGACATAAGCTGATGAAAACGTCAGACCCCTGGGGGGCGCACGCCTGCGGTGTGAAGCCAGAGCCGATGCGCATGGCCGGCGGGTGCGTTGTCTGCCGGCCATCCGCAATCGCTTCTGAGAGAGACAGAATGGGGATCTGTCAAAGTAGACAGATTCCCGTTCTGTCAGAGGAGGAGAGACAGATCTGCTGTTCCTAGTGATTAGGAACAGCGATCTGTCTCTTCCTCCAGCCACTACACTTCCCCCACAGTTAGAAACACATCCCTAGGGAACACTTAACCCTTTGATCGCCCCCTAGTGTTAACCCCTTCCCTGCCAGTGACATTTGAACAATAATCAGTGGCTATTTTTAGCACTGATTGCTGTATAAATGTCACTGATCCCAAAAAAGTGTCAAAAGTGTCCGATCTGTCCGCCGCAATGTCGCAGTCCTGCTAAAAATCACTGATCACCACCACCAAAATGCCATAAATCAATCTCCTATTTTGTAGATGCTATAACTTTTGCGCAAACCAATCAATATACGCTTATTGCAATTTTTTTACCAAAAGTATGTAGAAGAATATATATCGGCCTAAACTGATGAAGAAATTAGTTTTTTTACATTTTTTTGGGGATATTTATTATAGCAAAAAGTTAAAAATATTGTTTTTTTTTTTTTTCAAAATTGTCGGCCTTTCTTTGTTTATAGCGCAAAAAAAAAAAGCAGAGGTGATCAAATACCACCACAAGAAAGCTCTATTTGTGGGAAAAAAAGGCCATAAATTTTGTTTGGGTACAGCGTCGCAAGACCGTGCAATTGTCAGTTAAAGCGACGCAGTGCCGTATCACAAATAATCGCCTGGTCATTAAGGGGGTAAATCCTTCCGATCCTTAAGTGGTTAAAGAAATGATTCAAAATACTGCACCATGAGAGTATCCTTTCCTCTCCCTCTCTATATGGCAACACAGGGGCTTTGAATACGCTATATATATATATATATATATATATATATATATATATATATATATATATATATATATACTGAATGGATGACAGCAGCGGTTTGGATTCATTCCTGTGACCTCATGTATGACATCTTGGATTTTCCCACATGCGCAATTTGACTCCCTGTAATAGGGGTCAATTAAGTCTGGTGAGTGCATTGTGTGTCTGCATGTGGGTGGAGAGGAACCTTTCCTATACTCACTGAGGACGTTTATGCACATGTGGGATCTATGCACGGACTTCACAATATTTATGTATTTTTATCATTTAAATGAAGATTTATTTGTTTATTCACTGTGGTGATTTACGATATGTAATTTATGATATAAGAGTGCGGTTCCAATGTGGAAAATGTCAAGGGGTATGAATACTTTTTCAAGGCACTGTATTTTGGTGATAAAGGGGATGTGTGTTCATGTATCAATTTTAGGTTTTTTAATCTAGGTGTTTAAGTGGGGAATCGTTTGTGGAAAAGAAGATGCCTTTCACGGACAATGTTAGAATCGAGTGTGTTGTAAGCATAAGGGGGAAGGCTTGTATGAAGGAGCGGTATGGAATAGACATGTGCACACTGAAATATTTCGTTTCGGAATTTCGTTTTCGTCCGAAAAATAAATTCATTTAGTTACTCCCGAAATTAGTTTTTATTTATTTCGTTTTTTGTTTAAAATTGCATTCGTCCGAAAATCCAAATTAAGGTCGAATCTGTCATTGAAGGCTTATGGTGTCTGTCGAATGTTCAAAGAAGATTCGACGGAGCAGCTAAACTGTACGACGCCGTATAGTTTACCTGCTCCGTCGAATCTTCTTAGAACTTTCAAAAGACACCATAAGCCAAAGTACGTGTGTTCTAGCTATTTTACTGCTCCTCCTCTTTGGTTACAATCAGCCAATAACATTCATCATCATCATTATTTTTATTTATCTTTTCTCCCCTACGTCGAATCTTTTCTCCCCTACGTCGAATCTTTTCTCCCCTGCGTCGAATCTTTTCTCACCTACGTCAAATCTTTTCTCTCTTTGTCGAATCTTTTCTCTCTATGTCGAATAATCTTGGACTAATAGAGTTAAGGTTAGGCACATTCGACCACAGGTTTGATGGACACAGATTGTTATTGTCATCATCATGTCGAATCTCCTATCTATATCGAACTGTTGTAGCAATGAAAACGAAAATAAAGCATTTGTTTATGTCGGATCTTTCGTTTTTCGGATCCTGCACTTTCTTTATCGTTTGTTAAAACGATAACGAAAATATCTGAAATTCGGACGAAAATGCATTCGGACGAAAACGAATGCACATGTCTGGTATGAAAATGAAATGCAAATTTGTTTAATAGGTTTTAAAGGAGGATAAAGGATTTTGGTAGTGTGGTTGATTGGTGGGAGTGTGTGAAGGTGAGAGCAACATTTCTCTTTATTAAAAAGGCTTGTGAAAGGGCGAGGAGAGAGAGATAAGAACATGAATTGTGGCAGAAGACATTTCAATATTTACATGAGGTAAGGATGCTGGGAGAGGAAGTAAAATGTGGGTTTGAGGAAGCTAGAGAAAGGTTGAATAATTTTATGGAACGAAGAGGAAAAAATATTTTGTTGCAGGCAAAGGCCGTGCTTAAAGAACAGGATGAGAACTGTACAAGTTTCTTTTAAAAAGTGAATGGAGGAAGTGTGGAAATGTTGAGTGTGTTGGATGAACATAGGAGGGAGGTATAATGAAATGAGAAAGGCAGTGTGGGAAGTTTATGCAAAATTGTATTCTAGGAAAGAGGGATAGAAGCATGGAAGATGATATTAGAACATATTGATGAGGAGTGTTTGGGGGATGATGATTTTTTTTTGTGCAATGATCAGACCCTCTTAAATTTTTCACTCTTTGTTATATTGTAGCCATTTGCTAAATCATTTAAGTTCATTTTTTTCCTCATTAATGTACACACAGCACCCCATATTGACAGAAAAACACAGAATTGTTGACATTTTTGCAGATTTATTAAAAAAAGAAAAACTGAAATATCACATGGTCCTAAGTATTCAGACCCTTTACTGTGACACTCATGTATTTAACTCAGGTGCTGTCCATTTCTTCTGATCATCCTTGAGATGGTTCTACACCTTCATTTGAGTCCAGCTGTGTTTGATTATACTGATTGGACTTGATTAGGAAAGCCACACACCTGTCTATATAAGAACTTACAGCTCACAGTGCATGTCAGAGCAAATGAGAATCATGAGGTCAAAGGAACTGCCTGAAGAGCTCAGAGACAGAATTGTGGCAAGGCACAGATCTGACCAAGGTACAAAAAAATTTCTGCTGCACTTAAGGTTCATAAGAGTACAGTGGCCTCCATAATTGGGACGACCAGAATCCTTCCTAGAGCTGGGCGTCCGGCCAAACTATCGGGGAGAAGAGCCTTGGTGAGAGAGGTAAAGAAAAACCCAAAGATCACTGTGGCTGAGCTCCAGAGATGCAGTCGGGAGATGGGAGAAAGTTGTAGAAAATCAACCATCACTGCAGCCCTCCACCAGTCAGGGCTTTATGGCAGAGTGGCCCGATGGAAGCCTCTCCTCAGTGAAAGCCCGCATGGAGTTTGCTAAAAAACACCTGAAGGACTCCAAGATGGTGAGAAATAAGATTCTTTGGTCTGATAAGACCAAGATAGAACTTTTTGGCCTTAATTCTAAGCGGTATGTGTGGAGAAAACCCAGACACTGTTTATCACCTGTCCAATACAGTCCCAACAGTGAAGCATGGTGGTGGCAGCATCATGCTGTGGGGGTATTTTTCAGCTGCAGGGACAGGACGACTGGTTGCAATGGAGGGAACGATGAATGCGGCCAAGTACAGGGATATTCTGGACAAAAACCTTTTTCAGAGTGCTTAGGACCTTAGACTGGGCCGAAGGTTTACCTTCCAACAAGACAATGACCCTAAGCACACAGCTAAAATAACGAAGCAGTGGCTTCACAACAACTCAGTGACTGTTCTTGAATGGCCCAGCCAGAGCCCTGACTTAAACCCAATTGAGCATCTCTGGAGAGACCTAAAAATGGCTGTCCACCAACGTTTACCATATAACCTGACAGAACTGGAGAGGATCTGCAAGGAGGAATGGCAGAGGATCCCCAAATCCAGGTGTGAAAAACTTGTTACATCTTTCCCAAAAAGACTCATGGCTGTATTAGATCAAAAGGGTGCTTCTACTAAATACTGAGCAAAGAGTCTGAATACTTAGGACCATGTGATATTTCAGTTTTTCTTTTTTAATAAATCTGCAAAAATGTCAACAATTCTGTGTTTTTCTGTCAATATGGGGTGCTGTGTGTACATTAATGAGGAAAAAAATGAACTTAAATGATTTTAGCAAATGGCTGCAATATAACAAAGAGTGAAATATTTAAGGGGGTCTGAATACTTTCCGTTGCCACTGTAGACAGCGCGGTGCTAAAAAACAAGTCCATAGATCGTATGAATAACAATTGAATAACAATCCATGAGGTCTTCGGTGATGAACTACAGATATAACATGCAGGTGACTTCGTGGGAAAAAAGAAACCTCCACCAATGATAAAGATGGCAGCTCATCTCACTGAGTGGACCCTTTAATTATAGAGCGTCTGATACACTTTTCCACTCAGGGTATAGTAATAGTGAATCACAGAAGCAGAGGTCAGGTGCAAGAAGTTCCCCTCTTTGATCGATCTTACAATCAACGCTCTCCACTCCAAAGCCACATGAGTCATGCAAACATAAAGCAATACATAGTGCTCTCCGCAAATATATAAAATTTAATGATAATGCAACAGAATAAAAACTTACAAAAAAGGCACTTCAACCAAGTGCCTTGTAAAACAGCATGTATACACAGTCTACGATGGCCGCAGGTGACGTCACAAGACTTCCGTCTGTCCACATTACGTCCCTGTGGGCGGGACTTGGTCAGTGGATACGGAAGTGACGTGGACACCCACTTTAAATAATACACGGCGCAGCTCTGCATCACATGACCCAGCGCAACAACACATGACCCAGCACAAGGCGGGGAGACTCGTTTCAAGACAAAATCAAGGAAGTGTCCCTGTAGGTGAATTCAAAGCTACAAAAAAGAATGCGGCCAGACAGGCACTTATAAAACATCCCACATAATAAAAAATTATGCGCAAAAAATGTGTATATGAGGAAATGCAATATACCCAAATACTAAAGTAAATATTAAAAATATTAAAATATTAAAATATTTACAGGCAATACAATAAATCACACATTGGAAATCCAATGATAGATAAATTAAATAAACATGACCTCACTTGATCACTCCATCAATGAAAACATCAATAAAAACATTACAATTACTGATCTGTAATAAAACAATTGATAACAAAATTAACGTTCAATCCACCTGGAATTAATACATTGGTCTCATGTATCCAGTAAGATTCCCTATGGCTCAACTGGCGAATAAAATTGCCCCCCCTACAGTGTTTAGTTCCCCTTTTAATCCCCCAAAATTTAAGACCCTTAGGGTTTTGTTGGTGGAACTGTTTAAAATGGCGGGATACATTGTGGGTTTTCAGGCCTTTTTTAATATTATTAATATGTTCTGCCAAACGAACATGTAAAGGTCTCGAAGTTCTGCCAATATGTTGTAATCCACATTCACACTCTAACATATAGACAACTCCGATGGTATTGCATGTAATCAACTGTTGAATATTATATTCTTTATTCGTTGCTGATGCTAAAAACTTTTTTCATTTTTTAATATTTACTTTGGAGTGTCTACAAGGAATACATCGTCCACAGGCATAAAAACCACCCAGAAAAGAAAATAATCTGTTCTCAGAGGGTATAGGGGGATTTAAAACACTGGGAGCAAGATGATGCCTTAAAGACGGAGCCTTCTTGTATATCAATTGTGGGCGGGTTGGTAAAACTAGACCCAAAACTTTGCCCTGCTTTAAAATAGACCAATTCCTTGACACAATTTTTTCAAATTTTTTATGCTGAGCATTATAATCCAATATCATCCTAAAATTGTTATCATCGGTGTTAGACTCCTTAGACTCTATCCATCATTTTAACTTTTTCTATTTCCTCATCTAAATTAGATCCATCATACCCTTTCCGCTCAAATCTAGAGGCTAGCACTTGTGATTGAGTAATAAAGTCTTCTTCCCGAGTGCAATTACGATGCAACCTAATAAATTGTCCCCTGGGGATTTTGCACAACCATGAATGATGGTGGCAACTCCCCAGGGGAATATAAGCATTGCGATCAGTGGGTTTAAAGTAGTTACATAATCTGAAATGATCTATGTCTTCTTTTTTATCGTAATCAATATTCCACTTGAGGGAAATATTTTTGTCATTAGAATTCAATGAGTAAATAAAACTATCTAGGGAAGATCTCTCCCCATTCCAGATCATGATGAGATCATCAATAAATCTGCGATAGCAGATCAGTTCAGGGGGGCGATGCTTAAAAATGGCTTCCTCCTCCCAGTGGGCCATAAATAAATGGCCACACTGGGAGCAAAACGAGCACCCATCGCCACACCCCTGGTCGGTAAATAATATTCACTTTTATACCAAAAATAGTTTTTAGCGAGACAAAAGTTGGGACTACTAAATAAAAATTCCTGATGTCTACCTGACATAGTGGATGAGGAAAGGGCATTTTTAACTGAGGTCATGGCATCATTATGTCCTATAATAGTGTATAGCGAACTCACATCCTCTGTGACAAATATACTAGATGAGGAACATTCAAGTGTTTCTAAAATCTGTATAATGTGTTTTGTATCTTTTAGGAAGGCCGGGGTTTTTAACACCAATGGCTGGAGAAAGAAATCAATATATTGACCTAATCTGGCAGAAACAGAATCAATCCCGTTAACGATTGGCCTCCCAGGGGGGTTGGCACAATCTTTATGGATTTTCAGGAGAAAGTATATGATGGGTGTTCTGCAGAACAGGGGATCTAGATCTGCTGTCTCCTTTTTGGTCAAAATTCTTTGGTCCTTCCCATCCTCTATGATAGAATGTAGCTCATCCTTAAAAGATAACATAGGATCTTTATTTATAATTTTGTATGTCTCACCATCACTAAGTAGGCGGCTCATTTCCCCTTGGTAATATTCTTTACTTAAGACAACCAAACCTCCCCTTTGTCAGCGGGTCGTATGACAATCTCTTTACGCTTTTCAAGAGATTCCATACCCCGCCTAATATATTGGTTATCTACTATTTTCTTAATTTTAATTTTTTTAAGTTCCTCCAAGTCTTTTGAAACCATATTCTTAAACACCTCCATGAATTTATTTTCTACATTAAGAGGATTGAAAATCAACTTATTCCTTAGAGTCGAATGATCACCTCTTGTAGCTGCCAAACCTTTACATGGATTAGATAAAAAATATTTTTTCATATTGAGAGTTCTAATATACTTTTGTAAACTCACATATGTTTGAAATGTATTTAAATTTTTGGTAGGAGCAAACTTTAGGCCTCTATCCAACACTCTGATTTCAAAGGTTTTTAAAGGGAGTGAAAGACCTAAATTAATGCATGAAAGTATACTTCTGTTGTTTAACCACTTAAGCCTCGGACCATTTGGCTGCCTAAAGACCAGAGGACTTTTTTACAATTTGGCACTGCGCTGCTTTAACTGGAAATTGCACGATCATGCAATGCAGTACAAAAACAAAATTTGCTTCCTTTTGTTCACACAAATAGAGCTTACTTTTGATGGTATTTGATTTCCTCTGTGATTTTTATTTGTTGCGATATAAATGGAAAAAGACCGAAAATTTAAAAAAAAATTATATTTTCTACTTTTTGTTATAAGAAAAATCCAATAAATTTAATTTTCCACATGTCTTTGGTAAAAAAATGTCAATAAGGATATATTTATTGGTTTGCGCAAAAGTTATAGCGTCTACAAACTAGGGTACATTTTCTGAAATTTACATAGAAACTAAAAGCTATCTTATTTCTTGAGGTGCTAAAATGGCAGGGCAGTACAAACTCCCCCAAAATGACCCCATTTTGGAAAGTAGACACCCCAAGGAAAATTCTGAGAGGCATGTTGAGCCCATTGAATATTAATTTTTTTTTCCCAAGTGATTGAATAATGACAACAAATATTTCTGCAAAATACTCACCATACCTCTCAGCAAATAGCTTGGGGTGTCTACTTTCCAAAATGGGGTCATTTGGGGGGGGGGGGGGGTTTGTGCCATCTGGGCATTCCATGGCCTTTGAAACTGTGATAGGCAGTGAGGTGTGAAATCAAAAATGTACACCCTTAGAAAGGCTGAAGGCGGTGTTTGGTATGGGTTCACCTGCTAAGCAAATGATGGTTAACAATAAAACAAAGTAATATTACAGTATAACAGTAAGACATACCATACCTGCAAAGCAAATACAAAAAAAACACAGTAAAGAATAAAACATTTTTTAACGCAATCTGTGCCTAAAATATATATATGCTGAAGCATGGGGGCCTTCACCCCAAAAGTTAAGAGCAAATCGCTCCTCCACCCCTGCTGCCCCCATGCTTCGGCATATATGCTCTTTTTTTTAACTGTGGTGGTGAAATCACCTCCTACAGCACTGAAGTAACGGCATTATGTATCGTGGGAGCAAACACTGTTGCTGTCAAGATAAATAAATCCACGCTGCAGCTGAATGGCGTACCTGAACACAAAAAAATGGTTAACAATAAAACACAGTAAACAGTAAAGTATAAAAAAATTACATACCTGAAAATCAAACATGATAAAACATAATAACAATAAAACATTGCAGAATATATTACAGTAAAAAAATAGCAGAACAATAGAGAGAGAATAGAGAGAGAGAGAACAATAAAATGACAACTATTTTTGTTTTTTTTTATTTTATATATTTTTTCTAGGTTTTTTTTTTCTAGGTTTTTTTTTGTACACTTTTTTTGTAACTGTAACGGTTGTAACTGTAACGGCTCCAGGTTCAGGTCTCTCAAAATGCGATGGCATCTTGGGAGACCCTGTGAAAGTGTGTCCTAGTCTGTGCAGTGCTGTACCCTACGCTAATACTCCACTAGTGTATGGTAGCGTTCAAAACATTCACCAATGCAAAGACCAGGATTGTCAGGACAGGAGGGACAATAATAGCGGGTGTCACGCCTATATCCGTGCTTGCTACAGACATGACATCTTCTTTGGGGGGCTTGTTGGGTAGGGGTACTAGGGAGGACATAAGGTAAATGCCTCTCATGCAGCCGGCTTACTGCATTTGGATTGGGAAGGTGAGGTGAAGCACCGTCTGGAAACAGAAGGTCTCTTGCTGGAATTTAAGGAAGGATCCAGTCCATTCTGAAGCTCTGTATAGCACATGAGCATTCAGCAAAGCCAATTGAAATAAGTACAGTAGATGACCGTGATATTGTGTCAATCTCGCCGCTATTATCGGCAAGATTTGACACCTGCGAGCCCCGTCGTGGGACCCAGTGCTGAGCTGGCTCACTGATCGGGAAAGGAAAACTTTTTTTTTCCTTTCGCGATGAGCGACAGGCAGTGCTGACAGCTGTCTGGTATGAATCATGAGGGGGAACGCCGCGCCAAATTTTAAATGAAAAAATCGGCATGGGTTCCCCCCCCAGGGGCATACCAGGCCCTTAGGTCTGGTATGGATTTTAAGGGGAACCCCCTATGCTGAAAAATCAGTGTGGGGTCCCCCCAAAATCCATACCAGACCCTTATCCGAGCACGCAGCCCGGCCGGTCAGGAAAGGGGGTGGGGACGAGCGAGCGCCCCCCCACTCCTGAATCATACCAGGCCGCATGCCCTCAATGTGGGGGGGTGGGTGCTTTTGAGGGAGGGGGGCGCCCTGCGGGCCCCCCCACCCCAAAGCACCTTATCCCCATGTTGATGAGGACAAGGGCCTCTTCCAGCCAACCCTGGCCGTTGGTTGTCGGGGTCTGCGGGGGGAGGGCTTATCAGAATCCGGGAGCCCCCTTTAATAAGGGGGCCCCCAGATCCCGGCCCCCCCACCCTATGTGAATGAGTATGGGGTACATGGTACCCATACCCATTCACCTAGGAAAAAAAAGTGTCAATAGAAAAACACACTACACAGGTTTTAAAAGTAATTTATTAGGCAGCTCCGGGGGTCTTATTCCGACTTTGGGGTCTTCTTCCGACTTCGGGGGTCTTCTTCTGACTTCTCCGCTCTCTCCGGCCTCTTCTCCCGGTGTTCGGCCTCTTCTCCCGGTGTTCGGCCTCTTCTGCCGTGCCCCTCCGCTATCTTCTGCTCTTTTGCCGCTCTTTTGCTAGCGGGGGCCCGGTCTTCGCTGTCTTGTTCCTTCTTCTCTTCTTCTCCTCTTCTTCTCTTCTCTTCTACCGATGTTGACACAACGCTGTCTCCCGCTGTTAAGCTGTGTGAGCGGTGCGTGATCACTTATTATATAGGCATGGGGCGTGGTCACCCGGTGACCCCGCCCCCTTATGACGCAAGAGTCCCTGCGCATGCTGGGACTGTGAAGTCACAAGGGGGCGGGGTCACCGCCTATATAAATGGTTGCTCAGCTCGCACACAGCATTCCAGCGGGAGAGAACGTTGTGTCAACAACGGAAGAAGAGAAGAGGGGACAAGACAGCGCAGAAGACGGGGCCCCCGCTAGCAAAAGAGCGGCAAAAGAGCAGAAGATAGTGGAGGGGCCCGACAGAAGAGGCCGAACACCGGGAGAAGAAGCTGAACACCGGGAGAAGAAGCTGAACACCGGGAGAAGAAGCTGAACACCGGGAGAAAAGGCGGAACACCGGGAGAAAAGACGGAACACCGGGAGAAAAGGCGGAACACCGGGAGAAGAGGCCGGAGAGAAGAGAAGATGGAAGAAGACCCTGAAGTCGGAAGAAGACCCCCGGAGCTGCCTAATAAATTACTTTTAAAACCTGTGTAGTGTGTTTTTTTATTGACACTTTTTTCCCCTAGGTTAATGGGTAGGGGTACCATGTACCCCATACTCATTCACAAAGGGTGGGGGGCCTCCGGATTCCGATAAGCCCTCCGCCCGCAGACCCCAACAACCAATGGCCAGGGTTGTCGGGAAGAGGCCCTTGTCCTCATTAACATGGGGACAAGGTGCTTTGGGGTGGGGGGGCCCACAGGGCACCCCCTCCCCCAAAGCACCCACCCTGTCATGTTGAGGGCATGCAGCCTGGTACGGTTCAGGAAGGGGGGCGCTCACTCGTCCCCACCCCCTTTCCTGACCGGCCGGGCTGCATGCTCGGATAAGGGTCTGGTATGGATTTTGGGGGGGACCTGGTATGCCCCGGGGGGAACCCATGCCCGTTTTTTTATTTAAAATTTGGCGCGGCATTCCCCCTCATGATTCATACCAGACAGCTGTCAGCACTGCCTGTCGCTCATTGCGAAAGAAAAAAAAAGTTTTCCTTTCCCGATCAGCGAGCCAGCGCGACATGCACAGTACCCTGTCGCCGAGAACCAGCACGATGGGATCGCTCTGGAAACACAATCTTGCGGTCAGGTACTGTATACAGACACTTTTTTGTACCAGCGCCAACAACTGGTCGTTGAGGTCCACCCCTCCCATATTTTGGTTATATTCGTGGACACAGAGGGGTTTCTCCACAACACCAGTCGCCATAGGAATTTGGACCGTCGTGTCTGCATGAAGGGAGGAAAGAACGAAAACATTCTTATTATCCCTCCACTTCACAGCGAGCAAGTTATTACACTTCAAGCAGGCTCTCTCCCCATGCCTAAGAGGGGATTCTACAAGCCTGCTTGTAGCCTCTACAAGCTTGATGGGGAGTAAACAAGTCTGCAAAACGTTGCTTGAAGTGGTTTACGAGGGGCCAAATTTTGTAGAGATGATCGTATCCAGGGTCTCCACGAGGACGACAGAGTTCATTGTTGTTGAAATGCATGAACCGCAAGATCTGCTCATATCGCGCCCTGGTCATGGAGGCAGAGAACACGGCAAATGGTAAATTGGGTCAGTGGACCAATATGACCGCAACATACTCATTTTAACTATGCCCATGTCGAGGGATAGGCCCAGAAAGGTCTTAAATTTGGAAACCGTAATTGGTTTCCAATCTCTGGCAAGGGAGGACTGGGGATTAGCGGCGATGAATTGACCAGCATACAAATTAATTTGGTCGACAATAGATCTATAGAGGTGAAAAACAGTGAATAAAATTCAAGTGACCTAAAATCAACTGTTTCCACCTGAATTCCGGGTTGGCCAGTGAATGGGGGAAGTACGGGTGCTGTAGAAGTGGTGGGTTCCCAATTAGGATTGGCGAATGCAGCAGGAAGGGCACTATGGGCTCGACGGGCCTGTCTTTGTCTTCTTGGTGACAGCTGGACACTACTTGTGCTTGCCACCTCGCCAGCTTGAACTGCACTTATGGGACTCGCCATGTCACCACGTGTTACTGTAGTGCTGGTTTGACTATGACTAGGCCACTGGTGTTTGCCAGTTTACCAGTAAGATGAGCGGCACTAGTACTTCTCTGCTCCATAGAAGAGCCCTGCGGTTCTTGCACCTCAACAACAGCAGAAGAAGATCGGGGTCTGGTACGCCTGACCTTGGCAGAGACCACAACTCCGTTGTCAGAGCTATCTGTCATGGAGCCGCTGGGGTGTACAGGATCGTATTCTGAGCCTGAATCTGACAGATGAGTGACTTCCTCTTCACTATCTGTCATGCTCAGAAACGTATAGGCCTCTTTACTAGTGAATGAATGAATGAATGAATGAATGATTTATAAAGCGCTGCAAATGCGAACTGAATCGCCTCAAGGCGCTGGATGCATTCTCTGATGTCAGCTTCTCAGAAAAGGAAGGTCTTTAGTTTTTTTCTGAAGGCCTGGTGGTTTTCTTCCATGCGGATGTTGGTAGGAAGAGAGTTCCATAGTCGAGGTCCTTGGACTGCGAATCTTCGTTCTCCCTTTGCTTTGTAGCGGTATTTGGGAATGGTAAGGAGGTTTTGGTTAGCTGATCGAAGACTGCGATTCGGTGTGTAGTGTTTTATTTTCTCGCGGAGATATGGTGGGGCGTTTCCTTGTACGCATTTGTGGGTGATGCAGAGGGTCTTGAATGTGATCCGTTTCTTCACGGTTAGCCAGTGTAGGCTCTTTAGGGAGGGGGAGATGGATTCCCAGGGTTTTTTTCCTGTTAACAGTCTTGCCGCCGTGTTTTGGATGAGTTGTAAGCGCGCAAGCTGATATTGGGGTAGTCCTACGTAGAGCGAATTTGCGTAGTCGAGTCGGGAATTGATGATTGTTCCCACAACTGCCGCTTTGTCCTCTTCTGGGATGAAGGTGATTAGTCTGCGTAGTTGGCGGAGGAGATGGTGGGATCCGCTCACCACTGATCCTATTTGTGCATCCATTGTCATTCCTGAGTCAAAAATGACTCCAAGACTCTTGACTTTGGTGCTTGGGGAGATGGTCTGTCCAAGGATGGTGGGAGGTGTCCATGTAGTCTTTATTTTGGAATTTTTGTTAGCTTGAAGGAGAAGTAGTTCTGTTTTTGATCCATTGAGTTTGAGGGAGCTAGTGGTCATCCAGTCGTCTATTAAGGAGAGGCATTTCTGTAATTGCTGATGAGGGTCTTTTTGTCCGTTGATACGAAGGTAGAGTTGGGTGTCGTCAGCGTATGAATGGAAACAAAGATCGGTTTTCCTGATGATATTGAGAAGTGGGCGGATGTAAATGTTGAATAGTACTGGTGACAAGGGTGATCCTTGAGGGACTCCGCAGGAGACTGCCCGGGTTTCCGAGGTGAATGTACCTAGTTTCACTGTCTGGGAGCGATTCTCTAGGAATGATGTAAACCATTTTAGAGCAGAACCTGTAGCTCCTACTACTTCAGCGAGGCGGGCGAGTAAAGTATTGTGGTCTACTGTATCGAATGCTGCGCTGAGGTCTAACAGTACCAGGAGACTCTGTTCTCCGTCGTCTGCTGCTTCAAGGGCATCATCCCATATCTTCAGAAGTGCTGTTTCTGTGCCATGGCCTGGGCGGAAGCCTGATTGCAGAGGGTCCAGGAGTTGGTGTGTGTCCAGGTGGCGTTGTAGCTAGTGTACGTTCAATTTGCCATTTTGGGCTCTAAATTAACTGGTACACTAATGAGACTCACAGGTAAAAAAGCTCCTAGGCTGTCAGCAACTGTATCAAATGCTACCAAAAAAACTGTTAGCGTTCGCAGGGATCAGGCCTGACTCTGCGAATGCTGCATTTATGTGTTTAGTGTTTTGTAAGTGACAGTGATCGATCGATACTGCACTTGGGTGGGCTGGGCTGGCCTGGGTGGAGGGGCAAAACGCAGGTGCTAGCAGGTATCTGGGCTGATCCCGCTAACACTGCGTTTTTGGAAACCCTAAACTGCTGGGGACGCTAGTATAGATCTGATCAGATCAGATATCGATCCGTTCAGACACTATAGCACTAAGGGAGGTGTATGCTGTGTGTGTGGGTGTTAGCGGTACTGGCACTAATCTGACACTGCCTGGGGCGACGCAGACCCTAACTGACCCTAAAACCTAACTGATATCACCCGCCTGGCGATCAGGGGGTTAAACTTTAATTGGGTAATAAACGGCGGGTATTAAAAACAAACTAACTAACCAGCATCACCCGTAACACTTATACGGTGATCACTGGTGAAAGGGTTAACTAGGGGGCAATCAGGGGGTTAAACCTTTATTAGGTAGTATATGGGGGTACCTGACGCTATAAAAAGCTGACTTTGAACCTAAATAACTAACAGGCTAACTAGCATCACCCGTGACACTTATACGGCGATCAGAAAAATGATCAATTAGTGACACTGGCAATCAAGGGGTTAAACCTTTATTAGGGGGGTTAGGGGGGTACCCTAGACCTAAAGGGGCCTACCACTAACAGCCCTAAGACTTATAACAGTCACAAATGACACCAATGCAGTGATCAGTAAAAAAATTAAAACTGCTATTGGTGTCACTGTGACAGGCGGTGCAGGGGGGGTGATTGGGGGGGTGATCGGGGGGTGTTTTATATGCCTTTGTGTACTAGTGTTAGTGTAGTGTTAGTGCAACTCACATTGATGTCTTCTCTCCTCAGGAGCCGGAACGAAAAGGCTCCACGAGGAGCGATGACATCACTTCCTCTGCTTCTGTTTACATTTCAGAAGCAGGTGAAGCTTTTCTTTCATCAGGAGCGATCGTGAGGGGGTGGCCATGAATCAGTGGCCTCCCCCTCAGGACGGATCGCTTCTACAACGATGCAGACCGCCTTGGGCAGCGGGGGGGGGGGGCAATCGCGCCCCTGCCTGCGGGAGGGGACTAACGTATGGGTACGTTACTCTCCCTGCCCGTGCCATTCTGCCACAGTATATCTGCGTGAAGCGGTCAGCAAGTGGTTAAAAAGAGTGCAAGGAAGATTTGATAAACTGGAGGCCAATTTAATTTCTGAATGTGGATTATAAGTTGATTGCAAAGATGATTGCCGATAGGTTGTGTGAGGTGGTTGGTAAAATAGTAGGGGAGTGTGTGCTGTGTCTGGAAGGCCTACTGCTGAGAGTTTGATTTGTTTGAGAGATGTGTTGTGGTACTGCAAGGAAAGGAAGCAAGCAGTTGCTGTTCTGGCAGTGTATTTTGAGAAGGCTCATGAAAGAGTGTCGCATGATTTTATGCTTAAAGTGTGAAAAAGATGGGAGCGCCTGAAGGGATACTGGGATGGATAAGGTGTCTGTATAAGGGGATGGTAGGTAAAGTGCTGGTGAATGGGTGGTTGACAGAGGAAGTGTATATTGGTGTGGGTGTGAGGCAGGGGTGCCCTGTGTCCCCTATCCTGTTTGTATGTGTAGTCAAGCCACTGTTGTGAATGCTTGCAAAGCAGGGAGGTGCAGTCAGTGGGGGAAGGTAAGGCACAGCAGAAATTGGGGGCTTCTAGCACCTATGGTTCAAGCTGCACACACTGTTTGCAGCAGACAGAGGATGAGCTCACAGTGCCTCTGACTTCTTGTCAGAGGCACTGAGCTCAATGAACAGCTTGAGCACCATTGGTCCAAGCTGTCCAATAAAAATGCTGCAGTGGAGGCTCTCCTCTCACTGCTCCCTTCCAGCCCAGCCCTCTTAACTACAAGGAAAAAAACATAAATTTATGGGTATAAGGTTTACCCATAATCCCATGTTTTTCTCACACAGTTAGGAGGGAGAATTTGCTGCCGCTGAAAAGGTACTTTTTTAATCAAGCTAAATAATACAGTATGCTATATATGTTATAACATAATAATTTATTATTTATCTATTTACTTTGAAATTACTAGTTTGAAGTTAAAACTTCAAACTTCAGTAATTTGTCCGTTAAGCCACCTGCTTGAGTACAGTTTTTAAAAATATAGTAAATTACCTTAAAAACAATATATAATAATTAATTGTATATTACTTACTTGTGGTAACTAACCACTTGCCACCCAGGTCAATACTTCTCTCCTACATGTAAAAATCATCATAGCAGGGGAAGGAGAGGAACAGGGAGGAAGTGGAGTTCAAAATCCAGGACTGGTATGTGGAGCAATAGATGGAAGTGGAGGATGCAGCATGTGGTGGAGGAGAGTGATGTGGGTGAAACATCTAGGTTGGACTGCCCTCTCATAGCAGGCCAGCATTAGAAGGTTCATGTAGGAAGAAAAGAGATTGACAATGAAAGTCTGCATAAAAGGAGCAAGATAGAAATGACCCCAGATAGCCCATATAGTTCTATTGGTCCAGGTTTGGAGTTAGTGATTGCTGTGGATCAAGCAGTCGGAGTCCAAGGAGTCAGATGGGGAACCCATACAAAGGCGAGAAGTGGGTGGAGAATGGGCAAGCCCTGTTTAACTGGGATAATTGGATGGTGTCCTAGGTGGTCTTGATTTTATTGCTCATAGTTAATGTCGCTACTGTGAATGTGAGGGGCATCAGCTCCTCAATGAGAAGAACCACTGTGTTCCAGGAGCCGAGAAAACTGGCCTGCGAGAATATATGTGTGCAGGTATGTATGTTAAGTAATATTCCCAAGCAGGATGAATGGGTGTAGTGACAATCCGTATGGTCAGCTGCTTGCACTTGTAAGAATGGAGGTGTAGGTGTGCTACTGAAAAGTAGTAGGATCAAAATTTTAAGTTACACAGTGATTATACGAGGAAGGCTACTACAAGTGCTGTAAAGAAAAAAGAAAAAAGGGATAGAGGGAACTCAGCTCCTCCTCAAAAAAGTCCGGTGTTCTCAGGTGAATAATTATCAGCCATACAACAGCCTCACCCGCTAGAGATTCACCCGGTTCCACTGTCAATTTGAGGTATCCTAATAAATAAATAGGTTTAGGAGACCCCTGCATGTGGTTGTCCTCTGAATTGAACACATTACCATAAGAAAATTGTGAAGAAACCACACAGCAATTCTTCAGAGAGGACAAACCGGTGGAAAAATTATTAGACGTTTATTAATTATCCATATAGAAAAGATTACAAAAATTGTTTAAACAAAATTAGATAGAAAGTGTATATATAAAGTACTATTATCCCCAACACATATTAAAAAGACCTAGTGTCTAGATAGGACATCGGTGGCCACCATTTCCTCAGTTACACCATACATATCCCTCACATCCACACATACACATTCAGACCAGAATCGATTAACAGATCGATTGGAATTGCTGGTAAAAATGTCCATGAGCGCTGGAAAGTGACAGTATTTGTGTCTATGCTCTCTTCCTTAGTATGTAGCTGTTCATGGCTGTCCCTCCTCGGAACATGAGAAAGTTATAGACGACTGTAAAGTGCTAGTACTGCGTGAAAGTTCCTCTGTATGCCCGATATAGTTACTTATGTTGCAAAGAAGCTTCCTTATTATACCGAATGCACATTTAAAATCAGAGATCACTGGCTGGTGACACTTAGTGTCAAAACTGAATGTTACACAAATATTTTGCTTATATTGTATGTGTTAGTCCCTGATAGCAATAGTTAGGAGATAATGCAGCTCACCACATCTTCGGGTAGACAGCTATCTGCAGCCTTCGGTATCTAGACAAGATTACAGTGGTCAATCTGTTACCGTCACAGCCGCTGCATGGAAGTTCAGATGAAGAGTGGCAGAGCAGTCTCCTTTATTTGTTTGTAGATGCAGGAATCCATGTCAGGGAGTAGAGTAAGGGGATGAATCATCCAGTAGTTTGGGGAATCATTCCCGAAGGTATATTGCAGTAGTGTCACCCGTGGTGGTTGTAACGATAGCCGGTCTCTGGTGCTAGTTATCGGTCCGAGGAAATTTGGAGGGGGGAAACCGAGTGAATAAGTGGCAATCACGATGTCCTCATCACGGATACCATGTTATAATCATGCTTACATGTTTCGCTTTATTCAAAGCTTCTTCAGAGCATGCTACAAGTGCTGTTAGACAATTTTGGTTTTGAGTTATGCCTTTTTAACTGCTACTGTATGCACCCATGTCCAGGAGGGAGAGGTAGAATTTTTTAGAGACCTTGGCCTTGCACTTACCTGGAACATGTCCCACAATACTAGTTGTGAACTTTAATCATATAAGGAGTGTTGGAGACAGAGTGAGTGCCACTGCACCAACTCTGCACAGCACTTTCACCAGCCTGAAAACTTGATTTCAGATTTTAAGTTGCATGATGTGGGACGTGAGCTGGGGAAGGAAGAGTATAAGTTTATTTTTTTTTTCTGAAAAAGGGACAGTAAAGTCTCATATTGCTTCTTTTTTGTTTGTATTGGAAGACTTTAGATCCTGCATCTTTCATGAATGAGGGGGTGAGCTTTTCAGACCACTGCTTCCTTAGAGTGGGTTTAGGGTTAAACTCTAAGATAAAGTATGGTTGTGAACTTTGAAAACTAAATGTAAAATTGTTGGGCATGGAAAGGGTGGTAACACACTTTTAACCCTTTTTTTTAAATTTTTTGGTAAGGTGTAAGTTTTCAGACAGACATTCTGAGGTGGTGGTATTGGGTTATGTTTAAAGTGTTACTAAACCCACAACAGTAAAATCAATTTGTATATGCAGTAAAGCATATTTTATGCTCACTGTGGAACCTAAGGGGTTAATCCTACACATTGTAAAACGTCTGATCCTGCTTTCCCTGTTCCTCCACTTCTTCCACTGTCCCCAATCCATCTCCTGACAGTAAAAAGCCTTGGGGGCACTTTCATAGTTGCCAACAGTCCCGATTTTCCCGGGACAATCCCGATTTTGGGACCCTTGTCCCGATCGGAGGCTGTCCCGAATCAGGATTTTGCCCAGGGAAATCGGGAATGTTTGCATTTTATTTTTTGGGCAGCTGGCTTCAGCAAAATGGCCGCCAGCGCCGCCGCTACATTGTTCCCTCTTCTGTTCAGTGGAGGGAGGAAGGGGGCTCGATCCGTGCAGCCAATGAATCGGCTTCTCTCTTCACATTGAAGCCGGGGTTAGCTGCACGGATTGGCCCCTCTCCGCTGAACACACGGCACCGGTGGCCGCTCATGTCATGTGTGATGTTCCTTCTGCTGTAATGGACATGCTGGGGGGCGTTATGGGAGGGGAGGGTCTGCACTGGGGGGGGTATGCACTGAGGGGGTTGGCACTGAGGGGGGTCTGCACTGAAGGGGTCTGCACTGAAGGGGTCTGCACTGATGGAGGAGGTCTGCACTGAGGGGGGTCTGCACTGAAGGGGTCTGCACTGAGGGGGTCTGCACTGATGGAGGGGGGTCTGCACTATGGGGATCTGCACTATGGGGGTCTGCACTATGGGGGTCTGCACTGAGGGGGGTCTGCACTGAGGGGGTCTGTACTGAGGGGGTCTATACTGATGAGGGGGTCTACACCGAGGGGGTCTAAACTGATGAAGGGGGTCTGTACTTAGTGGGGGGGTCTGTACTGAGGGAGGAGGATCTATACTGCTGGGGGGCGGTCTGTACTTAGTGGGGGGGTCTTTACTGAGGGAGGGGGTCTGTACTGAAGGGGACCATAGTTGGTGGAGGGGGGTGACACCAATTTTTTTCTGCACCAGGTGACACCAGCTGTAGTGACGCCACTGGCTCTTGTCTCTGCAGCAATTTAACTTTAATGTACAGGAGGGGGGTTAACTATATACAGGAGGAGGGGGGGAACTATATACAGGAGGAGGGGGGTTACGTATATACAGGAGGGGGAGGGTTAACTATATACAGGAGAGGGGTTAACTATATACAGGAGGGGGGTTAACTATATACAGGAGGGGGGAGGGTTAACTATATACAGGAGGGGGGTTAACTATTTACAGGAGGTGGTTAACTATTTACAGGAGGTGGTTAACTATTTACAGGAGGGGGGTTAACTATGTACAGGAGGGGTTACTATGTACAGGGGGGGAACTATGTACAGGGGATACTATGTACAGGGGGCGTAATTATGTACGGGGGGTAACTATGCACAGGGGGGTAACTAGGGGGAGAGAGAAAACTATGTACAGGGGGGTAACTATGGCTCTGCCTGGGACACTGAATTAAGGACTGAGGCTGGGAACACTGGTGTAAAGACTGACTGTGTTGAGGGCACCTGATGCAAGGAGGGACTCTGCTGGGGGCACCTAATGCAAGGAGGGACTCTGCTGGGGGCACCTGATGCAAGGAGGGACTCTGCTGGGGGCACCTGATGCAAGGAGGGACTCTGCTGGGGGCACCTGATGCAAGGACGGACTCTGCTGGGGGCACCTGATGCAAGGACGGACTCTGCTGGGGGCACCTGATGCAAGGACGGACTCTGCTGGGGGCACCTGATGCAAGGAAGGACTCTTCCGGGGGCACCTGATACGAGGACGGACACTGCTGGGGACATCTGATACGAGGACAGACTCTGCTGGGGACACCTGATACAAGGACAGACTCTGCTGGGGACACCTGATGCAAGGACAAACTCTGCTGGGGACACCTGATGCAAGGACAGACTCTGCTGGGGGCACCTGATGCAAGGATGGACTCTGCTGGGGCACCTGATGCAAGGACGGACTCTGCTGGGGGCACCTGATGCACGGACGGACTCTGCTGGAACACCTGATGCAAGGACAGACTCTGTTGGGGACACCTGATGCAAGGACAGACTCTGCTGGGGACACCTGATGCAAGGACAAACTCTGCTGGGGACACCTGATGCAAGGACAAACTCTGCTGGGGACACCTGATGCAAGGACAGACTCTGCTGGGGGCACCTGATGCAAGGATGGATTCTGCTGGGGCACCTGATGCAAGGACGGACTCTGCTGGGGGCACCTGATGCACGGACGGACTCTGCTGGGACACCTGATGCAAGGACAGACTCTGTTGGGGACACCTGATGCAAGGACAGACTCTGCTGGGGGCACCTGATACAAGGACAGACTCTGCTGATGTAAGGACGGACTCTGCTGGGGGCACCTGATGCAAGGACGGACTCTGCTGGGGGCACCTGATGCAAGGACAGACTCTGCTGGGGACACCTGATGCAAGGACAGACTCTGCTGGGGACACCTGATACAAGGACAGACACTTCTGGGGACACCTGATGCAAGGAGGGACTCTGCTGGGGATACCTGATGCAAGGACGGACCCTGCTGGGGACACCTGATGTAAGGACGGACTCTGCTGGGGGCACCTGATGCAAGGAAGGACTCTGCTGGTGGCAGGCGACGTGGCTAGTGACACGCTCAGGGATCCCACTGATTCGGCATTATGGTGAGTTGAATGATTTCATTTTATATTACAATGTAGTAATAGAAATAATGCGCTTCAATCATCCTGACGCCATAACAGTCATGGTGCCGGGATGATTGAAGCGCTAACACCAGGTGTTTGGAGCATCTTTATCTGCTGATTGTTAAACTTTCTAGAATACACATATTTCCATTGTTGTGTAGGATCTGGGGCTGCTGTCCCTTCATTCCTCTCTCCCCATTTCCCTCTCCATCCCTCATTTATCTCAGACTCTAACCATACCCCCTTTGAGCCACGCCCATTTAAGCCACGCCCACTATTTCACGTAAACCACGCGCAGTTTTCGCCACGGCGCGCTAATTTTGTTTTTTATTGCTATGCCATGCCTACAAACACATGCCCCGCCCCCTAATTATTATATGGCTCCGCCTACAGCCAAAAAAGTGTCCCACTAATTTTTTTTGCAGTGTTGGCAACTATGCACTTTGCAAATGCTCAGTTTGGTGTGTATTGCTAGAGAGTTTTTTTTTTTTTCTTGGGAGGGAGCATGTGATCGGCACAGGGCCAATCAGCATTGTCCAGACAGAGGGTCAGGGGTCCTGCAGCCTCATAGGTGTCATGACAGTGCTGTGTGTCTTACATGTGATCCTGTTTACCGACCTTGGCTTGTTCTTGACTGACCTTGTCTGCTTCATATCCTGACCTTTGGCCTGTTCTTTGACTATCCCTATCTGCTTGTTGCCCTGAACTTTTGGCTTATCTCCTGACTATCCTTGTTGTCCCGGTCTGCTGCTTCCTTTCTATCCTCCAGTAGACTACCGTGAGTGTGAGCTGGGAGACCCTGGGGGCCGCGACCTTGAGCCAGACTACAGCAAAGTCCATCCCCACCATCAGGGGCCCTAGTGAACACCCGCTGGCTCTTAGATTCCGCGCCAAGGGAAATCTCATGCTCTAGCTCCCAGAGTGATCCTTGTTGGTGCTCCTGAGTACCTGCTTTCCTGAACCACCCAAATCTCCATCTGCAGCAGCCAGCCGTAGGGTCCACTACCTCAGCGGTGCACTCCTGACCCCAACGGGGTGCATCTGTCACCTGGCCTCAGGTGACCTGACAACAGGACAATACACAGCACCAAAGAGTTACCCTGCTAGATCCTAGGAATATGAGAACTTTTAGTGAGGGAACCCTCAACAATAAATTAAATGAAAAAGAAAGCCAATACACAATGGATGTGGACTCTACCCTACTTACTAAATTGTCAACTATGACTACTGCATGAAACATACCACTTATATCTCTCTAAAAGTATACAGTATAATTCAGCTCCCAATTGTTGAAATATAATCAAAATCTTTATTCCATATAGATTTAAAATTATTTCACAAACAACATAGGTTTATATGTTGTTTGTGAAATATTTTTTAATCTATATGGAATAAAGATATATATGTTTATATATGGTCAAAAAAACCTGCTGCCCCAACTCCACCCATCCAACCTATAATATTAAAGTGGAGTTCCACCCACTTTTGAGAGGTGGTCTTAAATGAAAGACCATCTCTCCACCCCTCATTTTTGGCTAGTAAACATTTTTTTTTCTTCTTCTAACTTACCTTTTTTTGAAGTACAGCCTGTACTTCCGATCCATACAGTCCACGGCGCAGGACGTCATATCCTCTTCTTCGGTGAGCCCCCTGCTGTCTTCTGGGACCTGCGTGTGTCCCAGAAGACAGCCGGCCATTCACAAAGTGTTGCTTAGCCGGTTTCCCTTAATTAGAATGGCGGCGCCTGCACCTGATCCGATGGACGGATTGGCCTCGGGGGGCCGACGTTGCAGGCTCCCTGGATAGGTAAGTGTCCTTATTAAAAGTCAGCAGCTACAGTGTTTGTAGCTGCTGACTTTAAAAAAAAAAATTGCGGGTGGAACACCGTTTTAAAGTATAGATGTATACTTGGATAGGATAATCATATATATAACCAATGATTAACACCATGAATTACAACACATGATTGAAAAAATGAAAAAAATTAGAAAAAAAGAAAAGTGAATATACTCAAAGTTCATGGAATGGCGTGGAAGCATAAAATAAACCAAATAGCCCAAACAAATAAATATGTATGGAAAACGGCAATCAGAAAACAGAGGGGTCCCAAAGAAAGAAGCAAAGCAGACTTAGGGGATCCTGCAGACTCTGTAATAATATCGTATTCCGCTTGCACAAGTGATAGCAGATCAAGTATGACACATCAATCCTTACTAAGGATGGGCTTGGGCGTGTTCGCACAGCCCACGTGCAGAGCCCGCCAGGAAGTCGGCCCGGCGCTGTGCTAATGACAGGCAGTGAGACATTTCCCGATCTCTGCAGCCACACATCGGGAAAATGTCTCACTGCCTGTGATTAGCGCAGTGCAGTGCCGACTTCCTGGCGGACTCTGCACGTGGGCTGTGCGAACACGCCCAAGCCCATCCTTGAACCTTACGATGGGAGAAAAAGCAGCCAGATGGCCTCTTACCAGACACGATGGACTTCTAATTACGGGAGTCGGTCTCGCATGGTTGTCAGAAGGAATCAGCTGTAGATTTCCACTCTCCGGCCGGCTGCACACACACCTCCATGTGTTTCTCCCTAGGTCAATGAGCTATTTCACGGACATACGGCTGTAAAGTCTTACTCCATCCAGCTACTCCAACACTTCCATAGGATGTTTTCTAGACTTTACAAGCCGGTTCACAAGTAGTCAGCTCAAAGATTTCCGTTTAGCAGAGTGCAATTAAAAAGAAAAAGAGGAGAAATTCATGTGCGGTAAAATTTTTGGTGCTTTATTTCCAAAAAAGCTTTTCCAAGCACATATAAAAAAGGAACGTATAAAAACACACAGCTGCGAATGTTTCAGATTGCCTGCTGGTGCGTGGTGACATCACAGACCTCTCTCCTACCGACGCCATTCCCTGTAACAAGCATTGACTGGGAATGGAGATGTCTGGGACGTCAGCCACCATGTAATTTTATACTCAGCAGGAATAGCACCGGAAGGACAGAATTATTCTGCTCCCCCATCGGTGTCACGCATATTACACAATAATTAATATAAAAAAATAAAAAACGTATACACTCAATATGCAGCTTCAACTCAGCTGACCCTAATCAGTGTATTAGTTCAACATTATGCTTCATACTATAATAAACAGTTAAAATTGAAATATAAATTCATTAAATAATAACAAATGGTTTAGTTTGTCATTAGTATCAATTAGGGGTGCAACGGATCGTCATCGATCCGTGACCTGATCCGCGGAAGTTGATCCGTACGGGACACCCGTGATCCGCAGAGTGCTCTGTGGCCTCGGCCATAGGAAAGGCCGCGGCTTTGGCCTAGCTCCGGAGCGGCGGCCATCTTGGTACACCCGGCGGCCGTTTAGTACGTGGTCCCTCCGTCAAATGACGGAGCGATCACTTGTAACAAACCGGCGTCATGTCATGACGCCAGTTCCTCTCTCCCCTCTGTATACTGATCTGTACAGTGGAGGGGAAAGATCGGATGGCAGCAGTGCCAATACTCTGCAATGCCCTGACAATACTCTGCAATGCCCTGACAATACTCTGCAATGCCCTGCTGCAGTACCCTGCCAATACTCTGCAATACCCTGCTGCAATGCCCTGCCAATACTCTGCAATGCCCTGACAATACTCTGCAATGCCCTGACAATACTCTTCCATACCCTGCCAATACTCTGCAATACTCTGCCATACCCTGCCAATACTCTGCCATACCCTGCCAATACTCTGCCATACCCTGCCAATAGTCTGCCATACCCTGCAAATAGTCTGCCATACCCTTCCAATAGTCTGCCAATACCCTGCCTATAGTCTGCCAATACCCTGCCAATACTCTGCCAATATACCCGCCAATACCCTGCCAATATACCCTGCCAATACCCTGTAATACTCTGCCAATACTCTGCCACACCCTGCCACTAGGGAGATTGTGGATATTACAGTGGGGGAGATTTTTTTTTTTTGTTGATCCGAAAATGATCCGAACCGTGACTCCTGATCCGAGGAATGATCTGAACCGTGAGTTTTTTGATCCGTTGCACCCCTAGTATCAATATTAAAAATGCACAAATTATATAATAGAGATACATATTTAGCAAGAAGCATCAAAAAATCCCCAAAAATTCAGAGACATTATTATTCCAGCAACGCTGAAAACCCGACTAACACGGGGAATTAAATGTTTCTTCCAAAAACTGAAAAAACTTCAAATTGCATATTTGATGATCAAAAAAGATTATATAGAATAACTCCCATGTGTAAAATGATCTCAACATTTAAAACAACATAAGAGTCATCCCACACCTTTAAATGGTGGAGGCTAATATAACACATACTTCAGCGGCATAGGGATCTGATATGAACTGAGATTCCCATATATATATACAAAGGTATGTGTGACACACATACAAATGGTGGCTAATCCCGCTTAGACAGCCCCTAATGGCAGGATCAACACCCCTTACCAAATCTAAAAAATTTAATCTGGAGGCGCGGAACGCTCCAAGATGGACGCTTAAGCCAGGAGCTCCGTGCTGCCCTATCCACCCGGCGCACCTAGCAGGGAATCCGGAGCCCTGGGGGCCGTATTATATACCCCATCCACTGGCGGAATAGCTGGGGCACAAGCCCATGTCCGTGGGAGCATTTAGGAGAGACCTAGAGCCGCAGTTCAGGGCCGTGGCGAAGCAGGCCGAATCCAAGATGATGGGTGCCATGCAGCCTCACATGCAGAACGCTGAGGAGATCCCTGGAGACAGGCTATCCTATGCTGCAGTAGCCCACATCCACCCTCCTGGGACCCCCGTGAGTACCCTCGTGCCCAGGGTTCATTCCCCTGCATCCACAGAATCTCTTATTGAGCAATCAATGGAGGAACTCCTAGACTCTCCCATGATGCCTGCATCACCTCACACTGCAATCAGGCCTGCTCTGACAGACATGACTCCCCACACAATACTCTCAGCCCCTGATCTCTTTTCCCAACTGTCAGCCCTATTGGATAAAGGCTTAGCTCAGACTGCAGCCAAAATTACGGGAGATATCAGTGAGGATTTCCAAATCCTAGGCTCAAGGATGGAAGTTATTGAAAATAAACTCGACCAAATGATTTGGAAAACCAGACAGAACTCTGACCACATCCAGGTGCTACAAGATCAATTGGATACTGCACTATCCCGTATCGATGACCTGAAGAAAAGGTCCAGAAGGGAGAACTTCAGAATCAGGGGGCTCCCAGAATCAATCACTGATACCACATCTGTAGTACAAGATTTTCTCAGACAGATGATCCCTGACATTTCATTGCATAAGTTGGAGATCGATCGAGCCTACAGAACTTTAGGACCCCCTAGGAAGGACGGCACACCCAGGGATATCGTGGTTAAACCCCACTACTTCTCGGTGAAGGAAGAGATAATGAAAAAGTGCAGATATCAACAACCCCTCACACACCGAGGGCACGCCATTCAAGTGTTCGCAGACATTTCAACGACCACGATACAAAAAAGGAGATCCCCAAAACCCCTACTTACCATTTTGTCTCAACGTGACATCAAGTATAGGTGGGCCTTCCCCTTTGCACTGAAGTTCGACTTTAAAGGCAAGACGCATTCCTTCCACAGCTTCCAAGAAGGTGAACGTATCCTACTAGATCTTCGCCTCATCAATAGGCGTGCGCACAGGGCGTTCTTCTGAACGACACTGATGACATCTCGGCGGAGACCTTATAGGCGGCACATAAGGCGACCATTAGAGGTAAAATAATTCAAATAGCTTCCCAAATTAAAAGAGCTCAAAAGGTCGACATTGAAAATCTGGAAAAGAAATTCCAGACATTCTGTCTGGAGCACAGGAGAGACCCATGCCGCGTTCCCAGGCACACCTTAATCCCCCCGTGCACATTAGTGTTATCGCTCTGTGTAGCAGCAGAAACAGGGGAAAGATCTCCCTCTTACCGGCTCTGCTATAAGGGAAGTGTTTATGCTGTTCTCTTTCACTGTGCCTGCAGGGAGATCAAGGTGACGGGGTCATATATATGTAGACACCCGCACACGCATGTGTGTTTAAGCTTAAGGGTGCACACCCTAATGCAGTGGTTCTCAACTCCAGTCCTCGGGACCCACCAACAGGTCAGATTTTAAGTATTACCTTGGGGAGTTGCAGACTAGAATTACTGCAATCACTGAGCAGCAAGTGATATCACCTGTGATGTATTTCAGCTATCTTGCAAACCTGGCCTGTTGGTGGGTCCTGAGGACTGGAGTTGAGAACCACTGCCCTAATGCAAAAGGCT
The DNA here is from genome assembly GCA_037952925.1 of Lithobates clamitans. Classification (NCBI taxonomy): domain Eukaryota; kingdom Metazoa; phylum Chordata; class Amphibia; order Anura; family Ranidae; genus Lithobates; species Lithobates clamitans. The sequence goes on from JBBGZY010001979.1 coordinate 1,692,339, forward strand.
GCGCACACCTATGGCCTCATCTCACAAGAAGCAGCGATGGACCTCACTAATTCCTCTGCAGGATCAACCAAACGCCCCTCTCCAGCGAGCCCTCTGCCGAATGTTTGGGACAAACCTAAATACAAAAGATCTAAGGAAACCAGACCTCCATGACACTATGAGTCAAGCTTTCTGGTAACACTCTAAATGGACTTCCTCCTTAGTCTCCACACCGAGTTCCAGGAGACACTGGGGTGGACAACCCCTTACTTTTTCCTAAACATTTCACTCAATTTTTAAGATCTTTTTTTGACTGTTCTATTTTTCATTTTGTTGGCAATCTCCCCTATAAATCCTAAGTTTGCCTCTCTGCTAGGTTCTACTAGCACAGTTATAGCAGCAATTTAAAGCCTACTTGGGACTGGCTAATTTTCGTTTCTCAATTTTCTATGTTCCAGGTCCAAGTTTAAGTCTACAGAGGCTAATGTTAAGGCTCTATTGCTCTCTCACATTTATTGTTTATTTGCTCTGTACACAGTCCTGGCCCTATCTCCCCAGGGCGGGTTCCTGGGGGGCCTGAGTCTCCCTCACGATTTTTTTCTGGTATGAGGGGAGTGGGCTGAAGGGGGTGGGCTACCTGGGTCTCCTGTGCCCCCAAATCAGGATAAAACTTTTTTTGTTTTGCAGTTAACTCCAAGGTGCGCCGAAGTTGGGGCAGTGATGGGGACGGATTAGGTCATGCCTCCTCCCTGGGTTAGGTGTTCACCCTGTCAGCAGGGATTGGACGTACTTCCTATAATGTTGAGCAGTGGGTTCCAATCAACTCGCTGCTCACTCAAGCCCCTTAAGGGCTTGGACCCCCCTACTTCCCCTTCCCCTCCTTCCCCCTTCTTCTTTCTACTCTAACAACTCTTTTTCTTGCAGTAAGCCGTCGGCGAGTCGACGAACCTTCTTCACACGGAAAGCGACAGTTCTCCATCCCTGCGAAGTCTTCAGATCCCCATAGCTGCCTAGGCCAGGTAAGTGACGGTGGATTGGTATTGCTCCCGGCCCCTCTGCTCCATGGCTGGTTCTGACCTACCATCTACTCTGTTAGGAGAAGAGGCTCATAATGCCCAAGGTTTAAACTCACCTTCTGAACATAGGAAGGTACTGGACTATATGAAATCACACAAAATAGATGTCCTATTCCTTCAGGAAACCCACTTCCTGATCCGGTACAAATCCACTTTCCTGCACGCCCAGTTCCCCCTGTTTTTTCTGGCTAATGCAAAAGATAAAACCAGAGGGGTGGCTGTTCTCATTTCAAAGAACTGCAGATTTTCACTGCAGCTGGAACAGCGGAACCCAGAGGGGAGATATGTCCTAGTAGAAGGCACAATAGATGGTCATCTCTACTCCTTGGTGTCCTACTATGCCCCTAACTCAGGACAACTAAGATTTTTCAGTAACCTGTTCAAGACGCTAGGTCCCCTATTAGAGGGCTCCATTATTTTCGGCTGGGATTCAAATGTAGCTTTTGATCAGGGCCTGGACAGATCCAAACCTCCCAATGCCCAAACTATTCGCCCAACCAGGAATAGCTCCAAGTTAGCTAAATTGATTTATCTGTAGGGCCTCACAGACAACCCCACCAAAAAGAATTACACGCACTTCTCTCATGCGCATCAGTCTTACGCTAGAATAGACCATCCTTTTGGTCTCAAATAGCTTATTCCCTCAGCCAAGAGAGCACTGATCAGAGACACAGTTTGGTCCGATCATTCCTTGTTGAGTGTAGTGATAAATAGCCGAGCCCCCCAAACCAAAGCTCCTTACTGGAGATTGAATGAAACGATTCTCTCAGACCCTATTAGAAAAATATAAATTGAAAAGGCCATTTCTGAATATTTTCTTCTGAACGACACTGATGACATCTCGGCGGAGACCTTATAGGCGGCACATAAGGCGACCATTAGAGGTAAAATAATTCAAATAGCTTCCCAAATTAAAAGAGCTCAAAAGGTCGACATTGAAAATCTGGAAAAGAAATTCCAGACATTCTGTCTGGAGCACAGGAGAGACCCATGCCGCGTTCCCATGTCCCGCCTGGACACAGCCCGCCTCGAACTTAATCTAGCTCTAACAGCTAAGGCAGAAAAAAGTATTCTTTGGCAGGGGGCAAAATACTATCATCAGAAGGACAAACCTGGGTCTCTCTTGGCCTCCAAACTTACACCACATACCCACTCTTACACCTTCCCCAGATTTAAAATAGGTGGTCAACCATCCGCAGCAAACCCCCTCAAAATCACGGAAGCCTTTTATAAGTTCTATGCTGACCTATATAGTGAGCACAGGGCAAAAAGACCCCCTGATCTGCCCAGATTTCTAGAAAATTTACCGATACCTACCCTATCTGAGGACCATAGGGACAGGCTTGAAGCTCCAGTCACTACAGAAGTCTTAGAGGTGATTAAAAACTTAAAGAAAAACTCTGCCCCAGGTCCAGATGGGTCCTCTATACGCTAATATAAAGCATTTGCAAATACCTTAGCACCCTATTTAGCCAAATTTATTAACTCCAAAACCAAAGGGGAACCCCTGAACACGCAGATGAGTGCTGCATTCATAACCGTCATCCCAAAACCAGACAAGGACCCAGGTGAGGTTAGTAACTATAGACCCATATCCTTGATCAATAACGATCTAAAAATAATTCCTAAAATTATGGCCGATCGCCTAGCGTGCTTCATTGGAACTTATATTCATAAAGATCAAGTAGGGTTAATTCCCGGACGGCAAGGCCCTGATTAAATCAGGAGAACAGTGGACGTAGTTTCTATCTTACAATCTGGTTGGGATGGCGGTCATGATCAAGCTGGAATGCTGCTGTGGTTAGACCTCCAAAAGGGTTTCGACTCTGAATCTTGGTCCTACTTGTTTTACATTCTGGAAATTTGGGGCTTCGGTCCCCGATTCTCTGGGCTACTTAAAGTGGGGTTCCACCCAAAAAACAAAAATACCTGGAAAAATTCTAAAAACAAAAACAAAAAAACATTTGGATATTTTTTTTTTCACTTACCTCTAAATGCCTGTTGCTAGGTGGTCCCTCGTAGTCTGCCTGTTCCTTTGCCTGGGCTGGTGACATCACTTCCCCCTCGGCACAGGAAAGGCTCCGCTCTGCTCCCTCCCTCCTGTCAATCATCTGTGACCCATTACAGGTCCCAGGTGATTGAGCGGCCAATCACGGCGCTCGGCGCCGCTCGCGCATGCGCAGTGGGTGCCAGGCTGTGAAGCCACAGCCCGGCGCCCACAGTTGAAATGCCGCCGCCGATGAGCGGAGGGGGGGACGAGCGGGGCTTCGATCCCCCGCATTGCTGGACCCAGGGACAGGTAAGTGTCCAATTAAAAGTCAGCAGCTGCAGTATTTGTAGCTGCTGACTTTTAATTTTTTTTTTTTTGACGGCCCCCCTGGGTGGAACTCCTCTTTAAATCACTTTATTCTAACCCTGAAGCTAGGATCAAACTGCTAGGACAGTATTCTGACCCCATCAAAATAGCGAGAGGAACACGTCAGGGGAGCCCCCTATCGCTCGCTGATTTTCGCAAAAGCAATTGAATCGTTAGCAATTGCTATCCGCGCCAATCCAGACATAGCGGGGGTCAGATGTGGGCCCAAAATTCACAAATGTGGCCTATTCCCTGATGACCTCATCCTATACAACACCTCCCCAGCCACATCCCTACCAGTTTTATGTAAACTCCTAGATGTTTTTGCTAAGATCTCAGGTTTACATGTTAACTACACTAAGTCACAAGCACTCAACGTCTCTCTCTGACCATCTCTGGTGACCCAGCTGAAGAAATAATTTTGCTTCTCGTGGAGTGAGTCCTCTATTCGTTACCTCAGAATAAATCTTACAACCAAATTTGAACAACTATACCAAGCTAACTATCCCCCCATCTACAAAAAATTTTAATCAGATCTTAAACAATCGTCTCCACACCAACTCTCCTGGTTGGGCAGGATATTTTCTATCAAAATGACCCTACTCCCTAGACTCCGATACATCTTTCGCTCACTTCCAATTTGTATAAGAAAAGATCATCTCTCGTCGTTCCAAAGCAAAGTGATTAAATTTATTTGGGGTAAATCTGGCCATCGTCTGGCACGACAATCCCTATATAGACTGAGGAATAAGGGGGGATTAGGCCTCCCTAATTTTTTCTGGTATTACCAAGCAGCTAGACTTGCTCAGCTATCCACGGGATACTCTAAAACGGCCAGACCAGACTGGGTAGATATGGAGAGGCAGGCAGTCCCATCCTTCACCTTGGACTTTCTTCTTTGGTGTCCTCCTAAGACCAGGCCTCCCATCTTGTCACCTTCATTGTCACATGCCTTGGTGATATGGGATAATCTCAGGAATTCCCCTTCCTTGGTCTCACAAAGCAAACCCTTAGCACACATCTTCCTTAATCCGGAATTTCGTCCAGGCATTGACATCAGAGCATTTCAGTGGTGGCTGGATAAGGGGATGTACCGGATCGGGCACTATTTTACTTCCGCAGGACCTGTCTCCCTTACCCACTGTTTTACGAATCTAGACCTTCCCAATTCAGAAAGGTTTAGATTTCAGCAACTGTCAAATTTTCTACACTCAATCTGGACTACGAAACCTGAGCCACCTCAATTCACCCCTTACGAACAATGGTGTGGACAGCTAGTGGAGCAAAAGGGAGGGATCTCCATAATCTATTCGTCCCTTGCTATGAATGGTCGGAAAGCACCGTTTACACCGGAATGGGAGGAGGACACGCAGGAATCTTGGGATCTGGACTCCTGGCACACAGCATTGTTTAGATCCTTCAAGGGTATCCTCAATATTTTACTAATAGAAGCCAGTCTGAAGGTCATCACCAGATGGTACATGACCCCATCTAGGCTCTCCTCCATGTTTCCATCAGTTTCCCCTTTGTGCTTTTGAGGGTGCCATATGAGGGGTACCATGATGCTTCCATAGCTGCAGAGGAGTGTTGGGAGAGTGGAATCGAGCGAGAAAGGGGCTCGTTACATTGGTTGGCAGCTGTGGGATTTGCTCTCCAGTTACTGGGACACTCCAAACCATATGGTGGGATTGCCCCAAAATCATATCAGAGACTTCTGGAACAAGATTTTCCAAATCATATCTAAAGTCATGGCTCTGACCATTCCCAAGTCTCCCAGGACAGCCCTTCTTAACCAATTCCCAAGGTCCTGAAATTATCTCAAAAACTAATATTTTTCTTATTACTAGGCACTAAACTCACCATAGCTAAAGCCTTGAAGCTTCCTAAGGTCTCAATTGCAGCAGCTAAACGCAAAATATCTTGGATAATGTCCCAAGAGAAGATGGTGAGTACCATATTGGACACCTCAGCCCAGTTCAGGAAGACTTGGGAACCTTGGGCCAAATATATAGGAGTGGGCAACTTCCCGAGCTCACTTCAACCATAACAATTCTGCTTAAGGTCTGATTGGTAGACGGCACATCTCTTTTTCTCTCTACCTTTCCTCTTCCCCCCTACCCACCCTTTTTTCCCTTACCCATCCCTCATTTTTGGCCTTTGCCCCATTGTTATAGTGTCCTGCAGATGGACACCAGTTTTGATATAGTTAATAGTGGGACATATCCCCCTTTTATGCTATGCATGAACATTTGCAGTACGACAATATAGACTAGTTTTAGTTATATAGAGGTTTGGCAGATTTCTCCATAAACCTGGGGATTTTAACCGACAAATAAGCTGTTGGACGAGGGTTAGCTCATTCCTCCCCTACACAGCTTGATCCCTATTGGGGTGTGGGGAGAGGAGTTAGCAAGTCTTTTTTACCTAGTTCCACTAGGCCCTTGGCTTATAAGTCGCTCTTTTACTTCATTCCCAGAACGCAGTAAGACTCCTTGTAGGATCATATTTCTAGTCTCCAGATCTTCGCTATATGAAACTATATTGTTGTAATCCTTTCTCTTTATTGTTTGCTCTGCTTCGTGCAATGGTGTATCGTGTTATACTCTTGAAACTCAATAAAATTATTCAAAATAAATCAGAAAATCGAATAACGATACAACAAATTTTTTTAGAACGAATACTTTCACATATTGTATGGGGTAAAGGGGCATTTCAAGAGAATATGCAATCTTAAGTTTTTCATATTATATATTAAAAAAAATAATAATAATCTGGAACACTGCAAAAAGTATTCAAAATATTGTAAAGGGGTTCAACTATTATTAATATAGCAATTAATATGCCATTTAATATTTAACCCCATAGGATGGTATGAGCAAATGTTAAAAATCCATCTGGTCTCTCTTCTGGAAATCTGTCTTTTCATATTGCTATCCCTCCAGTGTGTGGAGTATTTCTCAATTGCCATAATTTTTTATTCAGAATGATCTCTGTTGTGGCATTCTCTAAAATGTCTGGACACACTGTGACCAATAAATCCTTTACGAATATTTGCCAGATGCTCACTTTTCCGTATCTTTAGAGCTTCTGTGGTTCTCCCCACATACTGGAGCCCACACGGGCAAATCAATAAATAGATGACTCCCACTGTTCCACAGGTGATAAATCCATTGATTTGATACACCTTGGACGTGATATTGGACGTAAAAGATGAAGTTTTAATAGTCCTGGATGTTTTGCTCATTTATATACTTTTTACATGGGAAAAACCCCTTCATATTTCCAAACATACCAATAATTGGTTCTGGTGGGTTAATACTACTTGGTATTTTGGAAGTTTAGGTCCTAGGATGGTGTCATTCTTGCGAACTTGCCAATGTTTTTTAATAATCTTATTAATCCACCAATAATGAGAGGAAAAGTGGTAACCAAAGACAATTCATATGGGTTATTATCACCTTTTTCTTTTATCCTTGGTATCAATAACTGGTTTCTGTGCATTCATTTTACTTTTCTACTTCTTGTTCCAGGTCGGCCCCACAGTAACTTTTTTCTAAAAAGCGTTTGGTTACAATTTCTGTTTGGGCTGAAAAATCATCTAATCTAGAACAGTTCCTTCTAATTCGTTGATACTGTCCCTTAGGGACAGCCCTCAACCAGCTAGGACAGTGATGGCAAACCTTGGCACCCCAGATGTTTTGGGACTACATTTCCCATGATTCTCATGCACTCTGCAGTGTAGTTTTGCATCATGGGAAATGTAGTTCTAAAACATCTGGGGTGCCAAGATCCGCCATCACTGAGCTAGGATGATGGCAACTTTCCTTAGGGATAAACCTGTTATGATCAGTAATCTTAAAATGCGTTTTGGTCAGCAGATTATTTTGTTCTTTAAAAATAACTAGGTCTAAAAAGGGAATGGAGGACAGGCTAAACACCCCACGTATTGGAGTTTAAATATCCCATAAATTCATGAAGTGACTCCTTGTTGTGGGATGACTCTTATGTTATTTTAAATGTTAGGATCATTTTACACATGGGACTTATTCTATATAATCATTTTTGATCATCAAATATGCAATTTGAAGTTTTTTTTCATTTTTTGGAAGAAACATTTTATTCCCCGTGTTAGTCGGGTTTTAAGCGTTCTTGAAATAATAATATCTTAGAATTTTTGAGGATTTTCTTAATGCTTCTTGCTAAATATGTATCTCTATTATATAATTTGTGCATTTTTAATATTGATACTAATGACAAACTAAACCATTTGTTATTATTTAATGAATTTATATTTCAATTATAACTGTTTATTATAGTATGAAGCATGGTGTTGAACTGATACACTGGTTAGGGTCAGCTGAGTTGAAGCTGCATATTGATTGTATAAGTTTTTAATTTTTTTTATATTAATTGTGCAATATGCGTGACACCGATGGGGGAGCAGAATAATTCTGTCCTTCCGGTGCCATTTCTGCTGAGTATAAAATGACATGGTGGCTGACGTCCCAGACATCTCCATTCCCTGTCGATGCTTGTTACAGGGAAATGCGTCGGTAGGAGAGAGGTCTGTGATGTCACAACGCACCAGCCAGCAATCTGAAACATTTGCAGCTGTGTGTTTTTATACGTTCCTTTTTTATATGTGCTTGGAAAAGCATTTTTGGAAATAAAGCACCAAAAATTTTACCGCACATGAAGTTCTCCTCTTTTTCTTTTTAATTGCACTCTGCTAAATGGAAACCTTTGAGCTGACTACTTGTAAACTTGCTTGTAAAGTCTGGCAAGCATCCTATGGAAGTGTTGGAGTAGCTGGACGGAGTAATACTTTGCAGCCTTATGTCCGTGAAATAGCCCATTGACCTAGGGAGAAACACACAGAGGTGTGTGTGCAGCCAGTCGGAGAGTGGAAATCTACAGCTGATTCCTTCTGACAACCATGCGAGACCGACTCCCGTAATTAGGAGTCCATCGTGTCTGGTAAGAGGCCATCTGGCTGCTTTTTCTCCCATCGTAAGGATTGATGTGTCATACTTGATCTGCTATCACTTGTGCAAGCGGAATACAATATTATTACAGAGTCCGCAGGATCCCCTAAGTCTTTGCTTCTTTCTTTGGAACTCCTCTGTTCTCTGATTGTCGTTTTCCATACATATTTATTTGTTTGGACTATATGGTTTATTTTATGCTTCCATGAACTTTGAGTATATTCAAATTTTTTCACTTGTTATCTATTGGGTTTTTGATACATTATTTGTATACAATGTTGTATCACATGTAGTTTCATATCACATATATTAACTTTTCCAATACTTTTTGGTTACCCACTTTTTTTCACTTTTTTTTTTCTCATTTTTTTGATTTGTTCAATCATAAGTTGTAATTCACAGTGTTAATCATTGGTCATATATTTGATTATCCTATCCATCTGTTGGTCCTTTGATCACCCATTTGATTTGATATTTTCTCATCTTTTTTCGTTTATGTGTATTGTTTCGGGATTAAGTATTTAATTCTTTAAGATTGCTGCATTTATTAATTATTATTCACCATAATTTTTAATTAGTATTGGGGTGAGCGCAGAATTTACCTATTTTCACACATAGATGTATACTTAAGGTTTTCAAAGGACATATAATAGTAAAATTTATTGGTGGCCACCAGAGAGAATATAAAAAAAAGATGACAAAAGTATAATGCAAAAGAAAAACTTTCCAGAGGACAAATAAAGTTGGTGGTAAAAGCCCACTGTAGCTGCATCTAACAGACTCTGCTTCAAAGATGAAAATTATGAACACAAGGTCGGACTTTTCGACCGGACTGGTCCGACAGACACCGACAGACCAAATCCAGCGGACAATCCGATCGTGTGTGGGCTTCACCGGACCTTCAGCGGACTTTTCCAGTTGCAAATCTGACAGACTTTAGATTTGGAACAAGCTTCAAATCTTTACGTCGTAACTTCGCTGGACCCAGAAATCCGCTCGTCTGTATGCTAGTCCGACTGACAAAAACCGACGCTAGGCAGCTATTGGCTACTGGCTATCAACTTCCTTATTTTAATCCAGTGTACGTCATCACGTACGAATCCGTCTGACTTTTGTGTGATCGTTTGTAGGCAAGTCCCTTCGTTAGAAAGTCCGTCGGAAGTCCGCCTAAAGTCCGACGAAAGTCTGTCGGACAGGCCGTCGGACTTTTGTTGCTGAAAAGTCCCACCGTGTGTACACGGCATTAGTCAAATTATGGTGCTAAGATTCCATAGATAAATGGATATAATTAAAATTTTGAAACAGAATGTACACCCTTTCAATGTAGTTGATAGAAAACAGATGGATTCACCAAACCATGGTCTAGAGCAATGTTTCTCAACCTTTTACAGTGAAGTACCCCTGCAGGTCTAAAAAAATTTCCTTAGTACCTCTCTCTCGAGAAAGTAATTTCTGTTGTTTAGGTGTCATGATTTCTGTGTGTGTGTAATGTCAGTATGTGTTTGTGATGATTTCTGTGTGTGTTTGTGATGGTTTTTGTTAGTGTGCAAAATCATCATCAAATGCAGCCTCACCAGTGCCCATAAATGCAGCCTCACCAGTGCCCAGTGGCGGCCCGTCAATAGGGGGCACTCGAGCGCCACCCCCCCAAAGCTGGACATAGAAAAAAAAAGTGTTCCCTTAAGAGCATCCGGTCACCGGACACTAAGCTGTCCACTAAAAGCTTGACTGCTGCAATCAGGTGATTGCAGCTGAAAAGCTTCATTGGGAGGTGTTTGGAGCTTAAACCGGTCATGGGCCATGCGTCCTGCTTACAATCCCAGCCCCACTCTACATCAAATCATTCATGAGTCCATCATGTTGCTCTTTGATTGGCGGGTCCGGAGGACGGTAGGTGGGGCTTATCACGGAACCGGTTTCCCACCACTCACTCGGAAGCAGACAGCACAGCCAGACCAGACAGGTAAGCTAACAGTGCCATCTATCTCAGTGCAGCCCGCAGGCCTCAGCTGGAATTCTGCACTGTCTCTGAGATCTAGCCGCTCCCCCCTCCGTTCTGCACTGACAGAGCCTGCCTTGCCCTGCAGAGTGGAGGTTTCACTGTCCTCTGTAGCCTGTGCAATAAAATGGCATGCAAGAGTCAGCTGTCAGGGAACTGTAAATCCCAGGCTGGCCTGATGGGACTGCAGTCAAACTGACAACTTTCTTAGCATAGTTGGGAAGGTTACCATGAAGTTGCTGAGGAACTACAAGCCCCAGTGTGGCCATGCTCTCATTAGGTTAGCCAACTCAGTGACATCTTCAGCAGCCTATCTCTGCAATGTCCCTGCTATGCAAAATTTGAAGGTTTAGGCTAGCACTGCCTGTTCAGCTGCTGGAGCACTACAAGTCCCAGTGACTCCTGCTGGTGTTTGCAGTGCCCCAGGAGATCCCCTGCATACCTAATCCTTACAGACTGCAGACATCTTCCACCTCCTCTATAGACATTAATTAGAATGTGGTGTTGTTACTATTAATATATGGTGTGATCACAGAAGCATTTTAAAACTTTCTGCTCCCTTTTAAATAATTCTTTGTTATGTGTCTTCTCTATCTTTCCATCTTTTGCCTATAATTTTATTGGCCCTCCCTTATTTAATAAGATCTATCTATCTACATACCCTATCTGTAATGCTGGGCTATATACCCTGATCTGTAATGCTGACTATATACCCTGATCTGTGAAGCTGAGCTATATAATCTGTCCTGTGATGCTAAACTGTATACTCTGTCCTGTGATTCTGGGGCTTTATACTCTGTCCTGTGAGGCTGAGCTGTATACCCTGATCTGTGATTCCGAGCTGTATACCCTGATCTGTGAGGCTGAGCTGTATACCCTAAACTGTGATGCTAAGCTGTATACCCTGAGCTGTATACCCTGATCGGTGATGCTGAGCTGCTTACCCTGAGCTGTATACCCTGATCTGTGAGCTGAGCTGTATACCGCGATCTGTGACGCTGAGCTATATACTCTGTCTGGTGATGCTGAGCTTTATACTCTGTTCTGTGTTGCTGAGGCTGTATACTCTGTCCTGTGATGCTGAGCTGTATACTCCTGACTAGGGATGAGCTTCGTGTTCGAGTCGAACCCTTGTTCGACTCAAACATCGGCTGTTCGGTCGTTCGCCGAATTGCGAACGATATGGGCCGTTCGCGCCAAATTCGTGTGGCGCGTCACGGCCCATAATTCACTGCGGCATCGCAGTGCATTGCTAGCTGATGATTGGCCAAGCATGCACTATGACCCGCATGCTTGGCCAATCACAGCGCCGCCTGAACAGAGAGCCGTAATTGGCCAAAGCCAAGGAGGCTTTGGCCAATTATGGCTCAGGGGATTTAGTACACGCCCCACACTATAGAAGGCCGCCTGCACGGCGGCCCTGTGCAGTGTGTTCCGGTGTGCTGAGAGAGAGAGACAGTGTAATTTCATTTGAGTTAGCTAGATTAGGCAGGACAGTCAGTCAGTTAGCTGCACTTACAGTGTATTGTGTATATATACGCATCCCAGGTGTTGCATATATATATACACTGTATTCAGTTTAGCTAGATCCGTTCCTGTTATCTTCCTACTGACAGGCAGGCTTGTCTTGTTACAGTATTTACAGCTACCTGAAGAAAATTACTGGTGTTCTTTTGATCCTATTAGTATCACAGTCAGGCAGCTAGACTGTTTACAGTTAGTGCAGTGCGTCCTGCTCACAGTGTTCAGCTAGATCCGTTCCTGTTATCTTCTTACTGACAGGCAGGCTTGTCTTGTTACAGTATTTACAGCTACCTGAAGAAAATTACTGGTGTTCTTTTGATCCTATTAGTACCACAGTCAGGCAGCTAGACTATTTACAGTTAGTGCAGTGCGTCCTGCTCACAGTGTTCAGCTAGATCCGTTCCTGTTATCTTCTTACTGACAGGCAGGCTTGTCTTGTTACAGTAAATACAGCTACCTGAAGAAAATTGCTGGTGTTCTTTTGATCCTATTAGTACCACAGTCAGGCAGCTAGACTATTTACAGTTAGTGCAGTGCGTCCTGCTCACAGTGTTCAGCTAAAACTACAAGTTAGTGGGGTGCGTCCTGCTCACAGTGTTCAGCTAAACCTACAAGTTAGTGGGGTGCGTCCACCTCACAGTGTTCAGCTAAACCTACAAGCTAGTGGGGTGCGTCCTGCTCACAGTGTTCAGCTAGATCTGTTCCTGTTATCTTCTTACTGACAGGCAGGCTTGTCTTGTTACAGTAAATACAGCTACCTGAAGAAAATTGCTGGTGTTCTTTTGATCCTATTAGTACCACAGTCAGGCAGCTAGACTATTTACAGTTAGTGCAGTGCGTCCTGCTCACAGTGTTCAGCTAAACCTACAAGTTAGTGGGGTGCGTCCACCTCACAGTGTTCAGCTAAAGCTACCTTGGTGGTGTTCTCATACTACAGGTAGGCAGTTGATTTTGCTAGCTGCAGTATCAGTATATATATATATATATATCCCAGCTTAGTGCAGCTACAGGCCATTAGTATGTCTGGAAGGCCAAGAAGGAGTGGCAGACAGTCACAAGCCAAAAAGAGAGGACAAGCAGGCTCTGTGTCTAGTGCTGGTCGTGGAGACGGTGCATCCTCATCAGCACGTGGCCGTGGGACACGCTTGGCCTTTTTTTCGGCAGCTGGCCACGTTGAGCCGCAACATGCGGAAGACTTGGTCGAGTGGATGACCAAGCCGTCCTCATCCTCCTCATCCTCTCTCACCCGTGCCCAGGGTACTTTGGCAAAGCAGCGGCCTCTTCCCTCGGCTCAATGTCATCAGTGCCCCTTCCCTAGCCCCACCATGTCCTCCTGAGGAGTCCCTCGAACTGTTTGACCACAGTGTTGGGTACATGCTCCAGGAGGATGCCCAGCGTTTGGAAGGCTCTGATGATGATACTGAGCTCGATGAAGGCAGTAACATGAGCACGGACAGAGGGGGTGCCCAAGAAGGACAGCAATCTGGCAGTCATGCTCCCCCTGCTGCAGCATACTGCCAGGTTTGCTCCATTGATGAGGAGGGAGGGGATGATGAGGTCACTGACTCAATGTGGGTGCCTGATAGGAGAGAGGAGGAGGAGGAGGAGGAAGAGGAGGCGGCACATCACCAACGAGGCAGGATGCCCTCCAGGGGCCAGCCTAAAGGCAGCACATTGACTGTATCACACCCCAAAGCTCCACATGTGCAGGGCGCTGCAGTCTCTGCGCGTTATTCAAAAAGTTCTTTGGTGTGGGCCTTTTTTGAGACGAGTGCATCAGATCGCACCGCTGCTATTTGCTATTTGTCTCAAGCATATCTCGCGTGGCCAAAACATCTCCCGCTTGGGTACCACATGCTTGACCACACATATGTTGACCTGCCATGCAGTTCGTTGGCAAGCGTATCTAAAAGACCCACACTAAAGAACAAAGAGGACCTCTCCTTGCTCCTCATCAGCTGAGATTTCCAACCCCACTAGACCTTCAGTCCTCTCTGAGACCTGCACTGAGAGGAATGAAGGTGTAGAATTAGGTGTGTCACAGCCAAGTACTTGTGGGCAATCTGCTTTTGGTACACCGACGTCAGATTGTACCAGGCAAATTTCCCTGCCCCAGCTGCTGCACCGCCGAAAGAAGTTTGCTCCCAGCCATCCACATGCCCAGCGGTTGAATGCTAGCTTGGCAAAATTGCTAGCACTTCAACTGCTGTCTTTTCAGTTGGTAGACTCTGCCCCCTTCCGTGAGTTTGTGGAATGTGCGGTTCCTCAGTGGCAGGTACCCAAACGCCACTTTTTCTCACGGAAGGCGATTCCGGCTCTCTACCGGCATGTGGAAGGCAATGTCCATGCCTCGCTGGACAGGGCAGTCAGCGGTAAGGTGCATATTACCGCTGACTCATGGTCCAGCAGGCATGGACAGGGACGTTACCTAAGTTTTCCCGGCGCATTGGGTGACTCTGCTGGCAGCTGGGAAGGATGCAGGACAAGGTGCAGTAGTGTTGGAGGTTGTTCCATCACCACGCCTCCAAAATGCTAATGATTGTGACACACCTCTCCTCCACCCCCTCCTCTTCTTCTTCCTCCATGGCCTCTTCCTGTGCTTTGTCCTCGGAACCAGCGGTGCTCCGTAGCCGTTCAAGGGGCTACGCAAGTACGCAGGCCAAAAGATGCCATGCGGTGCTTGAGCTGGTGTGCTTGGGGGACAGGAGCCACACTGGGGCAGAGGTACTGTCAGCTCTGCAGGGGCAGGTTCAGAGGTGGTTGACGCCATGCCAACTTAAGGCATTGGCACCAACCTCCTCTCTGCCCTCCGACAGGGACAAATAACCCATGTGCCCTATTTGGCTCACGTCCTTAACTTGGTGGTGCAGCGGTTCTTGGGCAGGTACCCGGGCTTACAGGATGTCCTGAGGCAGGCCAGGAAAGTCTGTGTGCATTTCCGCCCGTCATATAATGCCAGTGCTCGGCTGACGGACCTCCAAAAGGAGTTTAACCTGCCCAAGAACCGCCTAATCTGTGACATGCCCACCAGGTGGAACTCAACGTTGGCCATGCTGCAGCGGCTGCACACGCAGCAGAGGGCCATCAATGAGTACCTGTGTGACTATGGCACCAGGACAGGGTCAGGGGAGCTTGTTTTTTTTCCCCACGCCAGTGGGCCATGATCAGGGATGCATGCACTGTCCTGTCACCATTTGAGGAGGCCACGAGGATGGTGAGCAGTGACAGGTGCATGCAGCAGTGACACTGTCCCCCTTGTCCACCTGTTGGAGCACACGCTGCGTGGAATAATGGACAGGGCACTTGAGGCAGAACAGAGGCAGGAAGAGGAGGACTTACTTAGCTCTCAAGGCCCCCTTTATCCAGACAGTGTTCCTGCGTGCCCGCCGATCACACAGGAAGAGGACGAGGAGGAGGAGGAGGAGGAGGAGTAAGATTGTGTCAGTATGGAGGTGGAGCCTGGCACTCAGCATCAGCAACAGTCTTTAAGGGATCAGTCTCAAGAAACACATGGACTTGTACGTGGCTGGGAGGAGGTGGCTGCGGACCATGTCGTCCTTAGTGACCCAGAGGACTCCGGACCGAATGCCTCAGCAAACCTACGCTGCATGGCCTCCCTGATCCTGCAAAGCCTGCGGAAGGATCCTCGTATTCGTGGTATCAAGGAGAAGGACCAATACTGGCTGGCAACCCTCCTTGATCCACGTTACAAGGGTAAGGTTGCGGACCTTATCTTGCCATCGCAGAGGGAGCAGAGGACGAAACATCTTCGGGAGGCTTTGTAGAAAGGTCTGTGCAACGCGTTCCCAGAGACTGGGAGGTTACAAACTCCTGTTTCTGGACAACGTGTTGCTGAGGCTTCGGTCAGTCAAAGAAGGAGCGGTGGAGAAGGTGGCCGTCTGACCGATGCGTTCAGACAATTTTTTGGTCCGCAGCCCCAAGGTATGATCAGTTCCAGCAACCATCGCCAGCGTCTGTTTTACATGGTGCAGGAATACCTAGGGGCAAGATCAGACTTGGACACCTTTCCTACTGTAAATCCTCTGGGTTACTGGGTCTTGAGGATGGATCACTGGCCAGAGCTTACACAGTATGCAATTGAGCTACTGGCCTGTCCTGCATCCAGCGTTCTTTCGGAACGCACATTCAGTGCTGCTGGAGGCGTGGTAACCAATAACAGGGTGCATCTGTCCACCGACCCGGTCGAACGACTGACCTTCATAAAAATGAATCAGTCTTGGATCACCACCAGCTACCAAGCACCTGATGCTGATGTAACCGAATAATTTTTTTTGAAATCTCAGATCCCTTCAAAGACTGCCTATGCTGATGCTGAGTGACTATCCCTGAGTAATTATACTCTTCCTCCTCAATCATCACGCTGATAGCTTGTAAGAACATTTTTGGTTCTGGGCGCCACCACCAGTGCCTAAGGCACAATTTTTCAGCCCCTGTTTAACAGGGGCGTGTAATTACAATTTTTGATGCAATACTTTGCAGCAGGGCTCGTTCCTGCATTCCAACTAGAGTGTCTGTGAAGGGTTGCAGTGTTGTGGCACCAGCACCAGTGCCTAAGGCCCAATTTTTCTGCCCCTGTTTAACAGGGGCGTGTAATTACAATTTTTGATGCAATACTTTGCAGCAGGGCTCGTTCCTGCGTTCCAACTAGAGTGTCTGTGAGGGGTTGCAGTGTTGTGGCACCAGCCCCAGTGCCTAAGGCCCAATTTTTCTGCCCCTGTTTAACAGGGGCGTGTAATTACAATTTTTGATGCAATACTTTGCAGCAGGGCTCGTTTCTGCGTTCCAACTAGAGTGTCTGTGAAGGGTTGCAGTGTTGTGGCACCAGTACCACCACCACCAAAGGCCCAATTTTTCTGCCCCTGTTCAACAGGGGCATGTAATTACAATTCTTGATCTAATATTTCACAGCGGGGCCCATTTCTGCACCCACCAAGAGCGAGTGAGGACTTACAGTGTTGTGGCACCAGCACCACCACCAAAGGCCCAGTTTTTCTGCCCCTGTTCAACAGGGGCATGTAATTACAATTCTTGATCTAATATTTTCACAACAGGGCCCTGTGAGGGCTTACAGTGTTGTGGCCACAACAACAACTAAGGCCCAAATTTTTGCTGAGTATATAGGGCAGGCCCCTACTTTCAAACATCTAACTTACAAATGACTCCTACTTGCAAACGGAAGGAGACAACAGGAAGTGAGATGAAATCTACCCCTAGGAAGGGAAACTCTCCTGTAAGAGTTAATATGGGAAAAACATTTCTCCTTTACACTGATGCTTTCCAATCCTTGTTCCACAAAAAAAAAAAAATTCTCAAAAAGCATTTGTCATTGGGACAAAAAGTGAGGTGAAATCTTCTAAAGAGGAGGAAAGACAGCAAAACAAATGTCACAGGGGTGATAACCCTTCCCTATGTTTTCCAAAAAGCTTAAAAAAGATTTTTTGGCTGAAGCTAAACACGTTAAAAAATGTACCCATTCAAAATGACAAACAGATTCTACTTAACAACAAACCTACAGTCCCTGTCTTGTTTGCACCGCCTGTATACTACTGTTCAGAGTATATAGAGCCTGGTGGCCCCACACCTTTCCTTATTTTAATTTGGGTGCGGGGTTCCCCTTAATATCAATACAAGACCCAAAATGCCTGGTAATGGACTGGGGGGTACCCATGGTGTTTGTCTCACTGATTTTCATCCATATTGCCAGGACCGGACATTACATTAAACCCGCAAGCAGTTTTAAATGAGATTTTTTCCTTAAAAAATGACATTTGGTGCAGGGACTGTTCTAAACACGGGAAACACGCGCCACTTTACAGGCATACTATAGACACCCCCCAGGTACGATATTTAAAGGAATATTTCACTTTTTTTTTTTACTTTAAGCATCATTAAAATCACTGCTCCCGAAAAAACAGCCGTTTTTAAAAGTTTTTTTTGCATTGATACATGTCCCCTGGGGTAGGACCCGGATCCCCAAACCCTTTTTAGGACAATACCATGCAAATTAGCCTTTAAAATGAGCACTTTTGATTTCGAACGTTTGAGTCCCATAGACGTCAATGGGGTTCTAACGTTCGTGCGAACTTTCGGTCCGTTCGCAGGTTCTGGTGGGGGGTGTTCCGCTCATCCCTACTCCTGACTAGGGATGAGCTTCGTGTTCGAGTCAAACCCATGTTCGACTCGAATATTGTGTGTTCGGTCTTTCCCTGAATTACGAACGATATGGGCTGTTTGCGACAAATTCGAGTGGCGCGTCACGGCCCATATTTCACTGCGGCATCGCAGTGCATTGCTGGCTGATGATTGGCCAAGCATGCACTATGACCCGCATGCTTGGCCAATCACAGCGCTGTATGAACAGAGAGCTGTAATTGGCCAAAGCCAAGGAGGCTTTGGCCAATTATGGCTCAGGGGTTTAGTAAACGCCCAACACTATATAAGGCTGCCAGCACGGCAGCCCTGTGTAGTGTGTTCTGGCGTTCAGATAGAGAGAGAGAGAGACAGTGTTATTTGATTTAAGTTAGATAGAGTAGGCAGGTCGAGTCAGTTAGCTGCAGTTATAGTGTATTGTGTATATATATATATATATGCATCCCAGGTGTTGTGTGTGTGTTTGTATATATATATATATATATATATATGTGTTTTTACAGTATTTCCAGCTACTGTACTGTGTATCCTGAACAGTCTCACCTACAGTATAGCAACCTGCAGCCAGGTGCTTGTGTAGGCTCATTGAAGTATTTCCAGCTGCTGTACTGTGTACCCTGCACAGTCTCACCTACAGTATAGCAACCTGCAGCCAGGTGCTTGTGTAGGCTCATTGAAGTATTTCCAGCTACTGTACTGTGTACCCTGCACAGTCTCACCTACAGTATAGCAACTTGAAGCCAGGTGCTTGTGTAGGCTCATTGAAGTATTTCCAGCTACTGTACTGTGTACCCTGCACAGTCTCACCTACAGTATAGCTACCTGCAGCCAGGTGCTTGTGTAGGCTCATTGAAGTATTTCCAGCTACTGTACTGTGTACCCTGCACAGTCTCACCTACAGTATAGCAACCTGCAGCCAGGTACTTGTGTAGGCTCATTGAAGTATTTCCAGCTACTGTACTGTGTACCCTGCACAGTCTCACCTACAGTATAGATACCTGCAGCCAGGTGCTTGTGTAGGCTCATTGAATTATTTCCAGCTACTGTACACCCTGCACAGTCTCACCTACAGTATAGCAACCTGCAGCCAGGTGCTTGTGTAGGCTCATTGAAGTATTTCCAGCTACTGTACTGTGTACCCTGCACAGTCTTACCTACAGTATAGCAACCTGCAGCCAGGTGCTTGTGTAGGCTCATTAAAGTATTTCCAGCTATTGTACTGTTGTACCCTGCACAGTCTCACCTACAGTATAGCAACCTGCAGCCAGGTGCTTGTGTAGGCTCATTGAAGTATTTCCAGCTACTGTACACCCTGCACAGTCTCACCTACAGTATAGCAACCTGCAGCCAGGTGCTTGTGTAGGCTCATTGAAGTATTTCCAGCTACTGTACTGTGTACCCTGCACAGTCTTACCTACAGTATAGCAACCTGCAGCCAGGTGCTTGTGTAGGCTCATTGAAGTATTTCCAGCTACTGTACTGTGTACCCTGCACAGTCTCACCTACAGTATAGCAACCTGCAGCCAGGTGCTTGTGTAGGCTCATTGAAGTATTTCCAGCTACTGTACTGTGTACCCTGCACAGTCTCACCTACAGTATAGCTACCTGAAGCCAGGTGCTTGTGTAGGCTCATTGAAGTATTTCCAGCTACTGTACTGTGTACTCTGCACAGTCTCACCTACAGTATAGTAACCTGCAGCCAGGTGCTTGTGTAGGCTCATTGAAGTATTTCCAGCTACTGTACTGTGTACCCTGCACAGTCTCACCTACAGCAAAGCTACCTGCAGCCAGGTGCTTGTGTAGGCTCTTGACGTATTTCCATTTACTGTACTGTGTACCCTGCACAGTTGCACCTACAGTATAGCTACCTGAAGACAAGTGCAGGGGTTATCATACTAATAATACTACAGGCAGGCAGTTGATTCTGGTTGATATATATATATATATATATATATATATATATATATATATATATATATATCCCAGTTTTGTGCAGCTCATTGCAGGCCAATAGTATGTCTGGAAGGCCAACAAGGAGAGGCAGACAGTCACAAGCCAATAAAAGAAGGCAAGCAGGCTCTGTGTCTAAAGGGAACAGTGCTGGTCGTGGACACAGTGCATCCTCATCAGCATGTGGCCGTGGGACACGCTTGTCCTTTTGTTCGGCAGCTGGCCGTGTTGAGCCGCAACATGTGGAAGACTTGGTCAAGTGGATGACCAAGCCGTCCTCACCTTCCTTATCCTCTCTCACCCAGGCTCAGGGTACTTTGTCTGGCAAAGCAGCTGCCAACGCAGCCTCTTCCCTCGGCTCAATGGCATCAGTGACTCCTTCCCTAGCCCCACCATGTCCTCCTGAGGAGTCCCTCGAACTGTTTGACCACAGTGTTGGGTACATGCTCCAGGAGGATGCCCAGCGTTTTGAAGGCTCTGATGATGATACTGAGCTAGATGAAGGCAGTAGATGAGCAGAGGGGGTGCCCAAGAAGGACAGCAATCTGGCAGTCATGCTCCCCCGGCTGCAGCATACTGCCAGGTTTGCTCCATTGATGAGGAGGGAGGGGATGATGAGGTCACTGACTCAACGTGGGTGCCTGATAGGAGAGAGGAAGAGGAGGAGGAGGCACATCACTAACGAGGCAGGATGCCCTCCAGGGGCCAGTCTAAGGGCAGCACACTGACTGCATCACACCGCAAAGCTCCGCATGTGCAGGGCGCTGCTGTCTCTGCGCGTTATTCAAAAAGTTCTTTGGTGTGGGCCTTTTTTGAGACGAGTGCATCAGATCGCACCGCTGCTATTTGCAACATATGTCTCAAGCGTATCTCGTGTGGACAAAACATCTCCCGCTTGGGCACCACATGCTTGACCAGACATATGTTGACCTGCCATGCAGTTCATTGGCAAGCATATCTAAAAGACTCACACCAAAGAACAAAGAGGACCTCTCCTTGCTCCTCATCAGCTGAGATCTCCAAACCCACTATACCTTCAGTCCTCTCTGAGACCTGCACTGAGAGGAATGAAGGTGTAGAATTAGGTGTGTCACAGCCAAGTACTTGTGGGCAATCTGCTTTCGGCACACCGACGTCAGATTGTACCAGGCAATTTTCCCTGCCCCAGCTGCTGCACTGCCCAAAGAAGTTCACTCCCAGCCATCCACATGCCCAGCGGTTGAATGCTAGCTTGACAAAATTGCTAGCAATTCAACTGCTGCCTTTTCAGTTGGTAGACTCTGCCCCCTTCCGTGAGTTTGTGGAATGTGCGGTTCCTCAGTGGCAGGTACCCAAACGCCCCTTTTTCTCACGGAAGGCGATTCCGGCTCTCTACTGGCATGTGGAAGGCAATATCTTGGCATCGCTGGACAGGGCGGTCAGCGGTAAGGTGCATATTACCACTGACTCATGGTCCAGCAGGCATGGACAGGGACGTTACCTAAGTTTCACGGTGCATTGGGTCACTCTGCTGGCAGCTGGGAAGGATGCAGGACAAGGTGCAGTAGTGTTGGAGGTTGTTCCGCCACCACGCCTCCAAAATGCCACTACTAATGATTGTAACACACCTCTCTCCTCCACCCCCTCCTCTTCTTCCTCCATGGCCTCTTCCTGTGCTTTGTCCTCGGAACCAGCGGTGCTCCGTAGCCATTCAAGGGGCTACGCAAGTACGCAGGCCAAAAGATGCCATGCGGTGCTTGAGCTGGTGTGCTTGGGGGACAGGAGCCACACTGGGGCAGAGGTTCTGTCAGCTCTGCAGGGGCAGGTTCAGAGGTGGTTGAGGCCACGCCAACTTAAGGCAGGAATGGTAGTTTGCGACAATGGCACCAACCTCCTCTCCGCCCTCTGACAGGGACAACTGACCCATGTGCCCTGTTTGGCTCACGTCCTTAACTTGGTGGTGCAGCGGTTCTTGGGCAGGTGCCCGGGCTTACAGGATGTCCTGAGGCAGGCCAGTAAAGTCTGTGTGCATTTCTGCCGGTCATATAATGCCAGTGCTCAGCTGGCAGACCTCCAAAAAGAATTTAACCTGCCCAAAAACCGCCTAATCTGTGACATGCCCACCAGGTGGAACTCAACGTTGGCCATGCTGCAGCAGCTGCACACGCAGCAGAAGGCCATCAATGAGTACCTATGTGACTATGGCACCAGGACAGGGTCAGGGGAGCTTGTTTTTTTTCCCCACGCCAGTGGGCCATGATTAGGGATGCATGCACTGTCCTGTCACCATTTGAGGAGGCCACGAGGATGGTGAGCAGTGACAGTGCATGCATCAGTGACACTGTCCCCCTTGTCCACCTGTTGGAGCACACGCTGCGTGGAATAATGGACAGGGCACTTGAGGCAGAACAGAGGCCGAAGAGGACTTTCTTAGCTCTCAAGGCCCCCTTTATCCAGACAGTGTTCCTGCGTGCCCACCGATCACACAGGAAGAGGACGAGAAGAAGGAGGATTGTGTCAGTATGGAGGTGGAGCCTGGCACTCAGCATCAGCAGCAGTCTTTAAGGGATCATTTAGAGTCCCAAGAAACACATGGACTTGTACGTGGCTGGGAGGAGGTGGCTGCGAACCATGTCGTCCTTAGTGACCCAGAGAACTCCGGATCGAATGCCTCAGCAAACCTACGCTGAATGGCCTCCCTGATCCTGCAAAGCCTGCGGAAGGATCCTCGAATTTGTGGTATCAAGGAGAAGGACCAATACTGGCTGGCAACCCTCCTTGATCCACGTTACAAGGGTAAGGTTGCGGGCCTTATCTTGCTGTCGCAGAGGGAGCAGAGAATGAAACATCTTCGGGAGGCCTTGCAGAAACGTCTGTACAACGCGTTCCCAGAGACTGGGAGGTTACAAACTCCTGTTTTTGGACAACGTGTTGCTGAGGCTTCTGTCAGTCAAAGAAGGAGCTGTGGAGAAGGTGGCCGTCTGACCAATGCGTTCAGACAATTTTTTAGTCCGCAGCCCCAAGGTATGATTGGTTCCAGCAACCATCGCCAGCGTCTGTTTTACATGGCGCAAGAATACCTAGGAGCAAGATCTGGCATGGAAACTTTTCCCACCAAAAATCCTCTGGGTTACTGGGTCTTAATGATGGATCACTGTCCAGAGCTTGCACAATATGCAATTGAGCTACTGGCCTGTCCTGCATCCAGCGTTCTTTCGGAACGCACATTCAGTGCTGCTGGTGGCTTTGTAACCGATCACAGGGTGCGTCTGTCCACCGACTCGGTCGATTGACTGATCTTCATAAAAATGAATCAGTCTTGGATCACCACCAGATACCAAGCACCTGATGCTGATGTAACCGAATATTTTTTTTGGAAATGTCAGATCCCTTCAAAGACTGCCTATACTGATGCTGAGTGACTATCCTGTTATGCTAAGTAATTATCCTCTTCCTCCTCAATGATCATGCTGATAGCTTGTAAGGACAATTTTGGTTCTGGGCGCCGCCACCAGTGCCTAAGGCCCAATTTTTAAGCCCCTGTTTAACAGGGGCATGTAATTACAATTTTTGATGCAATTCTTTGCAGCAGGGCTAGTTCCTGCGCTCCAACTAGAGTATCTGTGAGGGGTTGCAGTGTTGTGGCACCAGCACCAGTGCCTGATGCCCAATTTTTCAGCCCCTGTTTAACAAGGGCGTGTAATTACAATTTTTGATGCAATACTTTGCAGCAGGGCTCATTCCTGCGTTCCAACTAGAGTATCTGTGAGGACTTACAGTGTTGTGCCACCAGCATCACCACCACCACCACCACCAAAGGCCCATTTTTTTTGGCCCTGTTCAACAGGGGCATGTAATTAGAATTCTTGATCTAATATTTCACAGCAGGGCCAGTTTCTGCGCCCACCAAGAGTAACTGTAAGGACTTACAGTGTTGTGCCACCAGCACCACCACCAAAGGCCCAATTTTTCTGGCCCTGTTAGACAGGGGCATGTAATTAGAATTCTTGATCTAATATTTCACAGTAGGGCCCGTTTCTGCGCTCACCAAGATTAACTGTGAGGACTTACAGTGTTGTGCCACCAGCACCACCACCAAAGGCCCAATTTTTCTGGCCCTGTTCAACAGGGGCATGTAATTACAATTCTTGATCTAATATTTCACAGCAGGGCCTGTTTCTGCGCCCACCAAGTGTAACTGTGAGGATTTACAGTGTTGTGGCACCAGCACCACCATCACCAAAGGCCCAATTTTTCTGACCCTGTTCAGCAGGGGCATGTAATTACAATTCTTGATCTAATATTTTCACAGCAGGGCCCTGTGAGGGCTTACAGTGTTGTGGCCACAACAACACCTAAGGACCAAATTTCTGCTGAGTATATAGGGCAGGCCCCTACTTTCAAATATCCAACTTACAAATGACTCCTACTTGCAAACGGAAGGAGACAACAGGAAGTGAGATGAAATCTACCCCATAGGAAGGGAAATTCTCTCCTGTAAGAGTTAATATGGGAAAAACTTTTCTCCTTTACACTGATGCTTTATCATCAATCCTTGTTTCACTAAAAACCCAAAATTTTCAAAAAACATTTGTCATTGGGACAAAAAGTGAGGTGAAATCTTCTGAAGAGGAGCACAGACAGCAAAACAAATGTCACAGGGGTGATAACCCTTCTCTATGTTTTTCAAAAAGCTTATATTGATTTTTTGGCTGGAGCTAAACACGTTAAAAATGTACCAGTTCAAAATTACAAACAAATTCTACTTAACAACAAACCTACAGTCCCTGTCTTGTTTGCACCGCCTGTATACTGCTGTTCAGAGTATATAGGGCCTGGGGGCCCCACACCTTTCCTTTTTTAATTTGAGTGCGGGGTTCCCCTTAATATCCATACAAGACCCAAAGGGCCTGGTAATGGACTTGGGGGTACCCATGCCGTTTGTCTCACTGATTTTTCATCCATATTGCCAAGACCCGACATTACATTAAAGCCGCAAGCAGTTTTAAATGACTTTTTTTCCTTTAAAAATGACATTTTGTGCAGGGACTGTTCTAAGCATGGGAAACACTCGCCACTTTACAGGCATACTATACACACCCCCAGGTACGATACTTAAAAGGAATATTTTACTTTTTTTTTTACTTTAAGCATCATTAAAATTACTGCTCCTGAAAAACGGCCGTTTTTAAAAGTTTTTTTTGCATTGATACATGTCCCCTGGGGCAGGACCCAGGTCCCCAAACCTTTTTAGGACAATACCATGAAAATTAGCCTTTAAAATTAGCACTTTTGATTTTGAACGTTCGAGTCCCATAGACGTCAATAGGGTTCTAACGTTTGTGCGAATTTTTGGTCCTTTCTCAGGTTCTGGTGCGAACTGAACCGGGGGGGTGTTCGGCTCATCCCTAGCAGCCACTATAATTTTCTATAAATGCAATACAATATGGCTACATGGAGTTGTTCTGTATACAGAATGTGTACTGACCACTCCCCAGAAACATAATTTCCTTCTTGTGTGA
Source organism: Lithobates clamitans (assembly GCA_037952925.1). Classification (NCBI taxonomy): domain Eukaryota; kingdom Metazoa; phylum Chordata; class Amphibia; order Anura; family Ranidae; genus Lithobates; species Lithobates clamitans. The sequence goes on from JBBGZY010001979.1 coordinate 1,717,880, forward strand.
TTGGCTCACCAATTTTCCCAGAAGTTTGCCTGAGATACAAGTCAGATTTCAGGCATACCCTGCAACAAAAATGTATTTTTTGGTGCGATACTTCCAATAGGAACACATCTAAATGGATGCAGGCCCAGCAGCTTTCTTCATTAGTGCCCTGCAGCTGCCACAGCTGACAGATAAATATGAAACTACTCCCATTAGACTCACAAACACACATGGATTTCTTCAGAATAACAAAAGGTAGGAATCTTGCAACAAAGGTTGTTATAATCCTTGCAATGTACATATATCATCCAGAGGGGAATGTTTTTTTTATCAACAAAAGCGGACTTGCGCTTTAACCATGACTCATCTGCTGTCATTGGGATTTCTTGCTGAAAGCAGAATGTAAACGAAACAAATTCTGGTTTTAAAAAAAACAGCGCGAGTCCCACACCAATTTTTGGAAAAAATTACACCCCCCCAAAATCCACCAGGCCAGGAAAGGGGGGATGAGCGAGCACCCCTTCTTAAACCATACTAGGAAGAAGCCATTGTCCCCTTCAACATGGGGGGTGCTTTGGGGCAGGGGGGCCTCCGCCCCCCCAAAGCACCTTGTCCCCTTGTTGATGAGGACAAGGGCCTCTTCCCCACAACCCTGGCCCGGTGGTTGTGTGGGTGCAGGGGGAGACCTATTGGAATCTGGAGTTCTGCACCCAACTGCTTTTGGAGTTCTGCACCCAACGAAGGCCCCTGCTGTCTGACAGCTCTGCCGTCTGACAGTTCTTAAATAACTAAGGGGTGGGGCAACCCAATTATGTCATCAGGTGACCCCGCCCCTTGTGACATCATTAGCCCAGTATGCCCCAGTCAATGTCACAAGAGGGAGGGGTCACCTGATGTCATCTGGTGACTCGGCCCCTTAGTTATTTAAGAACTGTCAGGTGGCGGAGCTGTCATATGGCAGGAGCCTGGTATGGATTGGCTGGGGATCCCACGCTGGGTTTTTTTTTCTGCATTTTTAATTGTCGGCTTTTTTTTTTTTTTACATTTCAGCTGTCAATGGGCAAGCCCCCTGCTTCCCGGCCTGCTCCTTAATGCGGAGTTGCACCCAAAAGTGAAACTTCCGCTCATTTGTCTCCTCCCCCCCCTCCGGTGCCACAATTGCCAACTTTCGGGGGGGAGGGGGGACAGGATAACTAACCTTGACAGGTTTTCTGTTCCCACTTCCGGGAGTCCGGGCCGCGGCCCGTGACATCACCACGGGGCCAGGGCCGGACTGAGAATAAAAACCAGCCCTGGAAATAATTTCATACCAGCCCCATAGCATCATTATACCAGCCCAACATCATAACCATCAATAACGTTATTATTTTCTTGTTCATAAAAAGGGAAAACCATGCATTTTTTACTAAGGTAAGGGGGGCATGGGTATAGGGGAAACCTTTATATCAGTGCCCCCTTACAATATTGTATTTACTCCCCCTTACATCAGTGACCCCCCCTCTGACTGGCCTGGCAGCGCTGTCACTGACCTCCTCTCAGGTGCACCTTGCAGGGATCAGTCAGTTGGCTCCAGCTTGGTGGCTCTGGGTTTCCTATAGTCTCCTCTCCACAGTCCGCACACTTCTAACTTCTGCCATGATCCCCATCCCGGCAGTGCTCCCATTCTTGACTCCTCTCCAGACTCCCTCAGAGACTGCAGACATGATATAAGACAAGAGATGGTTAAAGGCTGCGGGCATAGTACAGGAGATGTCAAGATGTCAGAGGCTGCAGGCATGGTATGGGAGATGGTCAGAGACTTAGGACATGATACTAAAGATGTTAAGAGAATGTAGACATGATACAGGAGATGGTCAGAGACTGCAGACATGGTACAAGAGATGGTCAGAGACTGCGGACATGATACAAGAGATCAATGCAGCCTCACCAGTGCCCATCAAATGCAGCCTCACTGTGCCCGTCAATACAGCCTCACTGTGCCCGTCAATGCAGCCTCACTGTGTCTATCATTGCAGCTTCACTGTGCCCATCATTGCAGCCTCACTGTGCCCATCATTGCAGCCTCACTGTGCCCATCATTGCAGCCTCACTGTGCCCATCATTGCCACCTCACCGTGCCCATAATTGCTGCCTCACCGTGCCCATCATTGCCGCCTCACTGTGCCCATCATTGCAGCCTCACCATGCCCATCATTGCCACCTTACCATGCCCTCATTGCAGCCTCACCATCATTGCACGAAAACAATATTCTGTCTAATATATCCACACACCTAAATCACTCCCTGTTATAGATATATAAGAAGAACAATGAGGCGCTCCAATACATAACCGTGCAAATCAGTGTCTGAAAACAATATATGATGTGTAAATAACATAAACTGTTCACCAAGTGCTAACCTGATACAGACATGAGTACAGTGTTAAAAAAAAAACACAATATGTAAAATATAGTGTATATCAACTAATCACAACCCCCATGTGCTCAATGTGAGTGACTAAATAAAATACATATTAAATGAATAGTCCATAAGTATATGACAGTGAGCAAAATTATAAATATAAGTTGAAAAATAAAGTGACAAAAGATAGAATCTTGATGATTGAGTGACTTTTCCGTGTCTTCCACCTCACCAAAGTGATAGGTGAACCCACTCCCTTTAGAAACGCACTCACCGACTCCAATTGCCAGAACTTTCATGCAAGGCAAACACGCTTTTTTACCACACACCAGGGTAATAAGATCAATCCGATATCCAGCAAAGTGTATAAGGATCGCTCCACATGGATCGCTCCAATAGTGTAAAACAGCACAGCAAGTTTATTAAAACCACTACAATCTTTAAAAGATCCACTCACATTTTACATGTTTCAAACCAGCAAAAGCAAAGTGCAATACACAGCAACTCCGAACACAGTGGATAACACAGCTGACAATGGACGGTCACAGCGGACCCGAGGTGTGCTAATGCTAAATCTTCCGATCTCACCCCCTCCTCAATGGTCCTCGGCTCGATCAAATCACCTCTCCTATGGTGCGGCTTCCAGCATCACACGTCACGCATCACAGCCACGCCCCCGACATGTTTCATCACAGATTGACTTAATCATGGGATTGGCTGTGTGGGATGACACTCATCCCTTTTATCCCCTCCTATCTCCCGTCTAATAGGAAATCTAGTGCGCAATCGCACACCTCGTGTCCCCGCAGTAGTCAAATAGCTATCATACAGGGAATCCAGAGCACAGCGTAACAGGGATAAGGGCAAAGTTAATGCTACTCCAAAGTAATCTAAACATTTATCTTCTTTCTGATTAAGCAGCGGTCTAGACCAATAAAATAAGTATCCCAAAATCTAAAAAATGGGGGAGGTTTAATAACCCACAACAATAACCTCCTCCCCACTCACTAGTGACCCAACTAATTAGGTGTCTAAATGATTAACCAAAACACACCTATTCTCTCCCCCACTATTTGGAGCTAATTCTAACATATAGGTGCCTGTATGAACCTTGATGGTTCTATGTAGTACAACATTACACTATCCTCTTATTCCCAAAGTGGGGGCTCCGTCCCAACAGGCCAGTGAGTCATACATACTATAGTTAATAAAAAGTATAATCACATATGGAATTCATATACAGTTAGAACCTACAAATTAATTTAAAATAACTTAAATTTATTTTAAACACCATTAAAAATTATTGATGAAGCAGTTCAAATCTAGCTCAATGTTTAACCCCCTAGGGGCAAAACTTTTCAACAAAAAGAGCCAGTGAGTTTCCCTTTGGGACAAATCTCTGACTCTATTGGACCCTCTCCATGATGGGTGAACAATGTCAATTCCACAAAATTGTAACAGGGAAGGATCCTGATGATGTTTTTCTTTAAAATGCAAAGGGACACTATGGTACCTATACCCATTTTTTATATTAGTTAAATGTTCTGAGATTCTGATCCTTAAAAGCCTTTTAGTTCTCCCCACATAAAGTAGGCCACAAGGGCACCACATCAAATAGACCACGTGGGAGGAGTTGCACGAGCTGAATTCCTTAATTTCAAAGGATTCCCCTTCTCTATTGGTCACACTTATCACTCCTCTATGACTCACTTTAACAGTTCTGCAACAGATGCATCTTCTGCAGCAGTAGAATCCCTTAAAATCTAACCTCAAATCATTCTGTCCTGGAGGGTCCAGAATATTTTTAACTACACGGTCCCCAAAACTTGGGGCCTTCCTATAGATAAATTTTGGTTGGTTCGGTAGTATTTCTCCTAAGTGTCTATCTTTCCGTAAAATATGCCAATGCTTTTTGTATATATTTTCAATATCCTTATATTGGCAATGAAAACCTGAAATTAAGCCAAGTTGATGTTGATTATCAATTGCTTTGGCAGTATTTTTCTTAAAGCACTGGTCTCTTGGGACTTGTGCTACTTCCTGAATGATTTTACTAAGATCATCATTATCATATCCCTTTTGTATAAATTTGTCTTTGAGGATGCCAGCCTGCACATGAAAATCATCTATCTGTGTGCAATTGCGACGTACTCGTAGTATTTGTCCCTTAGGGATGTTTCTTATCCAAGCTGGATGATGACCACTTCTTGTTGACAAAAAACTATTGCGGTCCGTTGGTTTAAAGAATACTTTTGTTCTTAATGAACTCAGACATCTTTCTATTGTTACATCCAAAATATTGACCGTTTTACTACTAATCTGATATTCTAATTTAATGTTATTGGAATTGTTATTAAGTTCCTGTATAAAGTCAATAGCAGACTCCTCTGAACCCTCCCAAATAAACAGGAGGTCATCTATAAACCTCCGGTAAAATATAAGTTGGGGTCTCCTTTGACTGAACACTTTTCTATCTTCCCATTCAGCCATAAACAGGTTGGCGAGGCTGGGAGCTTATTTCGCTCCCATTGCCACGCCAACCTGCTGGGAGAAAAAGTGACCATTGCACCAGAAATAATTATGGGACATGCAAAACTCCAATACATGTCCCAAAAATCGTTTCTGTGCAACTGGAATATCATCCCGTTTACCTAACGCCCAGTTAAGCAATGTCCTCATTGCAGCCTCACCATCATTGCAGCCTTACCTTGCCCTCATTGCAGCCTCACCATCATTGCAGCCTTACCAGTCAGTGCGTGCATTACGCACAGTGGGCATCTCCCGCTGTGTCACGGAGCTGAGTGTGAAAAGTTTGGCCGCGCTATCATAAAAGTCCCGCCCTCCTCCTATACCAGCTTGTGTGATAGACAGAACACTGCATCTATCACACAAGCTGGTCTAGGCAGAGGGCGGGACTTTTATCACAACGCGGCCAAACTTTTCACACAGCTCCGTGACACAGCAGTCTCCTGCTGTGTGACAAGTAGGCAGGAGGAGGGGGAGGGAGCCAAGAGGGGAGCACTGCAGCCACAGCATAGATCAAAGCTGCCCCAGAGCAGGCAGTCTACCAGGAAATGTCCCGGTGTCACGGTAGGCCAGTCTGGCCCTGCACGGGGCTCCCTCCTCCTCCCTCCTCCTCTCCCTGTTGCCGGGCCAGTAGGAGAGAGGAGCGGGGCCGCGCACATGCGCGGTAGGGTTCCTGGCGTGAAGCGCTGCTGCGTATATATATAGCGTGATACCATTTAAAACATTTTAATTTCACATAAAACTGCACATATATACAACTCACATTTCAAATAAATAAAAATGCCTTTTAAAGTGCTATAGTGCTGAGGGGTTATAGAGTCACCTGGGGTCCGGCTCTGCAGCCCCAGTTTTCACGGCATTCCCCCTGTCCTATGTCAGCTCTCCTGCACTTCCTGGTACCTCTCTCGTCATCTGATCAAGCTCCTCCTACTGGTTTCGTCACTCTCATGACTTCTGTGACAGACTCACCCAGGACAGAGGCTTTTGGAGGGGACTGAATGCCAGCCTCTTGCCTACTGATTATGGGCCCTGGCATTTGGGGGAGCAGTTCGCTCTGTGAGCTGTATGCCTAGGGACCCTTGAGGTGGTGTTACTTTGGATTCAGGTCCATAACCCCCCAAGACACACAGACTCTGGGAACCCTGTATATGCCATATTATAAATAGTGACTGATTCATACTGTTGGGACACATACTGTGAGGAGATGCTAATATCATCAATTCCAGCCACCTGTCTAATGTAAATGAGTCTAGTCTGGCGTACCACAGCTTCTAAGAGTATTCCACCCATTGTTGTTTGTGATCATTAACAGTGTGTTGATGTTTATGGTAATGTGTATTGAATAGTCAGTGAGCTAGGAGACGTAAAGTCTTACCCTCAAAGGTGATATCTCTGAGTCACCTAGTCTGGGTCAATGATTAAATAATTAGCTCATGTTAATTAGGTTCTGGGTACAGTTTTATCATAAGCCTGCTGTATATATATTTGTGTGTCATCTCAAATAAAAGAGTGCATGTTAGCAGCTAAGCAAGTCTCGTCTTGTTTTGTGCTTATGAGCACGTGTCTAACTTGGACCAGCGTATCCCCCATCATTTCCCCGTCTTCCTGCTCCCTCTGTGCCAGGGCCTCAGGCACACACTCAGGCACATCTGAATGCATGTCACCCACAGCAGCATCAACAGGATCATCGAGAAGACCATGGGCAGGAACCTGTTCAACCATCTTCAGGGAGGCATTTGTGGATTTTCCACCCCTCACCATGTTGGAATAGGAAGCTTTACCTCCTGGACTCCCAGCACTTTCAGACACTCCAAGAGGACCCTGGTCTCGGGATATCATTGGGTAGTCTCTAGCAAGATGTCTCTTGCTGCCACACAGATGACATTTTCTGACCTCACCACACTCCATTGTTCTTTGACCGATCAATTGTGAGCAGACTTGACATGTATCACATTCATCTTTAAAATGCTTGAAGGGAAAGCAGTGGTGACAAAAGGTAGGTTGCCCTGGATACTGCAAGTACCCCCAGTTGGATTAACTCCAATACCCTCAGGATCCTGCCTCAGCTGAACCCAAAATTTAAACCCAATATTGCCTTTAACCAGCTCTTCAGAACCTAAATCATTTACCCCAAGCTGTTTCCTGGTGGCCTCCAAGCACAGGTAAAATGGTGCCACCATCAATGCACATGGTCCTGTAGGCTTTTTCCATCTATTCATATCTGAAACTTTCACCCTCCCAGGTACCTTGCTATAAATACAGCCTTATTACCTCAATGCAACATGGAAATGCAATTATTTTAGTAAATATAAACTGCTGAATACCTGTTATCATCAGCAGTATATACTGTAGCAGTCTTATGACTATCACTGTCTGGTTAAAGCTTGTAGGAGGAGTTTTCATTCTCCTCTGACTGTCCTCTGAAGCAGCCGGGTTTGCTGGCAAAACCGGTCAGACATGGCTATCCTGCTGCCCCCCTCCAGCTATTGAACAAAGGATATATTGAATTAAATGGATTGCATACTATTTGATAAGTATTGAACGTTCCTTCATGAGTATTCTTTTTACTGCAAGCTTTTTACAAGTGGCTTATACACTATCTACAGAAGTTTAAAACCTTTTGCATTGGCTGTATGGCAAATACATCCTTTTGAATAGAGACTTTATAGATTTCTATGGACTTTCAGTCCTGAGGAATCCTGGATATATCCTGGATATATCTTTCTGATGAGTGGATGTCATATGCTTTGAAAGTTTTTTTACTTGCATTCTGATAACATATGTGGGAGAAGAATCTGTGCCTTTATGAAAGGAAATATGGATCAGATATGTTAATACAAGGTAATTTATCTCTAGACCAGGAGATTTCTGTCTGCACACCAAGCACCAATTAATTCATCAGTGTGAGGGAGCTGACTGGGGTTGAGCAGTGTGAACAATCCTTGAGCATCAGAGGACTGTGTGTCCCCATCTCCCTGGTCCGCGTACCCCTGGGGTACATGCACAAAGGGCAGGGGGTATATTGAAAACGGCCAGCAGAAGCTGCCATTTTTTTTCCTTCTGTAGGGCTAGGAAGTCAGGCCGGGGGCACGGGAGTGGCAGCCGGTGTAGCAGTATTGGTATCCTGTGTGAAGCCGAGCACAGAGCTGCTGCAGCCGAAGACAACTGTGGTGAATTAACCCCCTTACATGCCGAGTGGTCGGCTGGATTTTAAAGACACAGGCTGGATCTGGATGCAAGCAGGACACGGCAAGACACAGGCTGGTTGGGAGAAGGGGACAGCAGCAAGCTGTATTGGTGAGACACATAGGGTTGCCACCTGTCCTAGTCTGCAAGTGCACATAGGTCTGCGAGTTCACGTAGTTCTACGAGTGGTCTGCGAGTGCATGTAGGTCTGCAAGTGGTCTGCAAGTGCGCATAGTTCTGTGAGTGCACGTAGGTCTGCGAGTGCACGTAGTTCTGCGAGTGGTCTGCGATCGCACGTAGTTCTGCGAGTGCACATAGTTCCGCGAGTGGTCTGTGAGTGCACGTAGGTCTGCGAGTGGTCTGCAAGTGCACATAGTTCTGTGAGTGCACGTAGGTCTGTGAGTGCACGTAGTTCTGCGAGTGGTCTGCGAGTGCACATAGTTCTGCGAGTGGTCTGCGAGTGCACGTAGGTCTGCAAGTGCACATAGGTCTGCGAGTTCACGTAGTTCTACGAGTGGTCTGCGAGTGTATGTAGGTCTGCAAGTGGTCTGCAAGTGTGCATAGTTCTGCGAGTGGTCTGCGAGTGCACATAGGGTCTGCGAGTGCACGTAGGTCTGCGATTGGTCTGCGAGTGCACGTAGGTCTGTGAGTGCATGTAGGTCTGCGAGTGCACGTAGTTCTACGAGTGGTCTGCGAGTGCACGTAGGTCTGCGAGTGGTCTGCTAGTGCACTTAGGTCCGCGAGTGCATGTAGTTCTGCGAGTGGTCTGCGAGTGCACGTAGGGTCTGCGAGTGCACGTAGGTCTGCGATTGGTCTGCGAGTGCACGTAGGTCTGTGAGTGCATGTAGGTCTGTGAGTGGTCTGCGAGTGCACGTAGTTCTGCGAGTGGTCTGCGAGTGCACGTAGTTCTGCGAGTGGTCTGTGAGTGCACGTAGTTCTGCGAGTGGTCTGTGAGTGCACGTAGGTCTGCGAGTGCACGTAGTTCTGCGAGTGGTCTGCGAGTGCAGATAGGTCTGTGAGTGCACTTAGGACTTAGGTCTTAGGGGGGAGACAAAGAGGTGCAGGCACGGCAAAGAGTAGATGGGTGACAGTCAGGAAAGGTAGAGGGGGAAGCGCCAGGGAGGCCGATCCAGGGCTGAAGCATCCCAATAAGTACGCACCATTGAGTGACATTGGTGAAACCAGTCAGGGACCAGCACTGCTTGAGCTAAGGGACTCTCCTAGCTGCCAGGGGAAGAACTCCTCCAGTGAGAGTGGGGGGAAGTGAAGGGAAAGGAAAGACAGATTCTGGTGGTAGGGGACTCAATTCTTAGAAGGACAGAGAGGCCAATCTGTAACAAAGACCTGAAGCGCCAAACAGTATGTTGTCTACCAGGTGCTCGGGTTCGGCACATCACGGATCTGGTGGACAGAATGCTGGGAGGGGCTGGGGAAGACCCAGCTGTCATGGTGAACGTTGGCACCAATGACAAAGTCAGAGGCAGATGGAGTGTCCTAAAGAACGATTTTAGGGACTTAGGAGCTAAATTGAGGAAAAAGACCTCCAAGGTAGTATTCTCAGGAATACTACCGGTACATCAAGCCACACCAGAAAGGCAGAGGGAGATTAGGGAAGTAAACAAGTGGCTGAAGAGCTGGTGTGGTAAGGAGGGGTTTGGGTTCCTGGAGGACTGGGCTCTCTCAGTTGATAACTGGTACTATAGAAGGGACGGACTGCACCTAAATGAGGAGGGTGCAGATCAGCTGGGAATGAAGAGGGCCAAAAAGTTAGAGGGGTTTTTAAACTAGGCGATGGGGGAGAGGGTCCAGAGGTAGAGATAGTCAGCGCGGAACATATTCCAGAGGGTAGTATTGGGGGCATTAGTGGTAGGTTGACCAAAGCATATAAACCCAAGGTAGGTATAGTAGTAAGTCCTAGTTGCAATTTTGGAACACCCAATAAGAGGATAATATGCGACCGGTCTAAACTACGTGGCATGTTCACCATTGCCAGGAGCCTGGCGGACAAGATGGGTGAACTAGAGGTACTGTTGTACGAGGAGGATTTGGATTTTGTGGGAATTTCAGTGACTTGGTTCAACAGCTCTCATGATTGGCTAGCAAACATTCAAGGGTATACCCTTTATCGCAAGGATAGAGAGGGTAAAAAAGGGGGAGGGGTATGCCTATATATCAAGAATAAGTATATCAAGTGAATGTGAGAGATGACATCACTAAGGGAGCTAGGGAGGAGGTGGAATCTTTATGGGTAGAGCTCCAAAGGGTTGAAGCTAAGGGGAAAATATTACTGGGAGTATGCTATAGGCCCCCTAACCTGAGGGAGGAAGGGGAGACAGATGTCCTATCACAATTTGGATTAGCAGCAAGGATGGGAAGTGTTATCATAATGGGGGATTTTAACTATCCAGACATAGACTGGGCAGAGGGAACCGCGTATTCATCTAAGGCTTGCCAGTTCCTAAACGTCTTGCAGGACAATTTTATGGGTCAGATGGTAGACGCACCAACTAGAAATAAAGCGTTACTGGATCTACTGATTACCTACAATACAGACCTAATCACGGATGTGGAAATACGGGGCAATTTAGGTAACAGCGATCGCAGGTCAATTGGCTTCAGTATAAATTACACAAATAGGAAACATAAGGGGAATACAAAGACACTGAATTTCAGAAGAGCCACCTTCCCTAAACTACGAGCCTTGCTAGAAGGCATAAATTGGGATAAAATCTTAGGAACAAAGAACACGGAGGAGATGGGTTTGGTTTAAAAGCATATTAAATAAGGGCATTAGCCAATGCATCCCATTGGGTAATACATTTAAAAGAGCGAACAAAAGTCCAGGATGGCTTAACTCCAATGTAAAAATGCATATAAAAGCAAAGGAGAAGGCCTTCAAAAAATACATGGATAAGGGATCATCATCAGCATTTAGACTTTATAAAGAATGTAACAAGAAATGTAAGGGCACAATTAGGACAGCTAAGATAGAACATAAAAGACACATAGCGGAGGAGAGCAACAAAAATCCCAAGAAATTCTTTAAGTATGTAAACAGTAAAAAAGGGAGGACAGACCATATTGGCCACATAGAGAATGAGGAAGGACATCTGGTTACAAAGGATGGAGAGATGGCAAAGGTATTGAATTTATTCTTCTCCTCAGTCTTCACGAGGGAATCGGGGGGCTTCAGTAACCAAAACTGCCGTGTTTATCCTCATGACACATCACAGTAAGCACCTCCATGGTTAACAGAGGACAGAATTAAAATTAGAATTGAGAAACTTAACATTAATAAATCACTGGGACCAGATGGCTTGCACCCGAGGGTACTTAGGGAACTAAGTCAAGTAATTGCCAGACCATTGTTCCTAATTTTTACTGACAGTCTACTGACTGGAATGGTACCAGCTGATTGGAGAAAAGCCAATGTAGCACCAAAATTTAAAAAGGGTTGAAAATACATCCCTGGGAATTACAGACCAGTTAGCCTAACATCAAAAGTATGTAAACTCTTGGAGGGGATGATAAGGGACTATATACAAGATTTTAGTAATGAGAACGGTATCATTAGCAGTAATCGGCATGGATTCATGAAGAATCGTCTTTGCCAAACCAATCTATTAATTGAGGAGGTGAGTTGCCATCTAGGTAAAGGAAGACCCGTGGACATGGTGTATCTGGATTTTGCAAAAGTATTTGACACAGTTCCCCATAAACGTTTACTGTACAAAAAAAGGTCTATTAGCATGGACCATAGGGTGAGTACATGGATTGAAACTGACTACAAAGTGCCCATTGTTCCCACCAGGCTGCGAAAATCCCCAGCAGTTCTCCTGGTGGAAGTCTAACGGTTTCACGGACATCCACTCCTTTTTTACCCCCACTAGGATAATATCATTTGAGGCTCTACGCTCCTCTCACGATATCCCATTACGCGAACACTACAGCTACCTACAGATTCGCCATTTTCTCCAGGGGCTTATAAAATTTCGACCGACCCCTTATACTTTGACCCCCTTTGAGAACTTCTGTAGAGCAAGACCCCAAACTTCGGGTTTAATATCACTGATCTATTCCTCTATTATTACCTCTAAAAAACCACCGACACGACCCTATCACCTTCAATGGGAAAGGGAACTAGGAAAACAGCTAGATCCGGAGGACTGGCAGGTCATGACTTTAATGATATCCAAATGCTCAAAGAACGTCATCTTTTTAGAAAATGCCTATAAGGTACTTTACAGGTGGTACTACACACTGGCTAGACTGGCCCATTTCATTCATGCCTACTCCCCCCTGTGTTTCCGAGGGTGGTCCCAGGAGGGCACAATGACGCACATCTGGTGGACTTGTCCGATGGTACGCAGGTTATGGATCAGAGTTATCTCCCTCCTCAAAACATACTCCAGGCTGACCTCAAAAAAGATCCATACAAAGCACTTCTCTGCAACCCAATTACAGAACTGCTTTGCTCGGAGCGCCAACTGGCTCTGCATCTCTTTATTGCAACCAAACTAACGATAGCCAGGGCATGGAAGACACAGGCACTAAGTTTTGAGGCAGTTAAGAATCACATGGGCGATATAATAGTTAACGAAAAGCTGACTGCTGTCCTTTCGGACACTCATGATAAGTTCTTGAAGGTATGGAGACCATGGGTCGAATATACTAAACCCACCAGATTTCATACAACCCTTCTTCAGATTTAATGCACTCTTGCTCCCCACTGCGAGGACCCACCCTCCCCCCCCTTTTTTTTCCCTCTTCTCTCCCTACCTCCTATTCCTTACTCCTCCCTTCTTACTAATCTCAACCCCTAGTTCTTCTTTAACCTCCCTCTCAATTCTCTTACTTCTCAGTTTCACGTAAGAATCCATCTGGCCACCGGGCTTAGCCTTGGATGAGATGGTTGCATGGATAGAGACTCAGGACTATTTATAGTTAGGCCCATGTTGAGAGTAACTCTTTAAGTATTTGTTCAAAATTGGACGCGGTCCTACGGGCATTCCTGAAACCTTAGTGTGTCAAACCACTTTTATGTTTCCAACGTACAACTGTTTTCAGCCACTGTTATATTCCTATTGTTTTGCTTTTCTTTGATTTACTAGCATACTTATTTTATTTATAAGATGCTAAATTTTGTTTTGTTTATTCATGATGCATTCTCTGCACTGTTAAACTGTGAAATTGCTATGATTATCAATAAAACCTTTTGTAAAAGAAAACTGGCCACAAGGGCGAGTGCAGAGGGTGGTGATAAATGGGGAGTACTCGGAATGGTCAGAGGTGGGTAGTGGGGTCCCCCAGGGTTCTGTGCTGGGACCAATTCTATTTAATTTGTTCATAAACGACCTTGAGGATGGGGTAAACAGTTCAATCTCTGTATTTGCGGAGGATACTAAGCTAAGCAGGGCAATAACTTGCAAAAAGATCTGAACAAATTAATGGAGTGGACAACTACATGGCAAATGAGGTTCAATGTAGAAAAATTTAAAATAATGCATTTGGTTGGCAAAAATATGAATGCAATCTATACACTGGGGGGGAGAACCTCTTGGGGAATCTAGGATGGAAAAGGACCTGGGGGTCCTAGTAGATGATAGGCTCAGCAATGGCATTCAATGCCAAGCTGCTGCCAACAAAGCAAACAGAATATTGGCATGCATTAAAAAGTGTAACAACTCCAAAGATAAAACGATAATTCTCTCGCTCTACAAGACTCGGTTCGGCCGCACCTAGAGTATGCTGTCCAGTTTTGGGCGCCGGTCCTCAGCAAGGATGTACTGGAAATGGAGCGAGTACAAGGAAGGGCAACAAAGCTAATAAAAGGTCTGGAGGAAATTAGTTATGAGGAAAGGTTGCGAGGACTGAACTTATTCTCTCTGGAGAAGAGACGCTTGAGAGGGGATAGGATTTCAATATACAAATACCATACTGGTGACCCCACAATAGAGATAAAACTTTTTCGCAGAAAGGAGTTTAACAAGGCTTGTGGCCACTCATTAAAATTAGAAGAAAAGAGGTTCAACCTTAAACTACGTTCTTTACTGTAAAAGCGGCAAGGATGTAGAATTCCCTTTCACAGGCGGTGGTCTCGGCGGGGAGCATCGATAGTTTCAAGAAACTATTAGATAAGCACCTGAACGACCGCAACATACAGGGATATACAATGTAATACTGACATATAATCAGACACATGGGTTGGACTTGATGGACTTGTGTCTTTTTTCAACCTCACCTACTATGTAACTATATGATTCACCCGGACAGTTTGGGTTTTGAATCATACCACCTGAAACCCGGACACATTATTCAGACCGGACTATTGCTTCCCAGCAGGGTTGCTGGCTGCAGTTGTCACCCCTTATCCAGCCTTTGTTACCCCTCACTTAGCCTGTGTCACCCCTCATCCAGCCTGTGTGACCCCTCATCCATCCTGTGTCCCCTTGTGTCACCCCTTATCCAGCCTGGATGAGGGGTGACACAGGGGGACACAGGCTGGTTGAGGGGGGCACAGGCTGGATGAGGGGTGACACAGGGGGACACAGGCTGGATGAGGGGTGACACAGGGGCACAAAGGCTGGATGAGAGCATAGTTACCAACATTGTAAAAAACATTTTAGGGAAACTTTTTTGGCTGTAGGCGGAGTCTTAATATAATTAGGGGGCGGGGCATGCATTTGTAGGTGTGGCACAGGGGGAAAGTGGTGAAAAATAGGCGTGGTTTACACAAAATTGTGAGTGTGCCTTAAATGGGCGTGGCTCAAATGGGGTGTGGTTAGAGTCTGAGATGAATAAGGGATGGAGAGGGAAAAGGGGGAGAGGGATGGAGGGACAGCTGCCCCAGATTCTACACAACAATGGAAATATGTGTATTCCATAAAGTTTAACAATCAGCAGATAGGGTGACACAGGGGCACAAAGGCTGGATGAGAGGGGGAACACAGGGTGGATGAGGGGTGACACGGGGACAGAGGCTGGATGAGGGGTGCCACAGGGGGACACAGGACGGATGAGGGGGACACAGGGTGGATGAGGAGTTACACAGGCTGGATGAGGGGGGCAGGGGGACACAGGCTGGATGAAGGGTGACACAGAGGGACACAGGCTGGATGAGGGTTGACACAGGGGGACACAGGCTGTATGAGGGGTGACACAGGGGGACACAGGCTGGATGAGGGGTGACAGGGGGACACAGGGTGGATGAGGGGGGACACAGGCTGAACGAGGGGTCCCCCTGTGTCACCCCCTCATCCAGCCTGTGTTACCCCTCACTCAGCCTGTGTCACCCCTCACTCAGCCTGTGTCACCCCTCATCCAGCCTGTGTCACCCCTCATCCAGCCTGTGTGCCCCCTCATTAGGGGTGAGCCGAACACCCCCCTGTTCGGTTTGCACCAGAACTTGCGAACAGGCAAAAAATTTGTTCGAACACGTGAACAACGTTAAAGTCTATGGGACACGAACATGAATAATCAAAAGTGCTAATTTTAAAGGCTTGTATGCAAGTTATTGTCATAAAAAGTGTTTGGGGACCTGGTTCCTGCCCCAGGGTGAAATAATAAAAGTGTAATATTCCTTTAAATTTTGTACTTGGGGGGTGTCTATAGTATGCCTGTAAAGGGGCGCATGTTTCCCGTGTTTAGAACAGTCTGACAGCAAAATGACATTTCAAAGGAAAAAAAGTACGGTAATTTAAAACTACTCGCGGCTATTAATGAATTGCCAGTCCGACAATACACATAAAAGTTCATTGATAAAAACGGCATGGGAATTCCCCACAGAGGAACCCCGAACCAAAAAAAAAAAAAAAAAATGATGTGAGGGGGGGTCCCCCTAAATTCCATACCAGGACCTTCAGGTCTGGTATGGATATTAAGGGGAACCCCGGCCAAAATTTAAAAAAAATGCATAAAATGCAGCCTGTGTCCCACCAAATGCAGCAGCATGTGTCACCACAAATTGCAGAAGCATGTGTCACCACCAAATTGCAGCAGCATGTGTCACCACCAAATTGCAGCAGCATGTGTCACCAAATTGCAGCGTGTCACCAAATTGCAGCAGCATGTGTCACCAAATTGCAGCGTGTGTCACCACCAAATTGCAGCAGCATGTGTCACCAAATTGCAGCGTGTGTCACCAAATTGCAGCATGTGTTACCAAATTGCAGCAGCATGTGTCACCAAATTGCAGCAGCATGTGTCACCAAATTGCAGCATGTGTCACCAAATTGCAGCAGCGTGTGTCACCAAATTGCAGCAGCATGTGTTACCAAATTGCAGCACCATGTGTCACCAAATTGCAGGGTGTGTCACCACCAAATTGCAGCAGCATGTGTCACCAAATTGCAGCGTGCGTCACCAAATTGCAGCAGCATGTGTCCCCACCAAATTGCAGCAGCATGTGTCACCAAATTGCAGCGTGTGTGACCAAATTGCAGCATGTGTCACCAAATTGCAGCAGCATGTGTCACCAAATTGCAGCAGCATGTGTCACCAAATTGCAGCAGCATGTGTCACCAAATTGCAGCGTGTGTCACCAAATTGCAGCACATGTCACCAAATTGCAGCAGCGTGTGTCACCAAATTACAGCGTGTGTCACCAAATTGCAGCAGCGTGTGTCACCAAATTGCAGCAGCGTGTGTCACCAAATTACAGCGTGTGTCACCAAATTACAGCGTGTGTCACCAAATTACAGCATGTGTCACCAGATTGCAGCTTGTGTCACCAGATTGCAGCTTGTGTCACCAGATTGCAGAGTCTGTCACCAGATTGCAGAGTGTATCACCAGATTGCAGAGTCTGTCACCAGATTGCAGAGTGTGTCACCAGATTGCAGTGTGTTTTACCAGATTGCAGAGTGTAACCATCAAAACCCCCCTCCCCTGGTTACTTACCTTGCCGTGTGTTGTCCTCTCCAGCAGTGTCTCCTGGAGAGCTCCGTTGTTCTCATACTTCCTGCTTCTCTCTCCTGGGCGCAATTGGAGAGAAACAGGAACATCATACTAAGATGTCAATCAAACCGCCCGACCCTAGTAATAGATACTAGGGTCGGGCGGAAGCTACTCGGCGCTTAAGGAAGCGCCGCAAGGAGGGCTACACGCCCGCAAATGAAGTGCCACGTATGCAAACACAGTCCGAACACAGTGCACTTAAGGACCTTTTTGTGCATTTTTTTTTTAAAGGGCCAGCTTTAAAAAAAATGTTTTTAATTTTGCCACTAGTCTAGCTGCCTGACTGTGGTACTAATAGGATCAAAAGAGCGCCAGCAATTTTCTTCAGGTAGCTGTAAATACTGTAACAAGACAAGCCTGCCTATCAGTAGGAAGATAACAGGAACGGATCTAGCTAAACTGAATACAGTGTATATATATATATATATATATATATATATATATATATATATATATATACACAATACCTGGGATGCATATATATACACACAATACACGGGATGCATATATATACACACAATACACTGTAAGTGCAGCTAACTGACTGACTGTCCTGCCTAATCTATCTAACTCAAATGAAATGTCACTGTCTCTCTCTCTCTCTCTCTATCTCTCAGCATGCCGGAACACACGACACAGGGCCGCCGTGCAGGCGGCCTTATATAGTATGGGGCGTGTTCTAAACCCCCTGAGCAATAATTGGCCAAAGCCACCCTGGCTTTGGCCAATTACAGCTCTCTCTACTGACGGCGCTGTGATTGGCCAAGCATGCGGGTCATAGTGCATGCTTGGCCAATCATCAGCCAGCAATGCACTGCGATGCCGCAGTGAATTATGGGCCGTAACGCACCACACGAATTTGGCGCGAACGGCCCATATCGTTTGCAATTCAACGAACGGTTGAATAGACGATGTTCGAGTCGAACATGGGTTCGACTCGAACACGAAGCTCATCCCTAGTGGCTGCAGATTGAAAAGGAAAGGCAATTTTTAATATAATTCAATTACAATATGACTTGTGCACGCTATATTATTTTTTTCTTTATTTGAAACACCCCCCCGCTGAAAGTGCAGTTACCCTTTAAGGATGCCAGTGGCCGCCCACTCCTTATCAACCAGCTATTCTGATTTCTGTAATGCCAGAAGATATGAAACTAATTACGAAATTATGAAAACGAGTTGGTCCAATATTGCGTCAATGGACCAATTTGTTTTCAGAATTTGTTTTGTAATTTTAGAATTGTTTATTCAGAATAGCATTACAAAAAAAAATGTGGGGCCCCCCTTCTAATCTATACCAGACCCTTAGGACTGGTGTGCATTTTAAGGGGAACCCCATGCCAAAATTACACCTGACAAATGTATTTAAAGGCAAACAAATAGCAATAACATCCAAACGGCCATGTCTTGCTTCTTAAAATAATCAATGTTTTAATTACTCCACAGTGTACAAATTTCATATCATGAAACAGCTAACATCTGAGACACCTTTCCTCTTCCCTCTTATCCTTTTTCTCTTTCTTCCCCTCCCCCCTCGCAATACTGTTGTGGCTGTATTGTGTGGTTTTCCTTCCTCTCACTTTTAGGAGCCCTTTGGACTTGTTTTTTGTTGGTGGTATCTGCGGGGTGCTCCTTACAGGTACACTCTAAAAGTGGGAATTGTGGCTTGTTTTGTTGATGTGTGGGCAGGTTACCACCATGCCGCGCATGCACGAAGGCTGGGCCCACTTGTATCCATCGTTGGTACTGTGCACTGTGCATGCTCTAGAGCTTGGCTGCTTGTCAGTGCTCGACTTTGCCCGTCACAAAGCATGCACTGGATCTTGACCTGGCTGCTTCTTAGTGTTCAGCTAACTGTCCCTGCACATGTGGGGCAGAGAGGGAGGGTCTTTGACATCAAATCCCCAGGCAGTGTTGCAGTGCATGCTGCAGCAGGGGCTATTTATGGCCAGTACAAACATTTAGCCCCTGTGTACACAGCTGAGGGATCCCAGGTATATAAATTCATTCATAAACGATGAATAACCAATGGTATTCAACAACATGAGAGTAATCCATGAAATATGAAAAAAGCCTCTATGAGCCATACATCTGGTGCTTTTTAAAGGGTAACTCCACTTTCATGGAAAAAAAAAAGCAAATAAAAAAAAAAATACTATAGCATATACAATTGCGACACAAGTCATATTGTAATTGAATGTTATTAAAAATTACCTTTCCTAAAGCGTGGCCGGGATGTGAGAGGGGGAAGATGTGCTGAGACCGAGCTCTGCTCCTACGACTATCCTGCAGGCTATTGCTTAGCTGTAACTCCTTACAAACTACATTTTCATGGTCACCCTGAGGTCCAGCAAGGCACACGGCACTCCGCGGGCACCTCTGCTGTCTCCGGGTAAGCTCAGATTGTCCTCCACAGCCTCTGCCCGCTCCGCCGCGGCCATCTTGCCCACGAGGCTCCTAACATGTCGGTCGGCACCCAAACAGCACAGGAGCCGGAGACATCCTCCCATGCAGAAATCCTGGCTGCCATAAAAGTGGGCAACGACTCCATGATGGTCAAAATAGACCACCTGGTGACGGATGTCAGTCTCATCCACCATGACATGAACAAATTTAGGTTCTGGTTCGCTGAGGCAGAAGGCCGCATATCCCAGCTTAAAGATTCCACCAGGTCCGACTCCGGAGACCTCCGGGCACTTCAAATTCAGGTCAAGGCCCCACAAAACAAAGCCATAGACACCGAAAACCGGCTCAGGGGGAACAACGTCCGTATCCTGGCCCTACCGAAAAAAAAAATTTTTTTGTTAATGAGGGGGTCTATTGTTTCTGCCTGCAGGGAATCTGTTTTATTGCTTTTCTTGTTATCAACAAGTTCCAAAATTCCAAGTTGACAAATTCCATACAAAATACTTAGCACCACAAATGTTATTTAGTTCTGTATTCTCTAAAAGGGGTGGTGCTGGGAGGTGAGTAGGGAGATGGAACCAAAGGACAGTACTCGGGGGTGGGTAGAGGGCGATGACAAGGGGTGACTCTGAAAGGGGAGTTCCTGCACCTAGTCTCTGAGAAAAAAAGCCCTGCCTGTACCTAGTGGCTAACCAAAAAGCTGACTGCTTTACCGTTTTCTCGTGGAACGTTAGAGGCCTCAACTCCAAATTTAAGAGAGCCCTCTTGTTTCAGTACCTAAAATCCAATTCCCCCAACTTATTTTCCTTCAGGAGACCCACCTTATGGACAGCAGAATCCTTGTGCCACATACTCCTCTTACGCAAGGAGGTCTCAATACTAGTACACAAGAACTTCCCATGCGTGATAGAAGAGATTTGCACAGACCCCCAGGGTAAATTTGCTCTGGTGGTGTTTACCTTATGGACACTAAGATATGTTGTGATAAATATTTATGTGCCTCCGCCATTTTCCCCTGCAATATTGTACACGGTTCTGGAGAGGATCACCCTGCCCTGGGAATATACTAGTCATGGGCGACTTTAACGCCACCATGTTATCTGATCTTGAGAAGCCCACCCCCTCTAAAAACCGCTCCACAGAACTGGCCACCTGGGCTCAGGCGATAGGTCTAGTTGAGATATGGAGATGGAAGCACCCTACCACCAGATCCTACTCCTGTTTCTCAGCTTCTCATAAAACAGCCTCACTCATAGACCTGGCATTTGCCAACCCACTGCTGCTAGCAGATGTACTGGAGGCGTCTTATCTACCGGAATGGATCTCCCATCCAGACCTCACAGATAAATTACCACCATTGTTATCTGAATTCTGGGAGCGAAATACGGGGTCCTCCTCTCCAGACACCATATAGGGCGCTTTCAAAGCTTACACTAGAGGGCAATACATCTCCTCTATGGCTGCTATCAAAAAGCAGCAGGCGCTTGACACTCAGTCTTTGCAACAGTTGGTAATAGATCACACTACTACATATAACTCAGATCCAGCACCTGGTAACTTAGACATTTTGATGGCTGCCCAGAGGAAACTGAACCTTCACCTAACAGAGACCTAACAGAGACCACAAAGTTAGAGACATATAAAAACAGGCAAAGATTCTTTGAGCTGGGTGATAGGAATGGTCGGCTCTTGGCCATGATGGCTCAGCATGATCAACCACTCACACTTATTTCCACTATAACCACTCCAAGTGGTGAAAAGGTGTCTTCCCCCTCAGGTATACTAAAAGAATTTAACGACTTTTATGAAACACTATATACCTCTGGTCTGCCCTCCAACTTTTGGCCTGAGGAGCTACGAGATCTGTTAGATTCCCTATCCCTCGGCTGGCTTTCGTATGCAGAACGAGAGACAATAGTACAACCGTTAGAATCGATGGAGGGTAAGTACAGCGCTGCACCAATACTAGAGGATGATTACACAGCAAGCAGCTAACACTCCTCTTAGACAAAGAGAAATAAAAAATTAAAATGTGCTGAGTGTAGCGCTAAATGTGTAAATAAGTGGGAATGAACTAGCCCAAACTATTCATGAAGGGCCCACAAAACCCGTGGAAAAGTGTGGTTCAAAGTTGCATATAAACAAACACAATCAAAAATAAACTAAGTGTCATACACTGTCATATAAATTGATACTATTAAACCAGTGGAAAAACAAAGTGAAAAACAGTGATGTAAAGGTGAAGAGGTAACAAAATGTCCATAAATGTTGAAAATTATGATCTAGATGAAAACTCCACATCCACCACCCAAAAGTCTCTGAAGGTGAAATAATAGGGACAACGATGAAAAAATTTTGTGGCCGAGTGAATAAATAAAGCACCAAATAAATCGTCTAGATGAGTGTCAGGACCACCACCAAAGCATCAGAGGAGGCTTACCGGAACCAGGTGACTTGATAAGACATACGTCTTACAAGTCCCAGAGAGCTTGTTTAGCCACCAAGGCTGGCAAATGGATCCTCAAATGTCCTCAACTGCAAATGGAGGGGGGGGAGGGATAAAAACCCGTCACAGCTTCAACCGTCCAGACTTATCAACAGGCCAACCGGATAATATTACACGCCATGGGGGAAAGAAAGCTCACATGGCATGATATCGTTTAAAAATGTAAATTTATTGAAACATTAAAAAAGGAACACTCACATGTTAGGAGATCAGAATAAGCTCAAGACTGTATCGTAATCGCGGTGATCGTAGGGAGTCCACCCAACATGTTTCGGCTAACAAGCCTTCATCTGGGGTGTGGAGCCCCCCTACCCCACCGCTATTTAAACTAAGAATGACCCCCACTGGGAGTGTCACAACACAGGAAGTGCCCCAATGATGTCACTTCCGGTTCGGTAAATGAATCAAAGATATAAGTATAAAATGTGAAGTACTGGTCAGTGGTGTGATGCCACTGATCTCAGTTAATAATTTTCCAAAGTGTAAAAGGAACAACGAAATAAGAGGGGAGACGTCTGGGTAGTTCGTACGGCCAGCCGACCCGGAAGTGCTCGGAATTAAACCAAGCCTCGGTGCCAGCATAGCCAGTTAGACAGACCGGAAAGCCGTCATGATCCGCCCCGTGGGCGTGTCCAGACAGCGAGGCCGTGCGCAACAGCGGAAGTCAACGGGGGACGTCCGCTTGCGCACCAAGCCTCGTTCTCAGTGGGTGAATCAATAGGTCGGAGCGTCATCACGCCCCGCCCCTAGGACTGAACATCTGAAAAGTAGAGCCCGTGTTTGTCGGATGCTGCGCACGCGCATTCGGCACTCGGGACCCAGCCACATCACCACGCCCACAACTCGCACACTTCCTCCAAGTAGAAAGGAAGGCCCAGATAGGCTAGGGGAGGCCGGAACTGCATCCCGGCAACCTCATTAGCCCGAGCCGAGTGTCAGCAGAGGTGAAAATGGTAAAAACCTGGGACACAACAAAAAATTATTTGCGCGTCTACACATTCAAAATAAAAGATAAAAAAAAGGGGAATAGATTTCGTATAAAGTTAATTTATATAGGTATCTGCATGAGGGCAATAGCTAAGGCAAAATTGGAATGTGACACTACCAATGGGGGGCATCCTGGACAATATATACAATACCCATAAATAAACTACCAGTGACAGTAGTGCCACTAAACCAGGGAACATGCATCGGGATACATAGAGCGTGCAGTATTAGTAAAATGTCACAATATGGAGTATGTTAATGGTCACAAACCACCTTCATCAACATGAATTAAAAAATTAAAAAATTAAAAATAAATGCACTAAAAAATTATAAGAGTAAAATGTAGAAATAAAATTGGAGGAGATCATGAATAACTAAGCCTGATTAATAAACGAATTGATGTCCCACTCCACGTTGATACCTTGCGGGAAGTGACAACCCAATTCGTAAATCCAATAAGTCTCACGACGGGAGACCCCCCTAAGGGTTGATCCACCCCGCCAGGGGGCCACGTATTTGTCGATGATGAGAAACTGGGTACCTATAGGATTCCGATCATGGAATTCCCTATAATGACGAGGTACGGTATGCTTGGTACTACCCGCCTTGATAAGATTGATGTGCTCAGAAACTCTGGTCGTAAATGACCTGATAGTTCGTCCCACATATTGTTTGCCACATGGGCACGTTAAAAGGTAAACTACCCCTGTGGTCGCACAAGTGCAAAACTGTTTAATCTTATAAGAGCGGCCTGTCACCGTGGAAGAAAAAGAGTGGCTTGCCCTCCTGCCATTGGTATTGTATTGACAAACCAAACATTTCCTACACGGGTGAAAACCGGTCCAATTGTGAAAAAAGGAAGGCTTGTTGGGAGGATTAACCACATTAGGTGCTAACCTATTCCGGAGGGACGGAGCGCCCCTAAAGACCACCTTAGGGGTACTGGGTAACATAGGGCCCAGGATCTTATCTGTTTTTAGAACGTCCCAATGATGTTCAAAAATCCTTCTAATGGATTTATGTTGGATGGAGAAAGATGTCATGAAGGACCATTTAAAGTCCTCATTAACTTGTCTAGGTTTATCTTCCAAAAGTGTTTGACGATCAACCAGACAGGCATTATCTATCTCCATATCCAAAACTGAGGGTTTATAACCCTTCTCCAAAAATCTGTTTTTGAGAGACCCTGCTTGGATCTTAAAGGTGTTGAGATCACTGCAGTTTCTGCGTAATCTCAAGAACTGACTTTTGGGGACTGATTTGATCCAAGGGGCATGATGGCAACTATCAGTAGGAATATATCCATTGCGATCGGTGGATTTAAAGTAGGTACTAAATACAAATTGGCCTTCCCTTCTCTCTATAGCCAGGTCCAAGAAGTGAATGGAAGATGTGCTAGCTTCAAAAGATAAAACAATATTCCTATTGTTATCATTAAGGGTCGTAAAGAAACTGACCAAATCGTCCGAAGTCCCAGTCCATAGGAGGAGGACGTCATCTATGTAGCGCGCCCACAGCAAAAGGTGCGGGCTCTGCATAGCATAGACGACGTCCTCCTCCCATTTGGCCATAAATAAATTGGCCAGACTGGGAGCGAACTTCGCTCCCATTGCGACACCTTTGTGTTGCCGGTAGAATCTACCATCGAACCAGAAGTAGTTGTGCTGGGTTGCAAACTCGATTAGTTCGATAATGTAGTCCACCTGGGGCGTAGCTAGGGAGGCGTCTCTATCAAGGAAGCATTTAACCGCATCAATGCCCCTGTCTTGTGGGATGCAGGTGTAAAGTGATGCAACATCCGCAGTTGCCATGATAAGATCACCTGAGTGGGAGATATTAGAAAGTAATTTGATCACGTCTTTGGTGTCCTTCAAATAGGACGGCATCTTGATAACAGATGGCTGTAGGAAAAAATCAATATATTTACCAATTTTTGAAGTGACCGAGTCGATGCCACTAATTATTGGCCGACCAGGGGGATGTAGGGGATCCTTATGCACCTTGGGCAGATAATACATAACAGGTATGCGTGGAGCTAGTGGGACTAAAAATGATCTCTCTTTCTTATTTAAAATAAAAGAATTATACCCTTTAGATACCAATCGTTGTAACTCTTTTTTATACTTGTGTGTAGGGTTACCAGGTAATTCAATGTATGTCTCATGATCTCCCAAAATGCGATGCATTTCATGAATATAGTCAGATTTGTTCAATAAAACAATGCCGCCACCCTTGTCGGCGGGACGGATAACTAGGTTTTTGTTATCACATAGAGTCTTTAGGCCTGTTGAAGGTAAGGGATTGGGGAATTTACGTTTTAGTGGAATGTTGGCTAAATCTCTCAACACTAATTCCTTGAACAGATTAATAGCCGGTGAAGGCTGTGTTGGGGGACTAAAAAGGGAGGGGTTGGATAGACCTGAGTGGACAGTGCCAGACGTTGCCGCTCTGGCTACATTCCTGGAGGGATTAGAGATAATATACCTCTGGACATTAATTTTCCTGATGTACTTCTGAATATCGATAAACGTATCGAACTTATTCAGTTTACACGGAGGAGCAAATTTAAGTCCTTTATTGAGGATGATTTTCTCGTCCTGAGTGAGAACAGTATTACTCAGGTTAAAAACCCCTTGACAAGTTAGGTTCTTTTCCTTTTTCCGTCTCTGAACCCTCCTCCCTCCTCTGGACCCTCTCTTGTTTCCGGACCTCTTTTGTTGTTTTGGGGGGCCTCGTGAAAACCCCGAGTGGTCCGTGGTCCAGAATAGGGTCGTTTGTAGGGAGATGGATCATAATCAGCATTAGGGAACGGGTAGACGTTCTCATAATGTTGATCCCGTAAAGGGGAATATCTGTTATATGTTGAAACAGGGGGGTGCCTATAGTAAGGTGGATTCTGATGTTGGGAATAGTGGGAAGGATCGTAACTGCGACCCGGAGAGCCCCTATAATGGGAACTATCCCGATCGCGGTACCGATACTCATCTTGACCTTGTCGGTCGCCCCTATTTCCACCTCGACCCCTACTCCTAGAGTAGTGGCCCCTCCCTCTTTGTTGATTTCTGGGGGTGTGCGTGCTGGGGTGTCGACCTCTCCGTGAGGAGGGGCGCACATCCTGAACTCGCCCCTTATCAGTTGATGGTTTGGGGTGGACAGAATGCTCCTGGACGGGAGCTGCCGTACCCGTGTCATGGGCATTAGTCTCCATTGCAGCCTCCAAAATAGGTGCCACAATGGATTTCTGCCATCCAAACACTTTCCCAGCTTTATAGTCACCAGTATCTCTAGAATATTTTTTATGTTTCTTGGTTCTTTGTTCTTTGTCCTCCTTTACAAGGTGAGCTTGCAAATTAGAGGACAAAGTGTTATATTCAACCGAGTTTTTAAAAGAAAGTAGTTTTTCTTTAAGTTCCTTAATCTCTCGATCAAGGATTGAAAGTTTAGTGCGTTTCCTAGAAATGAGGAAATCGAGAAACCTAATGCCAGCATCATTGAAATATGTGAACCAGGTATCAAGTTCGGACTCACCCTGTTGAGGGTTAACGTCCCATCTCAGGCTCCGTGGGATCATACACTTCCGGGTCGGCTGGCCGTACGAACTACCCAGACGTCTCCCCTCTTATTTCGTTGTTCCTTTTACACTTTGGAAAATTATTAACTGAGATCAGTGGCATCACACCACTGACCAGTACTTCACATTTTATACTTATATCTTTGATTCATTTACCGAACCGGAAGTGACATCATTGGGGCACTTCCTGTGTTGTGACACTCCCAGTGGGGGTCATTCTTAGTTTAAATAGCGGTGGGGTAGGGGGGCTCCACACCCCAGATGAAGGCTTGTTAGCCGAAACATGTTGGGTGGACTCCCTACGATCACCGCGATTACGATACAGTCTTGAGCTTATTCTGATCTCCTAACATGTGAGTGTTCCTTTTTTAATGTTTCAATAAATTTACATTTTTAAACGATATCATGCCATGTGAGCTTTCTTTCCCCCATGGCGTGTAATATTATCCGGTTGGCCTGTTGATAAGTCTGGACGGTTGAAGCTGTGACGGGTTTTTATCCCTCCCCCCCCCTCCATTTGAAGTTGAGGACATTTGAGGATCCATTTGCCAGCCTTGGTGGCTAAACAAGCTCTCTGGGACTTGTAAGACGTATGTCTTATCAAGTCACCTGGTTCCGGTAAGCCTCCTCTGATGCTTTGGTGGTGGTCCTGACACTCATCTAGACGATTTATTTGGTGCTTTATTTATTCACTCGGCCACAAAATTTTTTCATCGTTGTCCCTATTATTTCACCTTCAGAGACTTTTGGGTGGTGGATGTGGAGTTTTCATCTAGATCATAATTTTCAACATTTATGGACATTTTGTTACCTCTTCACCTTTACATCACTGTTTTTCACTTTGTTTTTCCACTGGTTTAATAGTATCAATTTATATGACAGTGTATGACACTTAGTTTATTTTTGATTGTGTTTGTTTATATGCAACTTTGAACCACACTTTTCCACGGGTTTTGTGGGCCCTTCATGAATAGTTTGGGCTAGTTCATTCCCACTTATTTACACATTTAGCGCTACACTCAGCACATTTTAATAGTACAACCGTTCACGGCCCTGGAGGTTCCCAATGCAATCCAATCCTTCCCCTCCGGAAAGGCACTGGGTCCTGATGGGTTGCATGTCGACTTCTATAAGACACATGGAGAGATGTGGGCGCCACAGTTGGCCTCCTTATATACGAGATCTCTTTCGGAGGGGAAGCTGTCAGATTCTATGTATCATGCTTACCTGACCTTGATTCATAAACCCCAAAAAGATCCGACATCCTGCGCCTCCTACAGGCCAGTTGCACTTCTAAACAGTGACTTTAAAATTTTAACGAAGCTCCTTGCCATCAGACTATACCCCATGCTACCCTCAGTTATAGACTCCGATCAAACAGGTTTTATGCCCCGTAGAGCCACAGACGTTAACCTCCGCAGACTCTTCACAAATATTCATGCCCAGTCTTGCCTCCTTAGACATTGAGAAGGCCTTTGACACCGTCGAGTGGCCCTTCTTATGGCAAACATAGAATGGAGTTCCCCTTTCTTTTCATTAAATGGCTTCAGGTGATCTACAAATACCCTACTTCTTCGGTGTGCCTGGGGGGTCGCTTACCCGACCCCTTCAGGCTCTCCATGGGAACCAGGCAGGGCTGCCCTCTCTCCCTGGAATTGTGGCCCTTGCCATCAAATACCTAGGTGTCATTATCTCCTCCCGAGCCACAGATTTCAGACCTCTCAATCTAGACCCAGTTATGCTTGACATAAAGACTAAACTTAAGTTGTGGGGGAATTTGTCACTGTCCTTATGGGGTCGAATCAACCTCCTCAAAATGAAAACCATTCCCAAACTCACATACCTTTTTAGACAAACCCTGCAATGGATTCCCAAATCCCTTTTAAAAAAACTCAACTAGATGTTCTCATCCTTTTCACCCGCCCCCCTCGGACAACATGGGGAAAGCCACAGGGAAGTCCCGTGAATTCCCAGTGCGTCAGAGGAGGGCGGGATCACCGGGTGGTCCCGCCCTCCATTATATAAGAAGTGTCAGAAGAAGCGAAGCGTCACACGGCTGAAGACTCCCACTGAAGTGGATCGTGCGGACGGAGCGGAGAAGAAGCCTGGAGGAAGATGCGGGACGAAAAGAGCGGAGGAAGAAGAAGATGGAAAAGAAGAAGATGAAGAAGAAGATGGAGGAAGAAGAACACCGAAAAAACACCAGAAGAAAGAAGATGGAAGAAGAAGCTGAAAGAAGAAGAAATTAATAAAGGACTTGTCAAAAACCATCTCTTGTGTTTTTTAAACTTTTTGACACTTTTATGTGAAATGGTAGGGGTACATTTGTACCCCATTACCAATTCACACGGGGGTGGCATCTGGGGGTCCCCTTGTTAAAGGGGGCTTCCAGATTCCGATAAGCCCCCCGCCCGCAGACCCCCACAACCACTGGGCAAGGGTTGTGGGGATGAGGCCCTTCTCCCCATCAACATGGGGACAAGGTGCTTTGGGGGGCTACCTCAAAGCACCCTCCCAATGTTGAGGGCATGTGGCCTGGTATGGTTCAGGAGGGGGGGCGCTCTCTCCTCTCTTTTCCTGTGGCCTCGGATAAGGGTCTGGTATGGATTTTTGGGGGGACCCCACGCCATTTTGTTTTAAATTTTGGCACGGGGTTCCCCTTAAAATCCATACCAGACCTGAAGGGTCTGGTATGGATTTTGAGGGGGACCCCCACGCCATTTTTTTTTTAAATTTTGGCCGGGGTTCCCCTTAATATCGATACTAGACCTGAAGGGCCTGGTATTTAATTTAGGGGGACCCCCACGCCATTTTTTTTGTGCCCATTTACAGGCATAGTATAGACACCCCCTAGGTACGAAATTTAAAGGAATATTACACTTTTATATTCTTTCACTTTAAGCATTATTAAAATCACTGCTACCGAAAAAACATCCATTTTTAAAATTTCTTTTTGCATTGATAAATGTCCCCTGGGGCAGGACCCAGGTCCCCAAACACTTTTTATGACAATACCATGTACATAAGACTTTAAAATTAGCACTTTTGATTTCTCCCATAGACTTTTAAAGGGTGTTCCACGGCTTTCAAATTTGCCGTGAACACCCCAAATTGTTCGCTGTTCGGCGAACTGGCGAACAGTCGATGTTCGAGTCGAACATGAGTTTGTCTCGAACTCGAAGCTCATCCCTGACCACCATATGGGCATGGCGAGCAGGGCTAGCGGTGGAAAAGTATACACCTAATTAAATCTCACCGAACGCTCCAATTTGGCTGAATTATGAATAATATGGCCCTTAGCTAAGGGAAATACCTCAGTTTTCTGGTCTTTCTAATCCAGTCCTACTTTTAGTTGGGGACCATAGCATAATTTTTATTTATCTATTTCACCTTTTCTGCAGCTATTCGAAATGGGGGACCTTCTAGGTGAGAACTGGGAGGAACTTATGTCCACCATTCAAAGTAATTACCAAGCAAAGGAACAAATTAAAACTGATTTGACTTCACTCTTTTATAGTCTTACAAAAGTATTGGAGAAGAAGTATGTGCACTATATTGGCACATACAATCTCTAGAAAGATACATCCAAGAAAATATTAACCCAATAGGATTAAGAATCCAAATCTTTCCTATCCTAGATCATATTTTAAACGACCTTAAGAAAAATTGACTTAATGACTGTTCTAGAAATTTAATGTTACTGTTACAAGATGAATACAAATTACAACTGAATACTTTAGATTCAGAGATTGGTGCTCTTTATAATCGCCTGATTCCCCTAAAGACACATGAGGACTATACAAGTCTAGAAGACAAATTGAGGGAACATCCTGGGACCTTCAGTAAGACCATTCTCCAGGACAAAGAAAAGAAATTCTGGAGGGACAAAAATGCCCTCGGGGAGAATCGAGCTTATAAATGGCACCAAAACAAAGATGTCAAGAATAAAACTAAAAAATCCCTCAGAAATCAGGAGAAAAATGACTATAGTTCAGACACAATCTCTAACGCTTCTTCCTCAGTCTCTTCCCTTACAGATCGTACTCTTAGAAAAAGGAAGGGTCCCTTTGCAAAATCACAGGAAATGGATGGTGAACTCCAACAGATTAATAAGAAACGAAGTGCAGATGCCCCACATACATCACGGGGAGGCAAAGTGGACAATCCTCCTAGACATATGCAAGCTAACACTGAAGGTTCCAAAGGGTCCAATGTGGGTAGAGGTAAAATGACCAAAACCACCAAAGATTTGGGAGCTATCCCAAAGAATCAAACCCAACTTGATGATTTTTTAGACAAGATGACCCTGACACAGGCATTAACAACACGGAAAGAACAGGAACCCATGCTGACCCAAAGTATGTAAGTGGTAAATTGAATATAATTAATTTATCATTGCATATACTCACTGAGGCTGAGGAAGAAGTTCTTTCTTTGGGACTCTCCTTTTGCCCCAATAGGAGTCTGGATAACTTTGAAACAGTAAAAGACATTTTCCTGTTTGCGATAAAATTACTTTTCAAAAGCATGTATAAGAAAACTAGTAAACGTGAGGAAACAATTGCGTCCAACCTGAAAGCAGCAGAGTTTAGGGCCCTTCGAGACCTGAATCTGCTCCTACAGGAAAGTGAGGGAGTGGAATCTGGTTGGTTGGATGCCTGGGAAATTGAGGACAGTGAGGATGAAAAAATTTGTAATGTACAACAACAAAAACAATTCAAAAGGAAATCCCACAGATTTCCTGCACTCAGCCAAAATCCAGCTCTGGCCCTATTTGTCAAACAAACCACCAGAGAAATTGAATCCCTGAACAAGGACAAATCGGTTAGAAATCTTACTCCTGAACAACAGAATGCTGTAAAATCTCTAAAGAACAATCTTGACATAACTATTAAGGGGTCAGATAAAGGCGGTAATATTGTATTAATGGATAATTCCAAATACGAAGATATGTGCCTGAAAATCCTTAATAATCGCAAATGCTACCGGAAAATTTCAGCCTCATTAGTTGATAGGTTCAACCAGGAATTCTATCACCTGGTTGATGAAGCCTTTACAATCGGAGCCATCACGGGTGAGCTATTGGACTTCATACGCACCAGACATCCCCGCATTCCTACGATGTATGCACTCCCTAAGGTACATAAAGATTTAAATAATCCCCCTGGCCGCCCTATCACATCCGGAAATGGGAGTATCTCGGAAGGTATTAGTCAAGTTATTGACCAACACCTAAGACCCCATGTTCTAGAATTGGCATCCTACACTAAGGACAACATTCATCTTTTGCAGGTATTGGAGGATTTAGTGATCCCCGATTCGGCTATTCAAGTAACTATAGATGTCGAATCACATTATAACAGCATACCACACGATCTGGGGGTAGCTGCTGTCAGTCGGGTGCTACACCAAAAGGCAACCACTGAGTGGAAATTTAACAAATTCATACTTGAGATGCTTGATTTCATCCTCAGACATAATGTGTTTCTGTTCAAGGGTTCCCACTACCTCCAGGTACAGGGTGTTGCTATGGGGACATGTTGTGCCCCCTCTTACGCAAACCTGTACCTGGGGGAGTGGGAAAAAGCATTTCTGACTGATGACCGATTAACCACATATACCGAATATATCATCCTATGGCAAAGATACATAGATGATATCTTTCTGATATGGAATGGTCCAGAAGACATCTTAAAAGGTTGCCTAAAAGTGATGAACCAAAATGCTTTGAATCTGTTTTTCACCATGTCCTACCATCAGATCAATTTCTTGGACATCACCATATATAAAGATAAAAATGTAAAACTTGCCAGCAGACTCTACAGGAAGGAAACTGCCGGCAACACTCTTTTGCATGCCGACAGTTTCCATCCAGAACCTCTTAAAAAATCTATACCCTTCAGCCAATTCCTGCGTTTGAAACGTAACTGCACCACTATGGAAACCTTCCAATGTGAGGCAGATAAATTGAGCGAGAGATTGCTCACAAGAGGATATACAAAATCCTCTTTAAAAAAAAGCTTTCAATCGGGTTAAAGATCAGGATAGACATGCTTTAATCTTCAAAACTAAAACTCACAAACAGGACGATACAGCAAGGATTATCCTGCGGTATTCAAATTAACATAACACTATAAGGAAGATCCTTACAAAACATTGGTCGATCCTTACCGATGACCCACTCTTGGGGGATCTTCTTACCCCGAAACCTCAGATCACCTTCAGGAAGGCAGGTTCCTTAGCAGTGAATATAAGGGGAATTCAAGACAGGACCCTTGCAAAACCTGGGGGACCTTCCCCTGTGGTTCCTGCTCCTTTTGCAGAGTTATTGGTAGGAGAACCTCTTTTCAATTACCTAATGGTGAACGCTTCCAATTGAGGCATTTCGGCAATTGCAAAACTCGGGGGGTGGTATACCTGGTACAATGTCAATGCGGGGCTTTCTACGTCGGAAAAACCCGACAAGAATTTGGACAACGTGTCAGCAAACATTTACAAAGCATGCAAATTGGTAACTTATATCTCCCCCTTGGAAGACATGTAGCCAGGGGACATGGATACAGGATGCTCTCTGTAAACATTACAGTTTTGGATCATATCCATGTCCCCATTAGAGGTGGGGATTGGAATAAAACTCTCTTACAACGTGAAACGCGGTGGATTAGATATTTGGATGCCACCACCCCACCAGGCCTCAATGAGGCGGAGAGTTTTAGACCCTTCTTAGATGGTTTCAGCTCTGGAAAAACAGATTAAAATTTAATTTTTCTTTTTCCCTATTTTTCCTTCTCTCCCTTTTTTCACATCTTGCTCTCTCCCACTTTGTTTTCTTCAGCAGGAAATTGGTTGAAATGACAATATCTATTGGGGTAACATAGGTTCTTTGTAATTACATTATTTGAATGATATATATTTTTTTGGGCCATTGATGCCCTTTTATTTTGAAATTTGATTGTGATTTGTGCCTTAATTGTCTCAGCACTTGATTATTATTTTTCTCTTTTTTCACTTATTGTTTATATTTATTTTTGTTTATGATGAAATTGATTTCCCATGTGTTTTCTGACTGCAGTCACCCCGGCCACTATCATGCATCCGGCACAGGTAGGCCCCCACAAAATTGATGGGGGCCTTCTCTCCCCACATGCTGTCTTTCTGGGTGCCTTCAGCACTGCTCAAACAGCCATGGGATGATATTCCATGTGTCGGGGGTAGTTAGTATCCCCTCTCGGAAGTTTGTTCCCTTCTGGGTCTTTTTTCCGATGTCCTGGCTTTGGACTGTGGTATAGGTTTTCTCCATCATATCCACCCAGCCCAATAAATATTATTCTTTTAGATAATACTATTTTCCCCTTTTTTATTTTTTATTTGTATATTTTTCTACATACAACTCTTGGACTTCTGCCCTGTACTTTG
The DNA here is from genome assembly GCA_037952925.1 of Lithobates clamitans. Taxonomy (NCBI): domain Eukaryota; kingdom Metazoa; phylum Chordata; class Amphibia; order Anura; family Ranidae; genus Lithobates; species Lithobates clamitans. The sequence continues at coordinate 1,751,811 of JBBGZY010001979.1, forward strand.
GCAGGAATCATGTTGTTAGTGACTGTCGCAACCTTGGTTTGTCTTATGCTATAGGGAAATGGGGCTGATGTTGATCACTCCCTCCTGATTTAGTATGGGACGACCCTCTGTGGCGCTGTCGGCAAGGATGGTTTTTCAGGCTATGGACTGCAAGGGGGTAAGCGTGGCCGGATGTTTGCCGGCCCCGCTCCCCCTGCGTCTTGCCTTTGATACACGCCGCCTCCGTACAAACAGCGCCTAGAGAATGACGTCACTGTTGTCATCTGATTTGGCGTCGTCTCTCTGCGCTCTGTGAGGTCCCGGCGGCGCTTAGGGAAAGACGTCGCCGCTGTCACCTGATGCGGCGTTGTCTCTCTACGCTCTGTGAGGTCCTGGCGGCAAACAAGCAAGGACTATATAAGGAGAATGCCGGGAACCCCAGAGGCGCCATCTTCATCCAACGACACCTTATCTGAGGAGCAACACATCTTCTTGTTCTTATCTCCAATCTCAGAGGGGTAATTTCCCCTCTTCTTTGGGTTGTTTTTGTGAATCCTTAACTATCTTTAGGTTCAGGTGTGGGAGAGACACGCGGCACACCTTGGTAAGCTGGACCATTTTTTGTATCTTTATTTTCATGAATAATTTTTTTTAATTTTTTTTTTATTATTATTTTTTCTTTGATTTGTTGAGATTCTGGCTTTCACCCAGGGAGGGGTGCCCCTTGTGTCTATTGGGGATTTCCATTTTTGAGTGATTTTTGAGCCATCATCCTAATTTTTGAACGTTACTAATTTGGATTTTTCTGCTTTCCAATTTACAAATATGGTTGTATTTACTTTTGGCCAACATGGCCCTGTTTTTGATTATTTTTGCATATTATTTAGTTGTTGGACAACCCTTACATTTTCCTTTTCCATCATATTCCAGGGCTGGGATTCCCTGTCAAATTAATCTTGAGTGGCTTGAATTTTGCCGCTCTTTTGAAATACTTCCCATCATATATTTCGTGGTTGGAACACTGCAACTTACAAAATTCCATGTAAGGTTCGTTTTTTTTTTTTTCCCATGCTTTACCATGCGCTGTGTGTTTCTCTCCTAAATTTCCACACTCCTGCCATTTGTAACCTTGCTAAGGCGGTTCTCCGCCTTTCCAATTTGGTGCTTCTTTTTGGATTTTAATATCCGGGGGTTCTTTTGCATGATTAAAGGCCTATACAGTTTGGGTGGATGTCCGATGAACCATTAGAAATTTTGTAAGTTTTCTACAAAAAAGTTTTCTATGTATTTCAGCACAGGCTTTATATGCATGTTATGAGATATATGTATATTTATATTATATTTTGTACCTTTCAGAAATGGCAAAAATTATCCCTGAAGAAGATTGCATAAATTAACTATTTCGAAACGCTTTGGATTAGATTTTTTGTAATTATTGTAATACACTACAAATTGTGTTGTTCATACACATGTTTCTTGTAAAAAAATGTTTTTAAACTTTTTTGTAAAATAAAATTTATATTTTTTAGGAAAAAGACCACTTTGCCTTCCTTGGCTCAGTGGAAACATCTGGTGAATGAGAGCCTTCCATTACACAAGGATACATATGTTAGTAGGGATTGCCCCCTGAAATACGACAAAATTTGGCGTACATGGCTAGCTGAACAATCTACGGCTTAACAGATAAAGAGGGTGCCACTAGTCTGGTTTTCATATCACCTGTACACAACCTCCCCAAATGTATAGGCGGGTGAACTTTATGTCTGACAGTGAAATAGTTGTTTCCTGAAATGGTGAGGAGACCTCAGAAATGCCGGTTATCTTGCTGAATCTCATATAAGCACACCTATAATCACATACTGTTTAAATACATGTTTGTCCTATGGATTTTTGATAAGCACTTACTTGTTTGTTGTATGTGTTTTTTTGTTTAAAAATGCAATAAAAAGATCTTTACAAAAAAAAAAATACCTTTCCTTCTGCCGCCCCTGTATTTTTCTGTAAAATGCAATGCAATATGACTATCTGGAGGTGTTCTGTACACAGAATTTGCTTGTCTGATTTTTCCAGAAGTCTCCACTAAGATGCAAGTCAGATTTTTGGCATCTTTTCATTTTTGATAAGATACTCCCAAAAGGAAATCATGTCTAAAGGGATGCAGACCCAGATGTTTTCCTCATTGGAGCCCTACAGCTGCAGCAGCTGATTGATAATTATGAAACCCCTCCCATTAGGCTCACTCAGCAGAGGGGAACAGAGGAACAAAGGTAAGAATCTGCAACAAAGTTTGTTAAAATCTCTGCAATGTACAGAGATCACCCAGAGGGAAATGTTTTTTTCTCAACAAAAGTTATGCTTTAACAAGTGCATTAAAGCATGCTGTATCCTTGCTATGTGAATGTGCTTCCAATCGTGCTCCCCCTCCAGGACCGTACTCGCCAGAATGTATGACTCCACAAGTGGTTTAAAGCACACACACAAGTTGGGATTTTTTGGACTTTGTCTTTTTTTCATCCTCACCAACTATACCAGGGATATGCAATTAGCGGACCTCCAGCTGTTGCAGAACTACAAGTCCCATGAGGCATAGCAAGACTCTGACAGCCACAAACATGAAACCCAGAGGCAGAGGCATGATGGGACTTGTAGTTTTGCAACAGCTTGAGGTCCGCTAATTGCATATCCCTGAACTATACTATATGTGGGTTTAAATCAGAGACGGCTCTTTAATTAGGCAAATTAGGCGGTCAACTAAGGCCTTGTGCTCACAGGGGCCTCGTAGCTGCTTAATTTGCCTAACACACGGCCTCTTGAGCCCCTTGTATTCATGGAGAGTTCAGTGGCAGCGGGAGTTTGGCAGGAAACAACATCGAGGCAGTGGGAATTCGGGGAAGATGGGCAGTGTGGAGGGCAGCTAGACCTGTGAGAGTGAAGGAGAGGGAGAAGAGCTCCGCTACCCCCTGACCACAGACGAGGCGAGCAGGAGCTGGTGTAGCCTCCCCGTCACCTCCCAAAACCTGGACTCCTCCAGCCTCCTCTCCGTTCCAAGATCAACAGTGAGGCCCGAAGGACAGGCTGACTGGGGGCCCGGAGGATGAGAACAGCGGGAGGCTGCCAGGGAGCTGCTGGAAGGAGCAGAGCAGGGAGAGCACCTCCAGGTCAAGAAGAAGATTGGGCGCCTCCCGCTGCTGGCCATCAGGTACCAGGCATCATACACATACCTACCTGCAACACAGCGCCTGCGCGGGTAGGTACTGCAGATAGGGACAGGGCTATATGGTCTCTCTCTCATCTCACCCCCCTCTCTCTCACCTTCCCTCTCTCAGCCCCCTCTCTCTCCCTCCCTTTCCCCCTCTCTCACGCCGCCCCCCCACCTCCCCCCTTTCCCTCTCCATCCCCCTCTCTCACTCCACCCCTCTCTCTCGTCCACTCCCTTTCCCTCTCTCTCTCACCCCTCTCTCTCTCTCTCCCCTCCCTCTCACACCACCCTCTCCCAGCCCCATCACCCCTCTCTCTCATCTCCTTCGCTCTCTCACCCGCCCTTTTCTCTCTTACCCGCCCTCTCTTTCCTGTGAACTGGACTGGTTAACTCCTGGAGGGGGTGAATGGGTTAATTCATTACCAATGTTGTTAGTCAGTAAAGTGGAGCAAGAAGGGGTTAATGTTCTGCCACTGGTCACTGGTGCATTAGTGACCGGTGACAGTTATTTAACCCCTTTGTGCTGCATTAGTGGCACCAGTTAATTAACCCCTTTATGAAGGGGTAAAAACACTGCCAGTGGCCACTAATGCAGCACAAAGGGTTTAATTAACTCTGCCAATGCCCACCAATAGAATGGGATTAAAGTAGAATTTTCAGTTTAGACCTAATGAGCCTTAAAAGTTCTCCCATCCTTTCTTCAGGTAGCTTTAGGTGCACCACCAGTTTCCCTGGCAGGAGGATGTGACGTGCTTGGGTTGAGGGAGGAGCCTGATGGTGGGGTGGTGGAGGTGAGCGGAGGAACAAGGGAGCAAGGATGAAAGCGGGAGGGACAGCGTGGGGTGAGAGCTTGCGCTGGTCCCAGTAAACCCGCCACAATACACAGCATCCAGCTTTCAGCGGACAGCAGGGGTGTCATACCCGAAGAGGAGGCCAGTAGATACAATCCGGGTCAACGAGAGCAGAGGTGGGAGGCGTTGGGCAAAGCTCCCGACCTCCCTTGAGGGGATGTACACGCCGTGCGGATATACCCTCCGGAACCCGGGCTCCCGATCCTCACCCGGCTCGCCGGCTCCCCGTCCCTGCAGGTGTCTGTGTCCCCTCTTCCTTCTTTCCCTCATCCAAAGAAGTAGTTGAAAACAGACCATATGGTCGGATGCCCACGGCGGCAAGTACAAGCGCAAGATACAGAGCGGGGACCATACAGAGAATATACGGAAGCCCGCTGAGCCCTGAGCAGTTGCAGAGAACACCCCCACCAGCCCAGCAGCAGTGAAAAGTCTGGTTTGTAAGCCCGTGACAAGGTAGGATCAGCATAAGTTGAACTTATTTGCATTGAATTTGCAATGAATTGGTACTTGGACACCTTGAATGTCGCATGTAGGGTGCAGCAGTGTAGTTTAAGGAGGCACAGACAAGGAGCAAAGGAGAGGTGCTGAGTGGGGGGGGTGAAGAATATGAAAGGACGTTCTCATAAGGTTGCGGAAGCTAAAAAACCGAGAGACAGTTTAAACACAAGTACTATTCAAAAATATTTAAAAGAAACCCAATCTAAAAGCCAGATTATAGACAATAAACAACAAAGTTCAAAAGATAAAAAGAAAGACCCCATGAAAAATAAAGGAGCATCAGGGGGGACCCCCAGAGGTGAGATTTCCCAGGGGCCTAAACTTTATTTAAGCACCGAAGCAAATATGGAAGCACTACCAACCAAAATAGAGATGCAAGATATGTTCGCTAAATTAGAGAACGTACTAAAGGCAGAGATTCTCAATATCAGGGCGAATATGGGGTACCTCCTGAAGTGGGTGGAAAGAGTAGAAGAGGTAACAGAGCAGCAAACGCTCGTGATCGATGATTTAAAAAAACAAGTCAAAAATTTACAGACATGCCAGCGGGAGTTGCTCCTCAAATTGGAGGAGCAGGAGAACCAAAACAGGAGGCAAAATCTAAGAATTAGATCCATCCCAGAGCAAAGAGGGGAAGATCTGTTTGTTACAATGAAAGAAATATTTAACCCACTGCTGGGAAGAAACAAAGAAGAAGAGCTAAAACTGGATCGGGTCCACAGGATAAGAAAACCCCAAACATAAGAGAGGATATACCCAGGATCTACCCAGGGATGTCATTGTAAGGTTCCACCAACATGAGTACAAGGCAAATCTGGAAAAATCTGAGAGGTGTCCAATCGGTGAAATATAACAACGGCGACATTCAAATTTTCACGGATCTCTCTGCCAGAACTTTAGCAAGGAGAAGACAACTAAAGCCTCTTTTTGACGCACTGAGGGGGGCTAATTTGAAGTATAGTTGAGGAGGGGGGAGGTCCCCGCAGATATTTTTTTTTTGATTTGTATTTTTTCTCGGGTAAGGATCCTGGGACAAACCGGGGAAAAGGTGGAGGTGCACATGAGGGATATAAGAGCAAACCTAAAGATTGGCGGAAATGGAAGTTAGATGCCTGTCGTATAATGTAAAAGGGTTAAACTCTCCAGGGAAAAGGCGTAAAGTGCTAAAAGAATTACAGATTATGGTGCAGATATCGTTTTCTTGCAGGAGACACACCTGGTGTGGGAGGAAGGTTCCCCCAAAGAAGGCAAATCACCCAAACACAATCTGCAAGAATGATAAATTTATTGAACTACAAAACACCACACAAAAAAATACAAATATTGGGCAAAAATAGGGAATATATCATAGACCAAGTTAAAATAGATAACATTATCATTAAAAACAAGGAGCCGCGGCCAAACATACCCCATACACACACCAATCACCACAGCAGATTCCTACTATATTGGGCAATATCGTGTGAAATAAGTCCTTAATCAATCCAGATACTGGTAGTATGGCGGTATGAGGGTAGGGGTGGATGATTGAATGGTTATAACTTAGGAGCTGATTAAACACATCATGAAATTATGGCAGTCCAGGAACTAGACCCATATCACAGGTGTAGCAGCAACAGTGACCTGCAGTAATTGCTGAAGGTTGTTGTGGACGGAGGTCAGGAAATGAAATCATTACCAGCACATTTAGGAAAAAAACAGCAGCTAACACCTTACTGTCTGCCCAAAGCCATCATCCTAAACCATTAATTAATGGGATACCCACAGGACAATTCCTACGGATCAGACGGAATTGTTCTGTGGAGGAGGAATTTCATAAAGAGGCGTATGAGATGTATCAAAGATTCAGACAGAGAGGCTACTCACATAGGTCCCTCAAAAAAGCCAGGAAAAAAGCTACCCTTAAAAATCGGGATGAACTCCTTTTGACCTCTGTAGAAGCTTCACACCTTAAAAACAAAAATAAAAATAGTGAACAGAATTTCCCGAGGATCATTACTAAATATGGGTCCCAATGGAAAATGGTCCAGGGAGTCCTACAAAAAAATTGGCACATCTTAAAATCTGCCCCTTTGATCTCTGAACTTGTGAGTTCAAGACCCCTCTTGACAGCCAAAAGATCCAATAACCTTGGTGATCTCTTGGTTCACTCCGAATACACTCGGACCACCAAGAAAAATTGGCAAACTGACTCTAGAATTTCCCCAGGGATGTACAAATGTGGACATTGCAATACTTGCAAGTATGTCCACCAGACGAATGTGTTTCCAAACCCCCGTGGAGGAACAGACTATAAGATTAAACAGTTTATAAACTGCTCTACTACCCGGGTAGTTTATATGCTCATATGTCCATGCAATAAAACTTATGTGGGGAAGACTAAAAGAGCCTTAAGAATAAGGATCAGTGAACATATTGCCGGTATCAAAAAGCTAAATGATGAACGCCCCATCTCACAGCATTTTGCTAAATTTCATAACCGTGATCCAAGGGGCCTAACGGTAAAAGGGATCTATAGGTTAAATTTACCCACGAGACGTGGCGATTTCGATACCATCCTCCTCCAGAAGGAAAAGATGTGGACGTACTATCTGGAGGCGATGGCCCCTATTGGGTTAAATATCGAATGTAGCCTCCAGCCCTTCCTGGAGAAGTAACTCATTGGTTTTTGTACATTCCCATCTAGTTCTTCCTGTCTCATCCCTCCCCCCCCCCTTCCCCCTCCCTTTCTCCCTTCTCTTTCCCCAAACCCCCCCCTTTCCCCTTCCCCTCCCCTTCCTCCCCCCTCCCCCTCTCCCTCTTCCCCCCTTCTTTCCATATCTTCCTCCCTACCAACCCCACCCCCCCCCCACAAACCCCCCCAACCTCCCCTCCCTCTTTCCCTCTCCCCCCCCCTTCTTTCCATATCTTCCTCCCTACCAACCCCACCCCCCCACAACCCCCCCAACCCCCCCCTCCCCTCTCCCCCCCCCTCCCCCTTCCCCTCCTTCTGTTTTTCCATCTACTTCTCCTTATCCTCAGTTAATGGCCTTTTGCTGGTTTAATCTTTAATTTTTAATCTTTAATTTTTACTGACCTTTGTTTTTTGGTTTTTTGGTTTGGTCTTGTTTATTTGTACATAAATATAGTCTTTTTGTTCTCTCTTATTTACCTCCTACCCCCACTAAATGGTTTTTGAACTGTAACTTGGTATATCTGAAGTACAGTATATTGCACAACAGATCACAGCTGATCATGTAAAGCCAATTGCGATATGTCGTTTTGCTGAAATGTCTGCGATGAGTGGTAACCGTGTACGACATCTGGTGGTCGTTAGATGTAACTACATCCCCTATTATCCAGCCTATTTAACCTCCGTTCACGGACCCCTCCTTTGCTCTGAGGAAACCAGCGGTGATTGGCTGGTGAAACGCGTCAGCACGTGACGTCAGCACGTCATCTTAGAGCCGCGCGCTCATGGTGTTTGAATGCTTGACCAGGAACCAACAGCTGACGGCCGGTCTATAGCATCTAACTGAAGGCGCTGACATAGTGGGACATCCCCTATCTGACGGCAAGCGTTTGTTGGACTGACACCTACAGCTATCATCTGGGGGTAGAGCCTACGATCTCAGGAGCTGCTGAGCCATCGACTTGGTGAGAGAAGTATTACTTCAGTTTACACTCATAGTATAGCCTGTGCTGCTATTGCTCCCCTTGCTGCTTTCTCCAAATATAGCTGCTTTACTTGTATGTCCTGTGTCCACAACAACCTTCAGCAATTACTGCCGGTCACTGTTGCTACTACACCTGTGATATGGGTCTAGTTCCTGGACTGCCATAATTTCATGATGTGTTTAATCAGCTCCTAAGTTATAACCATTCAATCATCCACCCCTACCCTCATACCGCCATACTACCAGTATCTGGATTGATTAAGGACTTATTTCACACGATATTGCCCAATATAGTAGGAATCTGCTGTGGTGATTGGTGTGTGTATGGGGTATGTTTGGCTGTGGCTCCGTTGTTTTTAATGATAACGTTATCTATTTTAACTTGGTCTATGATATATTCCCTATTTTTGTCCAATATTTGTATTTTTTTGTGTGGTGTTTTGTAGTTCAATAAATTTATCATTCTTGCAGATTGTGTTTGGGTGATTTGCCTTCTTTGGGGGAACCTTCTTCTCCTAGTTGTTTTGTATGCTCTATAAGGCAACCCAAACTGCATCCAATAACTTTATGTGGATGAATATCTGATTCTTTCAATAATTTAAGAATTTATTTACTGGTGGTTGATCCAGGCAAAACCTTCCTTTTTTTGGTGTGGGAGGAAGGCATTAAGCTGGATTCAAGAAACTTTCTGGCCTGGATTTATTGTGATTCACCCACCAAAAGGGCAAAGGGAGTGGTTATCGGGTTCTCGAAATGGACCAAATTCACATTGCTAGACAAGAGGGTGGACATAGAGGGGCGTTTCTTGTTTATAAAAATAAAACTTGGGGAAAGGATCTTTACATTGGCTAACGTTTATTGCCCAAACAGGGACCCGATTAAATACCTCTCCCGGACCCTGAACAGTTTGGTGGAATTTAAAGAGGGGGAGGTGATCCTGGTAGGAGACTTCAACTTCTGTCTCGCGCCGGCCTTGGATAGGTCATCTGGAACTGGGGGGGCAGGCAAAAATCTGTTGCTGAGTCTAGGGAGAAAACTTCATGACAATCACTTGATTGATGTCTGGAGGGTGCAGCACCCTAAGGAAAGGGATTACACCTTCTTTTACCCGGTCCACAGGACCTATTCAAGGCTGGATTACTTGATGGTAAACCATAGTTTGTTGGACTCGATAGTGGGATCAAAGATAGAGATTCAGACTCTATCAGGCCACGCACCCGTTATGATGACAATAGAGATTAAGGGTCTTCAAAGGATCCCCTTTACGTGGCAGTTAAACGAAAAACTCCTAGAGACAGATAGTATTGTTGAGAGAATCCAGCGGGAGATAGATGGGTTTTTCCTTAATAACAATTCTGAAGAGATCTCGGAGACGGTCATTTGGGAGACCTTTAAGGCATACGTGAGCGGGGTGTTGATATCGATCGGCACGGGGGAGAAGAGAGAAAGAAGAAAAAAGAAAGAAAGTCTCATAGTTAAAATACACCAATTAGAACAGCTCCATAAAGCCAACAGGGGGGAGAAAAGATGGGTATTTAACCACTTCAGCCCCGGAAGGATTTACCCCCTTCCTGACCAGAGCACTTTTTACAATTTGGCACTGCGTCGCTTTAACTGCTAATTGCGAGGTCATGCAATGCTGTACCCAAACGAAATTTGCGTCCTTTTCTTCCCACAAATAGAGCTTTCTTTTGATGGTATTTGATCACCTCTGGCGTTTTTATTTTTTGCGCTATACACGGAAAAAGACCGAAAATTTTGAAAAAAAATGATATTTTCTACTTTTTGTTCTAAAAAAAATCCAATAAACTCAATTTTAGTCATACATTTAGGCCAAAATGTATTCGGCCACATGTCTTTGGTAAAAAAAATGTCAATAAGTGTATATTTATTGGTTTGCGCAAAAGTTATAGCGCCTACAAACATTTTCTGGAATTTACACAGCCTTTAATTTATGACTGCCTATGTCGTTTCTTGAGATGCTAAAATGGCAGGGCAGTACAAACCCAACACAAATGACCCCATTTTGGAAAGTAGACACCCCAAGGAAATTGCTGAGAGGCATGTTGAGCCCATTGAACATTCATTTTTTTTGTCCCAAGTGATTGAATAATGACAAAAAAAAAAAAAATTACAAAAAGTTGTCACTAAATGATATATTGCTCATACAGGCCATGGGCATATGTGGAATTGCACCCCAAAATACATTCTGCTGATTCTCCTGAGTATGGGGATACCACATGTGTGGGACTTTTTGGGAGCCTAGCCGCGTACGGGGCCCCGAAAACCAATCACTGCCTTCAGGATTTCTAAGGGCGTACATTTTTGATTTTACTCCTCACTACCTATCACAGTTTTGAAGGCCATCAAATGCCCAGATGGCACAAAACCCCCCCAAATGACCCCATTTTGGAAAGTAGACACCCCAAGCTATTTGCTGAGAGGCATGTTGAGTCCATGGAATATTTTATATTTTGACACAAGTTGCGGGAAAGTGACAATTTTTTCTTTTTTTTTGCACAAAGTTGTCACTAAATGATATATTGCTCACACAGGCCATGGGCATATGTGGAATTGCACCCCAAAATACATTTAGCTGCTTCTCCTGAGTATGGGGATACCACATGTTTGGGACTTTTTAGGAGCCTAGCCGTGTACGGGGCCCCGAAAACCAATCACCGCCTTCAGGATTTCTAAGGGTGTACATTTTTGATTTCATTCTTCACTGCCTATCACAGTATCACAGTTTCGGAGGCCATGGAATGCCCAGGTGGCACAAACCCCCCAAAATGACCCCATTTTGGAAAGTAGACACCCCAAGCTATTTGCTGAGAGGCATGGTGAGTATTTTGCAGCTCTCATTTGTTTTTGAAAATGAAGAAAGACAAGAAAAAAATGTTTTTTTTCTTTTTTTAATTTTCAAAACTTTGTGACAAAAAGTGAGGTCTGCAAAATACTCACTATACCACTCAGCAAATAGCTTGGGGTGTCTGCTTTCAAAAATGGGGGTCATTTGGGGGGGGTTTTGTGCCACCTGGGCATTCCATGGCCTCCGAAACTGTGATAGGCAGTGAAGAGTGAAATCAAAAATTTATGCCCTTAGAAAGCCTGAAGGCGGTGCTTGGTTTTCGGGGTCCCGTGCGCGGCTAGGCTCCAAAAAAGTCCCACACATGTGGTATCCCCATACTCAGGAGAAGCAACAGAATGTATTTAGGGGTGTAATTTCACATATTTCCATGGCATGTTTGAGCAATATATCATTTAGTGACAACTTTGTGCAAAAAAAAAAAATTTGTTTCTTTCCCGCAACTTGTGTCACAATAAAAAATATTCCATGGACTCGACATGCCTCTCAGCAAATAGCTTGGGGTGTCTACTTTCCAAAATGGGGTCATTTGGGGGGGTTTTGAACTGTCCTGGCATTTTATGCACAACATTTCTAACCACTTGAAGACAAAGCCCTTTCTGACACTTTTTGATTACATGAAAAAATTATTTTTTTTTGCAAGAAAATTACTTTAAAGCAAATGCCCTACAGATTAAAATGGTGGGTGTTTCATTTTTTTTTCACACAGTATTTGCGCAGCGATTTTTCAAATGCATTTTTTGGGGAAAAAAACACAGCAATTGCACCATGCATGTGAGGTATCACCGCGACGGTCAGATCGAGGGCAGTAATTTTAGCAGTAGACCTCCTCTGTAAATCTAAAGTGGTAACCTGTAAAGGCTTTTAAAGGCTTTTAAAAATGTATTTAATTTGTTGCCACTGCACGTTTGTGCGCAATTGTAAAGCATGTCATGTTTGGTATCCATGTACTCGGCCTAAGATCATCTTTTTTATTTCATCAAACATTTGGGCAATATAGTGTGTTTTAGTGCATTAAAATTTAAAAAAGTGTGTTTTTTATTTCATCAAACATTTTTTTTTTCTTGATTATTTTTTTGCTTTTTTATCTTATTTTTAAACTGTTCCCATTCATTTTTTTTTTTTTTAATCATTTTTATTGTTATCTCAGGGAATGTAAATATCCCCTATGATAGCAATAGGTAGTGACAGGTACTCTTTTTTGAAAAAATTGGGGTCTATTAGACCCTAGATCTCTCCTCTGCCCTCAAAGCATCTGACCACACCAAGATCGGTGTGATAAAATGCTTCCCCAATTTCCCAATGGCGCTATTTACATCGGGCGAAATCTAAGTCATAAAATGCTCGTAGCTTCCGGTTTCTTAGGCCATAGAGATGTTTGGAGCCACTCTGGTCTCTGATCAGCTCTATGGTCAGCTGGCTGAATCACCAGCTGCATTCTCAGGTTCCCTGTTGAGACAGGAGAGCCAGAGAAAAACACGGAAGACGGTGGGGGAGGGGCATTCTCTCCCACTGCTTGTAAAAGCAGTCTAGAGGCTAATTAGCCACTAGGATTGCTTTTACATGAAAGCCGACCGCTGGCTGAAAAGAATGATACCAAGATGATACCTAAACCTGCAAGCATCATTCTGGTATAACCACTCAAAGTCGTGAATGGCGTACCTGAAGACAAAAAAATGGTTAACAATAAAGCACAGTAAACGGTAAAGTATAAAAAATTGCATACCTGAAAAGCAAACACGATAAAACATAATAACAATAAAACATTGCAGAATAGAATACAGTAAAAAAGAGCAGAACAATAGAGAGAATAGAGAGAGAGAGAGAACAATAAAACGACAACTATTATTTTTTATTTTATATTTTTGTTTGTGTTTTTTTTTTTTTTTACACTTTTTTTGTAACTAACTTTTATAACTGTAACCGGTTCCAGGTTCAGGTCTCTCAAAATGCGATGGCATCTTGGGAGACCCTGTGAAAGTGTGCCTAGTCTGTGCAATGCTGTACCCTACGCTAATACTCAACTAGTGAATGGTAGCGTTCAAAACATTCACCAATGCAAAGACCAGGATTGACAGGAGGGACAAATAATAGCGGGTGTCACGCCTATATCCGCGCTTGCTGCAGACACAACATCTTTTTTGGGGGGTTCGTTGGGTAGGGGTACTCGGGAGGACATAAAGAAAATGCCTCTCATGCAGCCGACTGCATTTGATTGGGGATGTGAATGGGGGAAGTACGGGCGCTGCAGAAGTGGTGGGTTCTCAATTAGGATTGGCGAATGCAGCAGGAAGGGCATTATGGGCACGACGGGCCTGTGTTTGTCTTTTTGGTGGCAGCGGGACACTACTTGTGCTTGCCACCTCACCAGCTTGAACTGCACTTATGGGACTCGCCACGTCACCAAGTGTTACTGCAGTGCTGGTTTGACTACGACCGGGGTGTACTAGGCCGCTGGTGCTTGCCAGTTCACCAAAACGCTACCAAAAAAACTGTTAGCGATCGCAAGGATCAGGCCTGACTCTGCAAACGCTGCAGTTATGCATTTAGTGTTTTGTAAGTGACAGTGATCGATCGATACTGCACTTGGCTTGGCTGGGCTGGGCCGGGCGGAGGGGCAAAACGCAGGTGCTAGCAGGTATCTGGGCTGATCCCGCTAACACTGCATTTTTGGGAACCCTAAACTGCTGGGGACGCTAGTATAGATCTGATCGGATTAGATATTGATCCGTTCAGATACTATACCACTAAGGGAGGCGTACGGTGCGTGCGTGGGTGTTAGCGGTACTGGCGCTAATCTGACGCTGCCTGGGGCGACGCATATCAACGCCGGGCGATCAGGGGGCTAAACCTTTATTCGGTAATAAACAGTGGGTGCCCTGACACTATAAAAAATAAACTAACTAACCAGCGTCACCCGCAACGGTTATACGGTGATCAGTGGTGAAAGGGTTAACTAGGGGGCAATCAAGGGGTTAAAACATTTATTAGATAGTATATGGGGGTCCCTGTCGCTATAAAAAAAAGGAGAGAGGGCAGAGACAACAGGGTACAAACAGGGTACGGTCTCTCCTGATAATGGAGGCATTTAAGGCAAGCGGATCCCCAGGTCTACTTCTGTCAATAGATGCCGAGAAGGCGTTCGACAGAGTAGACTGGGGATTCATGTTTAGTACATTGTTGGCCCCACTCCCATGGGAGTGGGGCCAACAATGTTAAAATGGATAAAAATACTTTATAATCAACCTACCGCCTTTGTAAGGGTGAATAATCTACCCTCAGCACAGTTTGTCATGGAGAATGGAACCAGACAAGGTTGCCCGCTTTCCCTGCTCCTATTTGTCTTAACCCTGGAACCCCTACTCACTATGATCCGAAAAAATCCGGAAATTAGCGTTTGCGCGGTGGGTGAGGAGGAACATAAATTGGCCGCATTCGCCGATGATGTACTGTTCTATATCTCTAAACCTAGAATTTCGATACCTAATCTGTTGGCTATATTGAGGAAATTTAGTGAGCTCTCAAACTTTAAAATAAGTATAGAGAAGTCAGAAGCATTAAAGATCAATATTAATAAACAGGAAGCAAGTGACTTGCCGAGGTGTTCCACTTCCCTTGGAGAGACAATATAAAGTACCTGGGGGTCAAGCTCGCAGGCTCTAGGGGGAAATTGTATAAGTTGAACTACATTCCCCTTTTGAACGAAATTAGATCAGAAATAAAAAGAATATTATATCGCCCCGTCTCATGGATAGGGCGAGTTAATATTGTGAAGATGGTGCTCGCACCCAAGGTGTTATACAAGATGCAGATGCTCCCCATTCCTCTACCGCAAGATTTTTTCAGAGTTTTGACAGATTTAATAAGTAGATACGTATGGGACAATAAGAAGCCTAGGATAGCGTATGCAGTGTTGAGTAGAGAAAAAGCACGGGGGGGGGGGGGTTTAGCTATCCCCGATTTCCAGAAATTATTACAAAGCGATTGTTATAGCACGGGCACTGGATTGGGGAAAAAGTAGTAAAAATGAAAGGTGGGTTAATTTAGAAACAGGGTTAAGTAATGCATGTTTGAATCATATGATATGGAATCCCCCGCACTATAGGAGCCTAGGTAATGACACGCACTATATAGCGCACCTTACATTTGAAATTTGGGACCAGATCCACCACATTAATAAGTAGGAGTATAACTCTCCCTTAATTTTTCTAAAAGACAATTTGTTATTCCCCCCAGGGATGGTGAAGGTAGGAGGAAATTGGATTTTGCATAGGGAAGCACAATTAAGGGATATTATAAATACAGGCAAAATACGAACACATCAGGAACTAGTATCACAAGGGGATTTAATGTTACTGAATGGGTGGCGTTATAGCCAGCTCATGCACTTTGTTAGAAGTCTTCCCGGCCCCTTAAGGGAGGAAGCGGATTATAGATTGACAGAGAAATTATTTTGTAGGGATTCAGTAAAGAGGAATATTTCTCAAATTTATAAAATTTTGATGAGTAGAGTGGGGCAGGATCCACCGCCATTTATTAAAAAATTGAGCAAGGAATTGGGAGCACGCTGTGATAGGGGAATGGTGAAGAGTATCCTGGGTGCGACGCATGGAACGGCAGCTGATATAAAAACGAGGGAGAGCAATTACAAGTGTCTAGCCAGTTTGTACATGACCCCTGTTAAAGTGAGCAAGTTTTCATCAGACAGGTCCCCCAACTGTTGGAGAGGGTGTGGGACACCGAGAACTATGGCGCACCTATGGTGGGATTGCCCTAAAATTAAAACATTCTGGCGGGATGTGATCAGGATAACAGAAGAAATAACGGGTAAGGTTATCCAGTACGACCCTTGGAACTGTCTGTTCCATAGGTCGGAGGGAGGAAAAAGAGGGTACAAAACCTCATTAACCCCGGTACTATTAAATGCTGCAAAGAATGTAATTCCAAAGAAATGGCTGGAACCGGAGGTGCCGAAGATTAGGGATTGGATTGCTAAAGTGAATGAAATCTATATTTTAGAGAAAGTAGAGATAGAAGATCACTTAGAAAGGGACCAAGCGGAAGAGAGGGGTAAATGGAGCACCTGGGTTGCCTTTAAAAAACAGATCGATACATGGAAGTCATGACACAGTAATTTTCGGAACAGGAGCACTGTTGACCCGATTTGACCATAAGGGAAGTAAATAGTCTGCGAGGGAAAGGAGGGGGGAGGGGAGGGGGGGAGGGGGAGGGACATTTGGGGGAGTTTATATATATTTTATGCCTATGCTGTGAAACAGAAAAATCTTGCTATAAGATTTTTTGTGCCCCACCCAACTGTAGGGGTTTTTGTACTGTAATTTTTGTAAAATTAAATAAAGAATGAAAAAAAAATTCTCCCATCCTGCTTCCTAATGCCTACGTTGGCTAACCTGTGTAGAAAAGATGTATACGGGGGGCGTAGCTTAGCGATAGAAGCGTGAGGACGTGCCTTCTGGAGCTTTGCATGGGAGAGAGCGGAGAATCACCCGCTGGACTGTGCAGGCAAGCCGCTCTTACATGCCTGGGGACCGTAAACATCCACTGGCCAGACCACGATGGCGCCACCATGAGTCAACCCGGCGAGCACCGCCACCACAAGTAAGAGGGGTACACAGGCGGGGGCTGCTGCTGCAGAGGGGGACTTGCCTCCACTCACGAACAGGCCGCTCTCCCCTATACAGTCCCGCACTCTGACTCACAGCTTGATGCTGCATACACAAGGGGGACAGGCGGCCACACAGAGGGCTCCCTCTGAGACATAGTGGCGGGTGTGCCCACCAAGCAAGACCTACATGCCATGGCAGCCTCAATTGTGAATGCTCTCACGTGGGAGTTACATCACCTTCGCCAGCAAGTGGATACGGTAGAGGAGAGGGTGACCGTCCTGGAATCCTCCACCACCGCCACCGATGCAGGCATTACCACCCAGGAGACAGAGCACCGGGCCTTCCACCGCCATCTTGTTGAAGTCCAACTGCAGCTAGACGATGGGGAAAATAGGAGCAGGTAGAATATTCTGCGCCTCGGAGGCATCACTGAGGCCACCATGAGTCCAGATCTCCGCACCACCATGGTAGCTATCTTGAACCAAGTCCTGGGCAAACTCCCTAAATCTGAGCTAGAGATGGACAGGGTTTACCGTGTATTGGGCCCCAGGGCGCCATCCTCATCATCGCAGGGCCCTGCTACCACGAATATGCCACAAGATGTTCTATGCAGGGTGCACTTTTCCACCATAAAGGAGGAGATCCTATGCCTGTCCTGGGCGAAAGGCCCGATTGATTTTGATGGAGCCCCTATACAGATCTACCCTGATATCTTCAGGCAAACACGGCCATGTGAGGGCTTATGCGACCCCTCCTCGAGGTGATAAGAGAAGCTGAAGCTACTTACCGTTGGGGCCATCTTTTCCACCTGATTGTGAGGAAGCAGGGATCTCAGTTCCATCTCCGCTCACCAGACCAACTCCCAGACCTGTTCAGCTTCATTGACAAACCAGCTATAAGTATCCCCAACTGGTTTGATTTTCTACTTTCCCAGGTTTGCAAAGTTATAAAAATAAACAAAACAGTAAAACAAATCCTTGCCATCCGGCACTAAACTAAACAATACACTGCTCTCTATACGGTATGGGGCTGGTCCCCGTCACCCACAAAACGTGAGGTAAAGCAAATCTTCATTTTCAGTCCAAACAAACAGGGCTCCTCTCTCTCAGATTCCCTTCTGAGTCTCAGACCAGAGCACTCCTGTGCTCTCTTCCTGGTCATTTAAAGTCCACCTGAGCATGGACTCAAGTGGACCACAAGACCTGGACCAGAACCAAGCCTGCCACAGAGGCTGGAAAAATATATTGATTATCAAGATTATCGATGACCTCACCTCGCATACCGTCACTATATATATATATATATATATATATATATATATATATATAGTATTCAAAGCTCCAGTGTTGCCATATAGAGAGGGAGAGGAAAGGATACTCTCATGCTGCAGTATTTGAATAATTTATTTAAAAAGAAGGTTGTATTGCACTTACATTAAAGAATACAGGAATCAGCATATATTGTACAGGAATCACTGGTTTGAGATACGTAATTTCCAGTCAGCTGGAATGCAGGTAGAGCACGAACTGGCAATTCCTATACAATACATGCTGATCCCTGTCTTCTTTGATGTAAGTGTAATACAACCTTCTTTTTAAATAAAGGATTCAAAGTACTGCACCATGAGAGTATTGTTTCCTCTCCCTCTATATGGCAACACTGGAGATTTGAATACGCTATCTATATATACAGTATCTCATAAAAGTGAGTACACCCCTCACATTTTTGTAAATATTTTATTATATCTTTCCTGTGAAAACACTAAAAAAAATTACACCTTGCTACAATGTACAGTAGTGAGTGTACAGCTTGTATAACAGTGTAAATTTGCTGTCCCTTCAAAATAACTTAACACACAGCCATTAATGTCTAAACCGCTGGCAACAAAAGTGAGTACACACCTAAGTGAAAATGTCCAAATTGGGGCCAGTTAGCTATTTTACCTCCCCGGCGTCATGTTACTCTACTGAGTCACAAGGTTTCAGGTGTGAATGGGGAGAAGGTGTGTTATCGCTCAACTCTCTCATACTGAACACTGGAAGTTCAACATGGCACCTGATGGCAAAGAACTGTCTGAGGATCAGAAAAAAAGAATTGTTGCTCTACATAAAGATGGCCTAGGCTATAAGAAGATTGTCAAGACCCTGAAACTGAGCTACAGCACGGTGGCCAAGACCATACAGCAGTTTAAGAGGACAGGTTCCACTCAGAACAGGCCTCGAACAAAGAAGTTGAGTGCACGTGCTCAGCGTCATATCCAAAGGTTGTCTTTGGGAAATAGACGTATGAGTGCTGCCAACATTGCTGCAGAGTAGGGATGAGCTGAACACCCCCCGGTTCAGTTTGCGGCAGAACATGCGAACAGACAAAAGATTTGTGTGAACATGCGAACACCGTTAAAGTCTTTGGGACTCGAGCGTGAGAAATCAAAAGTGCTAATTTTAAAGGCTAATATGCAAGTTATTGTAATAAAAAGTGTTTGGGGACCCGGGTCCTACCCCAGGGGACATGTATCAATGCAAAAAAAAGTTTTAAAAACAGATGGTTTTTCGGGAGCAGTGATTTTAATAATGCTTAAAGTGAAACAATAAAAGTGAATTATTCCTTTAAATATCGTGCCTGGGGGTGACTATAGTATGCCTGTAAAATGGCACATTTTTCCCGTGTTTAGAACAGTCCCTGCACAAAATGACATTTCTAAAGGAATAAAAGTAATTTAAGAAAAAGTATAACAAGTAATTCTGTGCTGCCCAAAAGAATAAGCAGCTAACATGGCCAGTAGGATATGTGCATAAATCAGAAAACAAAATAAGTGTAGCGCTAATATGAAAAGTAAAATAACCACACAATATGTAGCATAAAGACCATTAAATCTTTAAACTAGCAAATTTCAAACAATAAAAAATAAGAAAAGGGAACAAAAAAAGTGAATGAATTGAAGTCCACAGTGAGTATATGACTCGTACAAAGTGATGGAATGATAGTCCTCAATAAATGTGTGACTTCATACATAGAATGTATCAATGTGCACGTGACATCTGGAATAAAAGGAACACCACCACCTACAACAGGGAGGCTTACCGGAACGTTTGAACCCAAAGAAACATACGTTCAATTGGGTCAAACAAGCTTGGGTGATAACCAGCTGATGGGGTTACGTGGAAGTTGAGAGAAGGTCCTGGGATGTGGACCGGAATGTCCCTCTAGTGCCCAACTGACATTTCTAGTGAACAATATTCCATACAGCCAGAATTTGAGAGTTAGGCGTAATTGTACAAATGATGATGATGAAGAAAGTTGTGGTCCTGTTGATCATCTCCTGCTCGTCAGTCAAGTGACTGACGAGCAGGAGATGATCAACAGGACGACAACTTTCTGATTTTTGAAGTTTGCTAGTTTAAAGATTTAATGGTCTTTATGCTACATATTGTGTGGTTATTTTACTTTTCATATTAGCGCTACACTTATTTTGTTTTCTAAAAGTCATTTAAACTGCTTGCGGTTGTAATGTAATGTTGCCCCCCTCCCCGCCCATTACCAGGCACTTTCGGTCTGGTATGGATATTAAGGGGAACCCCGCACCCAAATTTAAAAAAAAAAAGGCGTGGGGCCCCCAGGCAATATATACCCTGAACAGCAGCAGTATACAGCCGGTCCCCGGGTTACAAACAAGATAGGGACTGTAGTTTTGTTCTTAAGTTGAATCTGTTCGTAATTTGGAACAGATACATTTTGTAAGTGTAGCTCCAGCCAAAAAATCTATTTTTAAGCTTTTTGGATAACATAGGGAAGGGCTATCATCACCCTTGTAACATTTGTTTTGCTGTCTGTGCCCCTGTTCAGAAAATTAGTAGTGCCATACTAGTGCCATACTCACACAGGTACTCATTGATGGTCCTCTGCTGCGTGTGCAGCCACTGCAGCATTGCCAATAGGGATGAGCTTCATGTTCGAGTCGAACCCATGTTCGACTCGAACATCAGCTGTTCGGTCGTTCACCGAATTGCGAACGATATGGGCCGTTCGCGCCAAATTCGTGTGGCGCGTCACGGCCCATAATTTACTGCGGCATCGCAGTGCATTGCTGGCTGATGATTGGCCAAGCATGCACTATGACCCGCATGCTTGGCCAATTACAGCGCCGCCTAAACAAAGAGCCGTAATTGGCCAAAGCCAAGGAGGCTTTGGCCAATTATGGCTCGGGGATTTAGTACACGCCCCTACACGGCGGCCCTGTGTAGTGTGTGTTCCGGCGTTCATTGAGAGAGAGAGAGAGAGACAGACAGTGACATTTGATTTGAGTTAGATAGATTAGGCAGAACAGTCAGTCAGTTAGCTGCACTTACAGTGTATTGTGTATATATATGCACAGGTATCCAGGTGTTGCATATATATATATACACTGTATTCAGTTTAGCTAGATTCGTTCCTGTTATCTTCCTACTGACAGGCAGGCTTGTCTTGTTACAGTATTTACAGCTACCTGAAGAAAATTACTGGTGTTCTTTTGATCCTATTAGTACCACAGTCAGGCAGCTAGACTATTTACAGTTAGTGCAGTGCGTCCTGCTCACAGTGTTCAGCTAGATCCGTTCCTGTTATCTTCTTACTGACAGGCAAGCTTGTCTTGTTACAGTATATACAGCTACCTGAAGAAAATTGCTGGTGTTCTTTTGATCCTATTAGTACCACAGTCAGGCAGCTAGACTATTTACAGTTAGTGCAGTGCGTCCTGCTCATAGTGTTCAGCTAGATCCGTTCCTGTTATCTTCTTACTGACAGGCAGGTTTGTCTTGTTACAGTATATACAGCTACCTGAAGAAAAGTACTGGTGTTCTTTTGATCCTATTAGTACCACAGTCAGGCAGCTAGACTATTTACAGTTAGTGCAGTGCGTCCTGCTCACAGTGTTCAGCTAAAACTACAAGTTAGTGGGGTGCGTCCTGCTCACAGTGTTCAGCTAAACCTACAAGTTAGTGGGGTGCGTCCACCTCACAGTGTTCAGCTAAACCTACAAGCTAGTGGGGTGCGTCCTGCTCACAGTGTTCAGCTAGATCCGTTCCTGTTATCTTCTTACTGACAGGCAGGCTTGTCTTGTTACAGTATATACAGCTACCTGAAGAAAATTGCTGGTGTTCTTTTGATCCTATTAGTACCACAGTCAGGCAGCTAGACTATTTACAGTTAGTGCAGTGCGTCCTGCTCACAGTGTTCAGCTAGATCCGTTCCTGTTATCTTCTTACTGACAGGCAGGCTTGTCTTGTTACAGTATATACAGCTACCTGAAGAAAAGTACTGGTGTTCTTTTGATCCTATTAGTACCACAGTCAGGCAGCTAGACTATTTACAGTTAGTGCAGTGCGTCCTGCTCACAGTGTTCAGCTAAAACTACAAGTTAGTGGGGTGCGTCCTGCTCACAGTGTTCAGCTAAACCTACAAGTTAGTGGGGTGCGTCCACCTCACAGTGTTCGGCTAAACCTACAAGCTAGTGGGGTGCGTCCTGCTCACAGTGTTCAGCTAGATCCGTTCCTGTTATCTTCTTACTGACAGACAGGCTTGTCTTGTTACAGTATATACAGCTACCTGAAGAAAATTACTGGTGTTCTTTTGATCCTATTAGTACCACAGTCAGGCAGCTAGACTATTTACAGTTAGTGCAGTGCGTCCTGCTCACAGTGTTCAGCTAAACCTACAAGTTAGTGGGGTGCGTCCTGCTCACAGTGTTCAGCTAAACCTACAAGTTAGTGGGGTGCGTCCACCTCACAGTGTTCAGCTAAACCTACAAGTTAGTGGTGTGCATCCTGCTCACAGTGTTCAGCTAGATCTGTTCCTGTTATCTTCTTACTGACAGGCAGGCTTGTCTTGTTACAGTATATACAGCTACCTGAAGAAAATTACTGGTGTTCTTTTGATCCTATTAGTACCACAGTCAGGCAGCTAGACTATTTACAGTTAGTGCAGTGCGTCCTGCTCACAGTGTTCAGCTAAACCTACAAGTTAGTGGGGTGCGTCCTGCTCACAGTGTTCAGCTAAACCTACAAGTTAGTGGGGTGCGTCCACCTCACAGTGTTCAGCTAAACCTACAAGTTAGTGGGGTGCGTCCTGCTCACAGTGTTCAGCTAGATCCGTTCCTGTTAACTTCTTACTGACAGGCAGGCTTGTCTTGTTACAGTATATACAGCTACCTGAAGAAAATTACTGGTGTTCTTTTGATCCTATTAGTACCACAGTCAGGCAGCTAGACTATTTACAGTTAGTGCAGTGCGTCCTGCTCACAGTGTTCTGCTAAACCTACAAGTTAGTGGGGTGTGTCCTGCTCACAGTGTTCAGCTAAACCTACAAGTTAGTGGGGTGCGTCCACCTCACAGTGTTCAGCTAAAGCTACCTTTAGAAGGTTGGTGGTGTTCTCATACTACAGGCAGGCAGTTGATTTTGCTAGCTGCAGTATCAGTATATATATATATATATATATATATATATATATCCCAGCTTAGTGCAGCTACAGGCCATTAGTATGTCTGGAAGGCCAAGAAGGAGAGGCAGACAGTCACAAGCCAATAAGAGAGGGCAAGCAGGCTCTGTGTCTAGTGCTGGTCATGGAGACGGTGCATCCTCATCAGCACGTGGCCGTGGGACACGCTTGGCCTTTTTTTCGGCAGCTGGCCGTGTTGAGCCGCAACATGCGGAAGACTTGGTCGAGTGGATGACCAAGCCGTCCTCATCCTCCTCATCCTCTCTCACCTATGCCCAGGGTATCACACCACAAAGCTCCACATGTGCAGGGCGCTGCAGTCTCTGCACGTTATTCAAAAAGTTCTTTGGCGTGGGCCTTTTTTGAGATGAGTGCATCAGATCGCACTGCTGCTATTTGCAACATGCGTATCTCGCGTGGCCAAAACATCTCCCGCTTGGGTACCACATGCTTGACCAGACATATGTTGACCTGCCATGCAGTTCGTTGGCAAGCGTATCTAAAAGACCCACACCAAAGAACAAAGAGGACCTCTCCTTGCTCCTCATCAGCTGAGATTTCCAACCCCACTAGACCTTCAGTCCTCTCTGAGACCTGCACTGAGAGGAATGAAGGCGTAGAATTAGGTGTGTCACAGCCAAGTACTTGTGGGCAATCTGCTTTTGGTACACCGACGTCAGATTGTACCAGGCAAATTTCCCTGCCCCAGCTGCTGCACCGCCGAAAGAAGTTTGCTCCCAGCCATCCACATGCCCAGCGGTTGAATGCTAGCTTGGTAAAATTGCTAGCACTTCAACTGCTGCCTTTTCAGTTGGTAGACTCTGCCCCCTTCCGTGAGTTTGTGGAATATGCGGTTCCTCAGTGGCAGGTACCCAAACGCCACTTTTTCTCACGGAAGGCGATTCCGGCTCTCTACCGGCATGTGGAAGGCAATGTCCATGCCTCGCTGGACAGGGCGGTCAGCGGTAAGGTGCATATTACCGCTGACTCATGGTCCAGCAGGCATGGACAGGGATGTTACCTAAGTTTCACGGCGCATTGGGTGACTCTGCTGGCAGCTGGGAAGGATGCAGGACAAGGTGCAGTAGTGTTGGAGGTTGTTCCGCCACCACGCCTCCAAAATGCTAATGATTGTGACACACCTCTCTCCTCCACCCCCTCCTCTTCTTCTACCTCCATGGCCTCTTCCTGTGCTTTGTCCTCGAAACCAGCGGTGCTCCGTAGTCGTTCAAGGGGCTACGCAAGTACGCAGGCCAAAAGATGCCATACGGTGCTTGAGCTGGTGTGCTTGGTGGACAGGAGCCACACTGGGGCAGAGGTTCTGTCAGCTCTGCAGGGGCAGGTTCAGAGGTGGTTGACGCCACGCCAACTTAAGGCAGGAATGGTGGTTTGCGACAATGGCACCAACCTCCTCTCTGCCCTCCGACAGGGACAAATAACCCATGTGCCCTGTTTGGCTCACGTCCTTAACTTGGTGGTGCAGCGGTTCTTGGGAAGGTGCCCGGGCTTACGGGATGTCCTGAGGCAGGCCAGGAAAGTCTGTGTGCATATCCGCCGGTCATATAATGCCAGTGCTCGGCTGACGGACCTCCAAAAGGAGTTTAACCTGCCCAAGAACCGCCTAATCTGTGACATGCCCACCAGGTGGAACTCAACGTTGGCCATGCTGCATCGGCTGCACACGCAGCAGAGGGCCATCAATGAGTACCTGTGCGACTATGGCACCAGGACAGGGTCAGGGGAGCTTGTTTTTTTTCCCCATGCCAGTGGGCCATGATTAGGGATGCATGCACTGTCCTGTCACCATTTGAGGAGGCCATGAGGATGGTGAGCAGTGACAGTGCATGCATCAGTGACACTGTCCCCCTTGTCCACCTGTTGGAGCACACGCTGCGTGGAATAATGGACAGGGCACTTGAGGCAGAACAGAGGCAGGAAGAGGAGGACTTCCTTAGCTCTCAAGGCCCCCTTTATCCAGACAGTGTTCCTGCGTGCCCGCCGATCACACAGGAAGAGGAGGAGGAGGAAGATTGTGTCAGTATGGAGGTGGAGCCTGGCACTCAGCATCAGCAGCAGTCTTTAAGGGATCAGTCCCAAGAAACACATGGACTTGTACGTGGCTGGGAGGAGGTGGCTGCGGACCATGTCGTCCTTAGTGACCCAGAGGACTCTGGACCGAATGCCTCAGCAAACCTACGCTGCATGGCCTCCCTGATCCTGCAAGGCCTGCGTAAGGATCCTCGTATTCGTGGTATCAAGGAGAAGGACCAATACTGGCTGGCAACCCTCCTTGATCCACGTTACAAGGGTAAGGTTGCGGACCTTATCTTGCCATCGCAGAGGGAGCAGAGGATGATACATCTTCGGGAGGCCTTGCAGAAAGGTCTGTGCAACGCGTTCCCAGAGACTGGGAGGTTACAAACTCCTGTTTCTGGACAACGTGTTGCTGAGGCTTCGGTCGGTCAAAGAAGGAGCGGTGGAGAAGGTGGCCGTCTGACCGATGCGTTCAGACAATTTTTTGGTCCGCAGCCCCAAGGTATGATCGGTTCCAGCAACCATCGCCAGCGTCTGTTTTACATGGTGCAGGAATACCCAGGGGCAAGATCAGATTTGGACACCTTTCCCACCGAAAATCCTCTGAATTACTGGGTCTTGAGGATGGATCACTGGCCAGAGCTTGCACAGTATGCAATTGAGCTACTGGCCTGTCCTGCATCCAGCGTTCTTTCGGAACGCACATTCAGTGCTGCTGGAGGCGTGGTAACCGATCACAGGGTGCGTCTGTCCACCGACTCGGTCGATCGACTGACCTTCATAAAAATGAATCAGTCTTGGATCACCACCAGCTACCAAGCACCTGATGCTGATGTAACCGAATATTTTTTTTTGAAATCTCAGATCCCTTCAAAGACTGCCTATGCTGATGCTGAGTGACTATCCCTGAGTAATTATCCTCTTCCTCCTCAATGATCACGCTGACAGCTTGTAAGAACATTTTTGGTTCTGGGCGCCCCCACCAGTTCCTAAGGCACAATTTTTCAGCCCCTGTTTAACAGGGGCGTGTAATTACAATTTTTGATGCAATACTTTGCAGCAGGGCTCGTTCCTGCGTTCCAACTAGAGTGTCTGTGAGGGGTTGCAGTGTTGTGGCACCAGCACCAGTGCCTAAGGCCCAATTTTTCTGCCCCTGTTTAACAGGGGCGTGTAATTATAATTTTTGATGCAATACTTTGCAGCAGGGCTCGTTCCTGCGTTCCAACTAGAGTGTCTGGGAGGGGTTGCAGTGTTGTGGCACCAGCACCAGTGCCTAAGGCCTAATTTTTCAGCTCCTGTTCAACAGGGGCATGTAATTACAATTCTTGATCTAATATTTCACAGCAGGGCCCATTTCTGCACCCACCAAGAGCGAGTGAGGACTTACAGGGTTGTGGCACCAGCACCACCACCACCAAAGGCCCAGTTTTTCGGCCCCTGTTCAACAGGGGCATGTAATTACAATTCTTGATCTAATATTTCACAGCAGGGCCCTGTGAGGGCTTACAGTGTTGTGGCCACAACAACACCTAAGGCCCAAATTTCTGCTGAGTATATAGGGCAGGCCCCTACTTTCAAACATCTAACTTACAAACGACTCCTACTTGCAAACAGAAGGAGACAACAGGAAGTGAGATGAAATCTACCCCTATGAAGGGAAATTCTCTCCTGTAAGAGTTAATATGGGAAAAACATTTCTCCTTTCCACTGATGTTTTCCAATCCTTGTTCCACAAAAAACCAAAAATTTAAAAAAAACGTTTGTCATTGGGACAAAAGTGAGGTGAAATCTTCTGAAGAGGAGGAAAGACAGCAAAACAAATGTCACAGGGGTGATAACCCTTCCCTATGTTTTCCAAAAAGCTTAAAAAAGATTTTTTTGGCTGGAGCTAAACACATTAAAAATGTACCCGTTCAAAATTACAAACAGATTCTACTTAACAACAAACCTACAGTCCCTGTCTTGTTTGCACCGCCTGTATACTGCTGTTCAGAGTATATAGGGCCTTGTGGCCCCACACCTTTCCTTATTTTAATTTGGGTGCGGGGTTCCCCTTAATATCCATACAAGACCCAAAGGGCCTGGTAATGGACTAGGGGGTACCCATGCCGTTTGTCTCACTGATTTTCATCCATATTGCCAGGACCCGACATTACATTAAACCCGCAAGCAGTTTTAAATGAGATTTTTTCCTTTAAAAATGACATTTGGTGCAGGGACTGTTCTAAACACGGGAAACACGCGCCACTTTACAGGCATACTATAGACACCCCCCAGGTATGATATTTAAAGGAATATTTCACTTTTTTTTTTTTACTTTAAGCATCATTAAAATCACTGCTCCCAAAAAAACTGCCATTTTTAAAAGTTTTTTTTGCATTGATACATGTCCCCTGGGGTAGGACCCGGGTCCCCAAACCCTTTTTAGGACAATACCATGCAAATTAGCCTTTAAAATGAGCACTTTTGATTTTGAACGTTCGAGTCCCATAGACGTCAATGGGGTTCTAACGTTCGTGCAAATTTTCGGTCCGTTCGCAGGTTCTGGTGCGAACCGAACCGGGGGGGGGGGGGTGTTCGGCTCATCCCTAATTGCCAACATTGAGTTCCACCTGGTGGACATGTCACAAATGAGGCAGTTCTTGGGCAGGTTGCATTCTCTTTGAATGTAAGCCAGCCAAGCACTGGCATTATATGACTGCCAGAAATGACCACAGACTTTCCTGGCCTGCCTCAGGAGATCCTGTAAGCCAGGGTACCTGCTCAAGAACCGCTGCACCACCAAATTCAGGATGTGAGACAAACGGGGAGAATGGGTCAAGTGTCCCTATCAGAGGGCGGAGAGGAGGTTGGTGCCATTGTCACATACAACTATTCCTGGCTGAAGCTGGCGTGGCGTCCACCACCTCTGAGTCTGCCCCTGCAGAACTGACAGAATCTCTGCCCCAGTGTGGCTCCTGTCCCCTAAGCAGACCAACTCAAGCACCGCATGGCATCTTTTAGCCTGAGTGCTTGCATAGCCCCTTAAACGCCTATGGAGCACCACTGGTTCAGAGGAGAAATCTGCAGAGGAAGAGGCCATATGACCTGCGGAAATGCACACAGACTTTCCTGGCCTGCCTCAGGACATCCTGTAAACCCGGGTACCTGCCCAAGAACCGCTGCACAACCAAGTTAAGGACATGAGCCAAACAGGGCACATGGGTCAGTTGTCCCTGTCAGAGGGCTTAAGCTGGCATGGCGTCAACCACCTCTGAACCTGCCCCTGCAGAGCTGACAGAATCTCTGCCCCAGTGTGGCTCCTGTCCCCCAAGCACACCAGCTCAAGCACCGCATGGCATCTTTTTGCCTGCGTGCTTGCATAGCCCCTTTAACGCCTACGGAGCACCTCTGGTTCCGAGGACAAATCAGCACAGGAAAAGGCCATAGAGGAAGAAGAAGAGGAGGGGGTGGAGGAGAGAGCTGTGGCAGAATCACCATTAGCATTTTGGAGGTGTGGTGGTGCAACAAGCTCCAACAATATTGAACCCTGTCCTGCATCCTTCCCAGCTGCCAGCAGAGTTACCCAGTGTGCCGTAAAAGAAAGGTAACATCCCTGTCCATGCCTGCTGGACCATGAGTCAGCAGTAATATGCGCCTTACTGCTGACCGCCCTGTCCGAGGCCAAGACATTGCCTTCCACATGCTGGTAGAGAGACCGAATGGCCTTCCGTGAAAAGAAATTGCGTTTGGGAACCTGCCACTGAGGTACCACACATTCCACAAATTGACGAAAGGGGGCAGAGTCTACCAGCTGAAAAGGCAGCAGTTGCAGTGCTAGCAATTTGGCCAAGCTAGCATTCAGACGCTGAGCATGTGGATGGCTCGGACCGCATTTCTTTAGACGGTTTAGCAACTGGGGTAGGGAAATTTGTCTGCTAAAATCCAATGTTGGTGTACCGCTAGTATATTTGACGCAAGTACTTGGGACACCTATTTCTATACCTTTATTCCTCTCAGTGCAGGTTTCTGAGAGGACTGGAGGTATGGTGGAGTTGGAGATCCCAGCTGATAAGGAGCAAGGAGAGGTCTGCCTTGTTCTTTGATGTGGGTCTTTTAAGTGCTGTTGCCAATGGACTGCATGGGAGGTCGTCATATGTCTGGTCAAGCGTGTGGTGCCCAAGCGGCTGCTGTTTTGGCCACGCTTGATACACTTCAGACATATGTTGCAAACAGCAATGGTGCGATCTGCTGCACACATGTCAAAAAAGGCCCACACCAAAGAACTTTTCAAAATATGTGAGGAGTCAGCAGCGCCCTGCACCTGCTTAGCTCTGCGGTGTGATGCAATAGGGTGGCTGCCCTTAAGATGCCCCCTTGAGGGCATCCTGCCTCATTGATGCGCCTCCTACTCCTCCTCTCTTCTATCAGGCATCCAAGTAGAGTCAGTGACCTTATCATCCCCTCACTCCTCGTTACTGGAGCAAACTTGGCAGTATGCTGCAGCTCGGGGAACATGACTGCCAGTTTCTTCACCTTCTTGGGCACCCCCTCTCTCTAGGCTCACATTACTCCCTTCCTCAACCTGGGTACCATCATCAGAGCCTTCAAATCGCCGTGCATCCTCCTGCAGCATGTATCTGACACTGTGGTTGAATAGTTCGGGAGACTCCTCCATGCATAATGGTGGAGCTAGGGAAGGAGTGACTGTTGACATGAATTCGATGGAATAGGCCACTTTGGCAGCTACATTGGCAGGCAAACTACTCTGGGCCTGGGTGACAGAGGATGAGGAGGATGAGGAGGGCTTTGTTATCCATTCCACCAACTCTTCTGCAAGTTGTGGCTCAATAACACGGCCAGCTGCAGAAAAAAAGGACAAGCGTGCCCCACGGCCACATGCTGAGGATGCACCATGTCCACGTCCAGCACTGTCAACTGTAGACACAGAGCCTGCTTGCTCTCTTTTAGTGGCCTGTGAGCATCTGTCTCTCCTTGGTGGCCTTCCGGACATGCTGTAAATTTTGTTCAGCAAAACCACACTACACTGCATTGTGTACTGTGAACACAACCGGAAAAGTAGTAGCAACTGCACTAGGGGTGCACAGTACTGTGTACACCAACAGAAGTGTAATAACAACTATGGGTGTACTGTATGTATTGCATGCTGTATACACCACCAGAAAAGTAGTAGCAACTGCACTAGGGGTTCACAGTACTGTGTACAGTGCACCAACAGAAGTGTAATAACAACTATGGGTGTACTGTATGTATTGTGTACTGTGTACACCACTAGAAAAGTAGTAGCAACTGCACTAGGGGATCACAGTACTGTGTACACCAACAGAAGTGGAATAACAACTATGGGTACACTGTATGTATTCTGTACACCACCAGGAAAGTAGTAGCAACTGCACTAGGGGTGCACAGTATCATGTACATCAACAGAAGTGTAAAACCAACTATGGGTGTACTGTATGTATTGTGTACTGTCTACACCACCAGAAAAGTAGTAGCAACTGCAATAGGGGATCACAGTACTGTGTACACCAACAGAAGTGTAATAACAACTATGGGTGTACTGTATGTATTGTGTACTGTGTACACCACCAGAAATGTAGTAGCAACTGCACTAGGGGATCACGGTACTGTGTACACCAACAGAAGTGTAATAACAACTATGGGTGTACTGTATGTATTGTGTACTGTGTACACCACCAGAAAAGTAGTAGCAACTGCACTGGGGTGCACGGTACTGTGTACACCAACAGAAGTGTAATAACAACTATGGGTGTACTGTATTGTGTACAACACCAGAAAAGTAGTAGCAACTGCACTAGGGGTGCACGGTACTGTGTACACCAACAGAAGTGTACTAACAACTATGGGTGCACTGTATGTATTGTGTACACCACCAAGAAAGTAGTAGCAAAAACACAAGGGAAAAGGCGCCTCTGGATGTAGTATAAAAACTATTTCTTAAAAGCCAATGTGCAAACAACTCACATTGAGTTGATCATAAGACAGCATCTAATGAACTGGAAGGATGATCCATCGTGGGGCAGTTCGTCAGTTAGGTCACAATAGTCTCTGCTTGTTTGCCGGGTGTGTGGCTTGCTGTACACCGCTAAAGCCGGCCGCGGTGGTGATGAAACTCAAAGCGAGGCCAGGAACGCAGATGGAAGGCAGGCGCGGAGTTGTGACGTCACTGGTGAGCGACGCGTTTCCTGAGCGAGCGGGCTACGATGTTACGGTGGCCGTGCTCCTTCATCAAGCTATAGACGGATCGTAAAGCTGGCTTAAATGGGCCAGGGGAGGGGGGTGGCCAAAGTAAACACATCAAAACAGGTCCAATTTCATATACAAACATTAAAGGGATGTTTTAAAAATAAGCAATAAGCAAATGTTAAAAATCTCAAGACTGCAGTAAAACAGACCGATGTAAAAATAAATAATAATAAAAAATAATGAATATAAAAAAATATATATATAAGCATATGAACAATACATATCCTTACATATATATGTCTCATATATATTTCACTAAAAACACAATTGATGAAAAAAAAATGCTGAGGGGCAATGTAATTAAGCTCAGCAATATAGTCAGCAATATGATAGGACTCGACGATAGATATACATAACACTAGATGGTATATTCATAGGATGGTAGCAATCTCAATGCTCTCGTTTATACCCCCTGGCGAAAGTAAATCCAAGGTGTAGATCCAGTAGGTCTCACGGGCGCAGAGTTTCTTAAATCTCTCCACAGCCGGGAGAGACCTAGGGATCTGTTCAATAACCCAGACCCTAAGATCCACCGTAGAGCTCTGGTGGGCCATGGCAAAGTGTTTTGGAACACTATGGGGGTCCGTGCCCCCTTCAACAAGTCTTCTGTGCTCGCCAAACCTTTGTCTCAAGGTCCTAATTGTCCAGCCCACATAAATTAGGCCGCAGGGACAAGTCATACCATAGATGACAAAGTCGGACGAGCAGTTGAAGAATTCCTTAAATACATAGGTCTTGCCCTTGGTGGTGAATGATTTCTGTCCGTGTTGGACAAATTTGCAAGTTTTGCATAGAGCCTTTCAGCACTGATACATGCCTACCAGAGGAATCAGCGTAGGTACAGGTGGTATGGCTGGAGTGGTTTTGAGTTTGCTTGGTGCAATCTTATTTTTTACGTTAGGGGCCCTGCGGTAGATAACTTTTGGGCTGGCGGGAAGAGATGTTTTTAGGTGGGGATCTTGGTGTAGGATCCCCCAGTGTTTTTCTAGGATCTTCTCCATATTTTTATACTTGTTATGGAAAGTGGTTATGAACCTACTAGAGCAGTCATGTGGAGGTTGATTTATTTTTGGAGGCTTTCCATGCAGGTAATGATTATAAGCTTCCTCAACTAAGGTTTCTGGGTACTTTTTGTCAAGGAATTTTCTTTTTAGGGTTTTGCCGAGCTTGGCATAATCAGAATCCTTGGTACAATTCTGCCAAAGGCGGCAGAATTGTCCTTTAGGGATATTCCTTATCCACTTGGGAAAGTGGCAGCTCTCAAAATGTAAGTAGGAATTACCTGCTGTGGGCTTGGTATAGTTTCTTGAGGTGATGATATCACCATCGTGTCCTAACTCAAGATCCAAAAAGACCATGGTGGCTGAGTCAGTAGCTGACATAAAAGACAGCCCATAAGGGTTGTTGTTACAAAAATGCCCCAAGAACAAGCAGGAACTGAAGACAGTTGCAGTAGAGGCCTGGCAGAGCATCACCAGGGATGGAACCCAGCGTCTGGTGATGTCTATGCGTTCCAGACTTCAGGCTGTAATTGACTGCAAAGGATTTGCAACCAAGTATTAAAAAGTGAAAGTTTGATGGATGATTGTTAATCTGTCCCATTACTTTTGGTCCCTTAAAAAGTGGGAGGCACATATACAAACTATTGTAATTCCTACACCGTTCACCTGATTTGGCTGTAAATACCCTCAAATTAAAGCTGAAAGTCTGTAGTTAAAGCACATCTTGTTTGTTTCATTTCAAATCCATTGTGGTGGTGTATAGAGCCAAAAGATTAGAATTGTGTCTATGTCCCAATATTTATGGACCTGACTGTATATATCAAATACACTGCAGCTAACTGAATAACCTGTCTGCCTGAAGTATATTAGAAAAAGTACACCAGGAATGGCCTGCAGTCAGATATAGCTAAACTGGATACAGTGTATATATATATATGTATATATATATATATATATATATATATGAGACTGTCTGTATATATATATATATATATATATATATATATATATATTAAATACACTGCAGCTAACTGAATAACCTGCCTGCCTACTCAATCTAAATGACACTCTCTCTCTGTCCACGCCAACAGCACACTACACAGGGCCGATGTGCTGCTGGCACTGGGAAAATACAGTTCATTGAGGGAATCATGAATGCCAACATGTACTGTGACATACTGAAGCATAGCATGATCCCCTCCCTTCAGAGACTGGGCCGCAAGGCAATATTCCAACATAATCACCCCAAACACACCTCCAAGATGACCACTTTCTTGCTAAAGAAGCTGAGGGTAAAGGTGATGGACTGACCAAGCATGTCTCCAGACCTAAACCCTATTGAGCATCTGTGAGGCATCCTCAAACGTAAGGTGGATAAGCGAAAGGTCTCTAACATCCACCAGCTCCGTGATGTCGTCATGGATGAGTGACTCCAGTGGCAACCTGTGAAGCTCTGGTAAACTCCATGCCCAAGAGGGTTGAGGCAGTGCTGAAAAATAATGGTGGCCACACAAAATTTTGACACTTTGGGCCCAATTTGGACATTTTCACGTAGGGGTGTTAATCACTTTTGTTGCCAGCGGTTTAGACATTAATGTCTGTGAGTTGAGTTATTTTGAGGGGACAGCAAATGTACACTGTTATACAACCTGTACACTCACTCACTACTTTACATTGTAGCAAAGTGTCATTTCTCCAGTGTTGTCACATGAAAAGATATAATAAAATATTTACAAAAATGTCAGGGGTATACTCACTTTTATGAGGTACTGTGTAGTGTGTGTGTGTATGACATCTTGTGAAATAAATACTGAAATTGAAATAACTTTTAAACTAAATTATCTGAAGGTGATTACAGATACCCTCTATTTATTCCATATATGTATTAATTTGTCTATTCCTATAGTTAGCTAGTCTATTAAAACTCTGATAGTTACTGTTGATAGCACAATAATATAAGGTTAATATAAGGTTAGCTATGAAAACAAACACACTGCTTAATAAAACAACATCTTATTTATTTCCCAAGAAAATAGGAAGATGCTAACATGAAAACACTAAAGGAAGATATTACAAAGCATATAACACAAGAACATCAAATATACTTAACGCAAAGCTGTCCTATAGATATGGTATCATCAGCTAGGCTCGAGATGGTATCAGAGGGAGCCATGAGGCTCAAAAATGGTAGAAATAGAGCTCTCTGTCTCGTTCAGCCCTATTTATACTTCAATCATACACCGCTCAGACCCAACCCCATTGCCAGCCCATCTAGACCTTTGACGAATCAACGTATTTACGGGGCAGTCCTCCTCAATATATTATATTACTGTCTGCCCTGCTGTATTGGACTCTAGGGGCAGCATTGTCCATGTCCTGGGTCAATCTTCAATGCCTTTTGATCCTTTGATCCTAGTAGCAGGACATTCGTCAACCATCTTGTCTTATCACACCAGTTGGTCAGGAGCCAAGCTTTTGTTTTACAAAGCTTTGATGTGCAACTTGTTACATTCCAAAGATCACCTGTCTGCATCAACCAGGAAGTAAAACTCCAGAAATATGATATTAAACCATGTTGCTTTCCAGCATCTTGGATTTTCCCATATGCGCAACTTGACTCCCTGTAATAGGGGTCAATTAAGTCTGGTGAGCGCATCGGGGTTGATTTACTAAAGGCAAATCCACTTTGCACTACAAGTGAACTTGGAAGTTCAGTCGCTGTAGATCTGAGGTGTAGATCTGAAATGGGGGGAAGCTCTGCTGATTTTATCATCCAATTATGTACAAGCAAAATGATGTTTTTCATTTTCCTTGCATGTCCCCTCAGATCTACAGCAACTGAACTCCCAAGTGCACTTGAAATGCAAAGTGGATTTGCTTTTAGTAAATAAACACTATTGCTTCTTTTTCATGTTATAGGTGTTTTTTTACACTTTACAATACAAAGCTCTTTATTGTGGTTTGTTTTGTTTGTTTTTTTGGTTACTGGTTTGCGCAGGTTTGGAACCTATTGGTTCCCTTATTTTCTTTCACAACACACACATTGCCAGCAATAGAACAATGTTAAAAAAATGGCTTTTTTTTTTAAAAATGGCGTGAGGTCCCCCCCAAAATCCAGATCCTTTTCCGAGCATGCAGAAAAGGGGGAGGGGACGAGTGAGCGCTGGGTGGTCTATGTACATTGCAAGGATTATAACAGCCTTTTGTTGCAGATTCTTACCTTTTGTTATTCTTAAGAAATCTATGTGTGTTTGTCTGTGCCTCTGGGCAGAGTGGGTCTAATGGGAGTGGTTTCATAATTATCAGTCAGCTGTGGCAGCTACAGGGCACTAATGAAGAAAGCTGCTGGGCCTGCATCCATTTTAGACGTGTTCCTATTGGAAATATCTCACCAAAAAATGACATTTTTGTTGCAGGGGATGCCTGAAATCTGACTTGTATCTTAGGCAGAATTCTGGGAAAATTGGTAGGAAACTGGCAGGAAATTATGTTTCTGGGGAATGGTCAGTACACATTCTGTGTACAGAATAAATCCATGTAGCCATATTGCTTTGTATTTATAGAAAATTACAGTGGCTGCAGATTGAAAAGGAAAGGTAATTTTTAATAACATTCAATTACAATATGACTTGTATCGCAATTGTACAAGCTATATTATTTTTTCTTTATTTGTTATTTTTCCCCACGAAAGTGGAGTTACCCTTTAACTGTTCCAGCAGTGCCATTACTCCAGTCAATATCAGGGTAGTTGAAATCCCTCATTATTATCACCATCCCAGCCTTTGCAGCCCTTTCCATCTGTGCAAGGGGTCTCCACCTTCTCATAAACACTGGGTGGCCTATAACTTTGAACTATGCACATCTATATGCAGTTCCACCAGGGCCGTCTTTAAGGCGGGGTAAACGGGGAAGCTGCCCCGGGCCCAATCATTGTTGTGGGGCCCAAAGAAGCTGCCCCTTGAGCCCACTGGCCAGGGTTGCCATTGCCAACAGTATATTTAGCTCTGGTAGGTAGGCACTTCCACCAAAGGATGCTGGCAGAGCTGGGCAGGTGTCACAGAAGGAGAAGTCGGCCACATTTGTCAATACTGTTCCTCTAGTCCCAACTACAGCCCTGTCACAGTGGAGTGATCAGCCCTCTGCCCATCTCTGCACAGCTTCACCTCCACTGGGTGGCCCTGCCGCTGTTGAGCTGGTGCGTGCTGCGAGAATGCTTCCTAACCCCCCCAGGCCCACTGTGACAGTTCCGTTGCTTTCACCTCAGATAAAGCGCCCATGCCACCCTGCGCCCACACTTCTGTCTGCAGTAAAGGAGGAGGGGAGAGCCACATGGGCTCAACTTATCTCAGGTGAGACCCACATACAGAGCACACACCGGGCAGGCACCTTAATCCCTACACTGCCGGGAGGGGAGCACAGTGTTCCTCACTACTGTCACTCCTGGGGCTTTCCATTCTATGTCTCTCTACAATAGGAGGGGCCCCTGGACTGGAGGCATTAGTGTCCCTCTGTGGAGGGGCCCCTGGACTGGAGGTAGTAGTGTCCCTCTATAGAGGGGCCCCTGGACTGGAGGTAGTAGTCCCTCTATGGAGGAGCCCCTGGACTGGAGGTAGTAGTCCCTCTAAGGGGGGGGCTGGACTGGAGGTAGTAACCTCTATCAACCAATCAATGAGTGGTATTGATGTGCAGTAACATCTAGCAACCAATCAGCAAGCAGAAATGTGCAGTAACCTCTAGCATATAATCCGTAAGTGGTAATAATAATAGCCCAGTCATGTGAAGAATGAAGTCAAGATTCAGAAATACCAATGAAATCATACTTCTCCTCATGTCTGCATGCAAGAAAAGCACCGCTCTAACTGTGAAGCCTCTGCAAATATAATAGCAGACCGACACACCTACTCCAGGTGCTCAGGCTTAGGATGTCCTCCTTTCATCCAACTAAGCTAGTTGAGTATGAAAAAAACAAAATGCCAGCAACTCTGGAAATTCTTCAGTAATCTTTATTATAATATGACCATTAAAATGTGATGTTTGACGCGTTTCGGCACTAGCCTTGTTCACAGCACAGTCACCATAGAAAAATACAACATATAAATAGTGAAAAGATAAAAGGATAATGCATGTCACTCCCACTAATTAGATGATGTCAGTGATTGAAGCTAAACGAGAACACCGCTGCATGTGCATGCTTCTCAGGAAGTGATAACAAGCAAAACATATCATAACATGAATCGCTGGGAAAGAAAAGAAAACACGGATCAATGTAAGAAGCCACATAATTTAAAAAAATCAACAAATACAAGATAAGATAGAAAAATATGTGTGTCGCAAGAAAATCGCTAAACCTATTGGAGAAAAAGGTAAAAATCATAGCGGAGATTCATACCTAAGGGCACTCTGTTATGTATATTGAAGATCCACCAGACTTCTCTCTCAAGAAGCCTACGATGTAGATCGCCCCCCGAGGTAGTTTTTTCTATGGTGACTGTGCTGTGAACAAGGCTAGTGCCAAAACTCATCAGCCATCATATTTTAATGGTCATGTTATAATCAAGATTACAGGGGAATTTCCAGAGTTGCCGGCATTTTGTTTTTTCATACTTCTCTTCATTTTCCAACTCTCCTATTTTGCTTGGCAGACTTCTGGTATTGGTGAACAAACACTTGAAAGCATTACCACATTTTGCTCGTGTTTTGTATATCTTTCTTAGTAGTACAAATAGTATTATAATTTCCAATGGTTATTGTAACATGGGAACCTTCTTGTCACATGCCATAACTCTCCCCATCTATCCCCATACCACCCTTCATTAATGTCTGACTCCTAACTGACCTGTCTGTCCAATTGAATTCTTTCTCACTGTCAGATATACCCTGTGGCAGGACAGACACTCAGGCGTGCGCGAGTGTGCACTCATGTTCCTATGGGAGCGCGCTGTACCAGGCAGCAGTGCGTGAGCGCGTGCAGAGGCACGAGGCGGGCGGGCATGTGCGAGAGCACACGGCAGGCGCGCGTGCACGCGCGCTGACTCGGCTTGGTGCCAGTCCCCCTTTAAAAAGCCAGCAGCTGCTCTGGTACAGTGCTGTCTGATCTGCAGTTTAAACCTGAGTCTGGGGGCGTGGCCAAGATGGCATGGTGAGCGGCGGCTTTTGAAGAGAGCTCCGCAGATCCATAATATAAACCCGGATCCATCGGCACCAATCACCCTGTCTAATTATCCCTGCTGACCGAGGGGGAGCTGGGGAAGACCCATCTGCTGTGGGGAGGGGAGAATTGGCTGTCCCGGGGCCGCGATTGGCATCCCGCTGACGCTCCGGGCCTACCTCGGAGGACTAG
The DNA here is from genome assembly GCA_037952925.1 of Lithobates clamitans. Classification (NCBI taxonomy): domain Eukaryota; kingdom Metazoa; phylum Chordata; class Amphibia; order Anura; family Ranidae; genus Lithobates; species Lithobates clamitans. The sequence goes on from JBBGZY010001979.1 coordinate 1,790,601, forward strand.
GCCGAAGCCGCGGCCTTTCCTGGCGGGTCGCGCCGCGGACCGGGAGCTCCTTTCGGCGCTCGGCTCTGCTGCGGAGGCTCATCGGCTGCTGGGGACCTCGGATGGGGCCGGGACAGATGACCCTGGACTGTTACTAGGCTGCGCTTGGGGCCTGAACACTCTGCCCCCCCCCACGTTCTACTAGGCCGAGACCGCGGCCTTTCCTGGACATCCGGAGCCGCCGGTCCGGCGCGAGGGGGGCCCGAACCCTGTGGCCTGGAAGAAGTGTCCCTGACAGTCCCTGGGGACAGCTGCCTGGACAGTGGGGGGACCCCTGGGCACTTCCACCCCTGATATTTTCCTTGTGGAGGTGAGCGGCTGATCCAAAGACCCCCTGACAGCCTGTGGTGGATGGATTCTGCTCTGCACAGTTTCAAGTGAGGGGGGGGATTGTTGGGAGGCCACACGCTGCACCATACCCTTTACCTGACTACCCCGGACCCAGAGGGGGGCTCCCACGGCCGGTTACTGATCACTATCCCGATATAGGCCCCAGGTACCTGAATGAGGCGCAGGAACTCCAGCGCAAAGTACAGCAAAGGGGGTAGGAGGTTGACCTTTCCGCCACAGTCGGACTCACCTCGGACACCCACCAGCCCCCCCCGGAGACTCTTAATACGTCCAGTCCCCATAGAGCCTCACGGACGAACATTATGGAGTCGGATGATTCTCGGCCCCCCTGGCTGGCTGACGTCATGGCGGCTATTGCTACTTGTCAATCCACGTTAACAACAAAGATTGAAGCCGTTCAGCTGGACATGGGTCTAATCCACCAAGATATCGACAAAATCAGGTCGCGAGTCACTGAAACAGAGCAAAGGCTGAGTACCACTGAGGACTCCATTGCGGAACATGAAGCATCACTCCGTACGCTTCAGACCAAGGTAAAGGCCCTTGAATATAGAGCCGAAGACGCGGAGAACAGGAATCGGCGCAATAATCTCCGCATTGTTGGTCTACCGGAGGGGGCGGAGGGGAGTAATCCTACCTCCTTCATAGAGGGTCTGCTGCATGACCTCCTACCCGATGCCCGATGGTCACCTTACTACGCGGTTGAGAGGGCGCATCGCATCCCGCCTAGGCCGGGGCCTCCTGGATCCCCTCCCCGTACCTTCATTCTCCGTCTCCTTAACTTCAGAGACAGAGATGAAGTTCTTTGTGCCTCTAGAACTGTGGGAGACCTCAGATTCCAGAATACCAAGATGATGATCTTCCCCGACTACTCGGTCGAGACCCAGAAGCTTAGGAAATCTTTTGACCAGGTTAAAGCGGCGTTGCGATCACGCAACATTCGTTACAGTGTACTCTTCCCTGCCCGCCTGAGAGTTCAGGACGGCGAGACAACCCGCTTCTTCACTACACCGAGAGAGGCCTCTGCCTGGCTGGACACGCTGCCACAGAATCGCTAATGGTCTTCCTGGTATGTGCTCCATGACCCCTCCTTTTTTTTTTTTTTTTCCTCATTGGTCACTCTCCACGGCTCAAATCTGGGTCTGAGTAATCACATGAACTACAACATGGATGACTTTGTTATGTTACACAGGTTATGCCCAGTTCAAGCCATGGAGTGTGCGGATCTGTGGGGGGAGCACTGGTTATCCTTATCAGGGAAATGTTAAGTTAATGCCCCTGCCAAAGAACTTGGTCAGGAGACTGTTGGAAAAGAAGTTCCACTGCACGTGTTTGACTCCACGAGGAGTGCTGGAGTCTTTGTTCTGTATCTTCTACTGTAAGATGGATCGAAACTACTGTGAGGTCGCATTACCGGATACTTCCTTATGTCTGACTTTTCACGTCCTCACAGCCTGCTGCATTACAAGCGGAGATCTCACTTGTGTAGGGCCGCTTGAACTGCTGCTTCCCCCCCCGTGTGAAGTCTCGGGGGGTGGGCTTGCCTCTTCCACGGACCCCCCGTTGCAGCCGGCGAGCTGAATAAGTTTGGGATTGATACCCGCCTCAGTTTTGGGGGGTTGGGTGAAGAAAGTTCCCCTAACGGGGCTTGTTTCATTTACTTTGGATACTGGTATCCTTTATCTGTTTTTAGTTGGGTTTACTTGTTTTTGTTTGATGTTCATACCAAAAAAACGTAACTTATCAGCATTGCATTGTTTCCAGATGTGTCCGTTTTGGGTCCCGGGGTCCAGTCCAAGAGCCGTGATCTCCACTGATCCTAACATTATTAATACTCTTGACAGATATGTCCTCCCTTAATATTATCTCCTGGAACACCAGGGGACTGAACTCCCCGGTCAAGCGCTCCCTGGTGTTCCAATTTATTAAATCTTATAACCCGCATATATGTATAGTCCAAGAAACACACTTAACAGGACGTAGGGTTATGGCCCTTAAAAAACCCTGGGTGGGCCACCTCTACCACTCCACGCACTCCTCTTTCTCTAGGGGTGTTACTATTTTGGTATTGAAGTCTCTCCCCTTTCGGCTCTTGGATTTGGCCCTCGACCCTGATGGTCGGTATGTCATTATGCATGCCAAAATATATTCTTTAACGTGGACCATTGTAGGCTTGTATTTGCCTCCCCCGGCTTCCTTGGTGGTGCTCAATCAGATCACTAGCAAGATGGCCGATTTTGCATCTGACAATACTGTTATACTCGGTGATTTTAATCTGGTCCCTGACCCGGATTTTGACAGGCTAACTCCTGCGGGACATCATTGCTCTGGGTTGGCTGAGTGGGCAGATACCTATGGCTTGACGGATGTCTGGAGTTGGCGTCACCCCCAGACCAGGGCATACACATGCCACTCGGCCTCTCACAGAACGTTTTCCCGTATAGACTTGGTCTTTGCAGGGAGCCAGGTACTCCCACGGGTCACAGACATACAAATTCTCCCTAGGGGTATTTCCGATCACGCACCCTTGCTCTTGTCTTTGGATCTCTCCCTAGGCCCAGTGGCAGGGGTATGGAGGCTCTCCAGATTTTGGATCTCAGATACTGCAGTAGATTCCCAATTTAGGATGGAACTGCTAGACTTTTGGGCAGTAAATGTGGGCTCGGCAGACCCCACAGTAGTGTGGGACGCCTTTAAGGCCACAACCCGGGGACGGTACCAGACCATCATTGCCAGAGTCCGACGAGAGCGTAGGGCAGATTTGATTAAGGCTGAGCGGGATGCGAGCAGTGCTGAGGCTCTTTTTGTTCGTACCCGAGACCCTGTGCACTATTCGCATCTACAACTCATGACGAAGGAGGTGGTGCGTCTTCGCACCTCTCTCACCCAGAAGAAAATGTTGGCTCAGTCCCAGCGGATTTTTGAGCAGGGAGAGAGGGCAGGCCGTCTGTTGGCCTGGCTCTCCAGGAAACAGGCTGGTGGGATGAGTATCTCATGTATTAAAGACCTATCGGGACAGCTGATCCATACACCGGAAGGGATAAATGGCTGTTTTGCGGAATTCTATGAATCCCTCTACAGCTCCAGGGTAGACTATAGAAGAGAAGATCTAGGAGCATACTTAAATGATATTGACATCCCAACCCTTACAGCTACCTACCGCGACAAGCTCGACGCCCCAATTACGTCTCAGGAAATACTCCGGGCACTTAAATCAATGCAGTCAGGGAAAATACCGGGCCCTGATGGCATCCCAGTGGAGTTTTACAAACAGTACGCAACAGAACTAGTTGATAAATTACAGGACCTCTTCACTGCGTCGGGGCGTCTTGAAAAACTCCCGGACACAATGAGCGAAGCGATTATAGTGGTGATCCCTAAGCCGGGGAAGGACCCCACGTTATGCTCCTCGTATTGCCCCATATCCCTTCTAAACGTCGATGCAAAGGTACTGGCGAAAGTGTTGGCCAACAGACTTAATTTGGTCATTACTGCCCTCATCCACAGGGACCAAACAGGCTTTATGCCCGGAAGGGGAACTGACATTAATATCAGACGCCTTTATACCCACATAGATAGAGCAGATGAGGCGACTAAAGGAGTGGTGGCCTCACTCGACGCGGAGTAGGCCTTTGACTCCGTCGAGTGGGGTTACCTATGGGAGGTGCTCTCGCGATTCGGGTTTGGCACGGGTTTTACGAACTGGCTCCGCATGTTATATCACGGCCCCTCAGCTAGAATACGTACCAACGGATGCTTATCGGGGAAGTTTAGTCTCTTTCGTGGCACGCGACAGGGGTGTCCTCTCTCCCCGGGTCTCTTTGCTCTGGCGATGGAGCCCCTGGCTATATTGCTGAGGAATAGCCCGGGTGTGAAGGGCCTCCAGGTAGGTCCAATTGAGGAGAAATTATCATTATACGCGGATGATGCTCTGCTCTATTTAGCGGATGCGTCGGCCTCTTTACAGACCGCACTGGACCTGATTAACCGATTCGGTGGGTACTCGGGGATACGCATTAATTGGGACAAGTCGGTTCTTTTCCCGCTCCACCCCTCGACCCCTAGGGTACCACACCCACAGCTCAAATGGGTAGATGACTTCAAATATTTGGGGATCCAGGTTAGCGGCAGAGTCCAGGACTACATGGATAACAATTTGCGACCGCTCATGACACAGCTCACGGCTAGATGTGCTGCCTGGCGTTCCCTTCCATTGACACCTGTTGGCAGAGTTAACTTGCTAAAAATGATCTTTCTTCCCAAGTATCTCTACTTCTTCCGTAATACACCTATACACATACCTGGGACGTTCTTTCGAAGGTTGGAGAGTCTGCTGATACATTTTGTCTGGGCTGGGAGGCCACCTAGGGTGGCCAAGCAGATTTTATATCTCCCGCTCTCGGGGGGGGGATTGACCCTACCGAACTTTCAAATCTACTACTGGGCAGCTGTTCTGGTCACGATTCGGTGGTGGTTCTCCCAGCCCATACAGAATCCGGCGGTCACTCTGGAGGCAGCTATTTTGGGTTCCTATGCGGCCCTGAGCAATCTCCCGTTCCGTGGACTTAGAGCCAGCCCAACCATGACAACACTGATGCGAACTACCGTGAAGGTATGGCAGGAGGCTAGGAAAATTTATGGGAAGCCCAATGTCATCTCACCCCATATGCCCCTATGGGGTAACCCTAAGCTCCCCCACTTTTACAGCAAACCGGACCCCTCGCTTTGGGCAAAAAAGGGAATTCTCACATTAAAACATATAGTCAAAGAGGGTAGACTTATGTCTTTCCAAGCCCTGAGGCAATCTTTCGCTATTCCGCCCTCCTTCCAATTTAGGTACTGGCAGCTGAAACACGCCTTTGAAGCTCAGTTCCCTGCCCCCCTCACTTTGGAACCGGACTCCATTGAGCGGCTCTTGACTTCCAGTGTGATGGGGAAGCCCCTCTCAACATTATATCTTTACCTTACAGTGTAGTATGATGCCAAATTGACCAAAACCTGGGAAAAGTGGAGGGTCGATATACCCTCTTTGAACGAGGAGGAGTGGAAGGAGTGTTTAATCTCCTACATTCCCTCCATGATAGCTGCAAAAGATAGGTTCATACAATTTAAGTTCCTACACAGAGCGTATTTCACCCCACAGAGACTGGCGCGCATTTACCATCAAAGAGATCCCAACTGTCAGAGATGTAGGCAGGAGGAGGGTACTTTCTGGCACATGGTCTGGTCCTGTCCCAAACTTCACCCCTTCTGGTCAACAGTGGCCTCCACATTGAGCAGGGTCATGGGCTCACACTTGCCGGTTGATCCCCAGGTACTACTGCTTAGTCATTTGGAGGAAGTGGAGGGAGATAGATATAGTAAATTGTGTCTAACCTTTGCATTATACTATGCCAGGCGTGAAATCTTATTGCGATGGAAACTAGTGGAGCCTCCTACTCTGGCCTCGTGGAGAAGGTCGGTAAATTTGGCACTTCCTCTTTATAGACTGACGTATGAAAGTAGACAATGCCCAGGAAAGTTTGATAAAATCTGGTACTCTTGGGTTGATGCCTCCGGGGATTCTGAACCCCCATCCCCATAACCAAGTAGTGAAACATTTTAGAGGACATCCTACATCTCATGTTCACTCTTCTGATGCTCGCCCCCCCCCCATCTCCTTCCTTTCCCCCTCCCTCGCTCCCCTCCCCCCCTTCCCCCCCCTCTTCCCCCGCCCCCCCGCCATCCCTACTAGGTTTGACTACATATTGGTTGCCTACTTTATTTTACCTGAAGAGGTTATTACGCTTTAATGCCATAAGAAGTATTGTTAGGTGTAACTTCTGACGTTTGCATAACTGACATGTCTGCTAAATAGTGGCTTTTGACTGAAGGCAGATCCTGTTGTCACTTTTCTCATCGCATTGACTGTACTAATTTATTGTATTGTAATGCTGATTTGTTCAATAAAATCTTCTGTTAAAAAAAAAAAAAAAAACCTGAGTCTGATCCTGAACCTGCTGTATTACCTGACCTTGTTTCATTGACTACTGCTGCCTTCTCCTCTCCTGACCCGGTCTGCTTGACCTTGCTACTTCTGAAACTATTGATCTCCTGTTGCCGAACCTCTGCCTGCCTGCTGACTACCCTTTGCCTGCTGATTGTACTACCTGTTGCCCGTTCTGACCCAGCTTGTCTCACTCTGCTTAGTCCGTTCCTGATCCAGCTCCGCCCAGATCAAGGGGTCGCTGACCCGCACCTATACCACCGCTCCCTTCTGCTTCTGCTACCAGTCCATCCGGTGGATCACCTTTACCACCTGCATCAGCTAGCACGGATCATACAGGCACTCCTACCTCACTGCGCTCCTGTACCACTGTTGCAACCCCAGTGGTCCCCAAGCCAGGGCTGTAAGAGAGGTCTCCTTCTACAGTTGGGCTCTGATACCAGGTACGTGACAGTATCAGACAGCCATGACTGAGCCTACAGGAGTCTCGCAGATGAAGGAGGTGGGCTGCCACCTTGCAACCCTCACACAAGATGTACAGTCCCTACATGAAGGGTACCTTAAGTTGGAGAACAAATCCAGACACTCCCTGTCAGCTCAGTTCCAGTATCCTTCACTGCACCTCCACCTGAGCCCAGAGTTCTTGTTCCTGAGAAATTCTCTGGGGAGCGCATCAAGTTTGAGGCCTTCCGCAAGGCATGTCAGCTGTATTTTGCTTTACAACCCTGGACTTTCGTGCTGGAATCCACCAAAGTGGAGTTTATTATCTCGCTACTACAAGGGGATCCTCAAGCCTGGGCCCACCGGTTGCTGGAAGGAGACGACATACAGACGCATACTATGTCGTCTTTTCTTGATGCTATGTCACAACTATATGACGATCCATTACGTACTTCTACGGAAGAAGCTGCTCTCCATGCGCTCCAGCAAGGCCACAGAGCGGTTGAGGACTATGTGTCGGACTTCAGATGCTGGAGTGCAGACACCCAGTGGAATAATGCAGCTCTGCAGCACCAGTTCCGCATGGGTCTATCTGAGGACTTGAAAGATGAACTTGCCCGAGCAGAAATACCTGATACCTTGGGAGGACTTATCAGTCTGGTAATTCAGATTGACCGGCGGCTCCGTGAGCGCCAATCAGAGAAATGCACCCAGCAGACCCACTTTGTATGGATGACACCAAAGGCTCCTGTTCAGCCCCTTGACGGCTCAAGTTCCATCAACCCCCGCACATGCTGCTCCAAGGCCCATGCGACTCAGAGTGATGCGCCACACGCTATCTCCAGAGGAGCGATCACGCCGCCGGCAGAAGAATCTTTGCCTGTATTGTGGAGAGGCTAGCCATTATGTTCATGGGTGTCCTGCAAAGATGAGGAAGCTTCCTCCTACTAACCTCATGATGCTACCTGCCCAGTCAGCCCATCTTACTCTTCCTCTGTTAGTCCAGCTTTCAGAAAAGACAATTTCCGTTAACGCTATTGTGGACTCCGGAGCATGCAGTTGCTTTATTGACTTAAACTTTGCCGCCCAGCAACATATTCCCTTGTGGCCAAAGACGCATGGACTGTCTGTCTTTTTAGCTGACGGGTCACGCATCAGTTCTGAACCCGTAACTCAGGAGACACCTCCTTTACCCGTTACTTCCTCCCATCAACATAAGGAACTTTTGAGCCTTAACGCTATCACTTCCCCCTTGTTTCCTGTCATCCTGGGTTTACCTTGGCTCCAGGCCCATAACCCTCAGATTAACTGGTTGTCCGGGGAGATCAAGTTTTCATCACCGTATTGTCTGAAGCATTGTCTACCAGGATCTATGAGTATGTCAGCAAACTTATTCTGTATGGACTTTGATCAAGATGTTCTTTAATCTATACCCAAACCCTACCACCAGTACCTTGACGTCTTCAGCAAACAAGGAGCTGATACCTTGCCGTGCCACCGCCCATATGACTGTCCAATTGATCTCTTGCCCGGAGCTGCGATTCCATTTGGACGTGTGTTCCCATTGTCAGAGCGAGAACAAGAGGCACTGAAAGAGTATGTTGATGAGAACCTCAAGAAGGGGTTTATCCGCCCATCCACCTCCCCAGCAGGAGCAGGGATATTCTTCGTAACCAAGAAGGACCACTCTCTCCGCCCTTGTGTGGATTATTGGGAGCTAAATAAAGTTACGGTTAAGAACCGCTATCCCCTGCCTCTAATGACTGAGTTGTTCCAGAAACTGAGATCTGCAACCATTTTTACTAAACTGGACTTGAGAGGTGCCTATACCCTGATATGTATCCGAAAAGGGGATGAGTGGAAGACGGCTTTCCGCACCAGAATCGGGCACTTCGAGTATCTGGTCATGCCCTTTGGGCTCTGCAATGCCCCGGCCACCTTCCAACACTTTATTAACGATGTGTTCCAAGACCTGTTGGATATCTTCATAATTGTCTACTTGGACGATATTTTAATCTTCTCTGGTTCCCTTGATCAACACCGAGAGCACGTCAGTATTGTGTTAGGCCGACTCTGTCAACACAAGCTGTATGCAAAACCGGAGAAATGCGAATTTGACCGGCAGAGCATTCAATTTTTGGGACTAGTAATTTCTACAGCAGGAGTTGAAATGGATCCCCAAAAAGTATCCCCCATACTGGAATGGCCTGTACCCACAGACAAGAAGGGGGTACAACGCTTTGTAGGTTTTGCAAACTTTTATAGAAAGTTCATTAAAGGGTTCTCTGCCATCATCACCTCAATAACACAACTAACCAAACAAAACCTACGATTCTGCTGGAACTCCGAGGCACAAAGCGCTTTTGAAACGCTGAAGGAACTCTTCACTTCGGCTCCTATCCTCAGGCACCCTGACCCGTCCTTACCCTACATCCTCGAAGTGGATTCTTCCCGAAACAGCAGTGGGGGCAGTTGTTTCCCAACTTCAAGAGGTTTAAGCTTTGATGCACCCTGTGGCCTTCTTCTCAGGGAAACTTTCTCCAGCAGAAAGAAATTACGATGTAGGAGATCGTGAGCTGTTAGCCATCAAAGCAGCACTGGAGGAGTGGAGATACTTGCTGGAGGGCGCTAACCATCCCATACTGATATATACTGACCATAAAAATCTAGAGTATTTAAGATCTGGCAAAAGACTGAAGCCACGACAAGCTCGATGGGCTTTGTTTTTTACTCGTTTTTCCTTTCACATAACCTACCGACCTGGATCAAAAAATACAAAACCGGACGCATCTCGTATGTACGATGACCCCAAGGACTTGCCAACACCAGATACCATCCTGCCTACAGGGAACTTTCTACTTCTGCAGACGGATCTTTTGTCACAAATCAAACAAGCTTCCATGAAAATCCTCAGCCCCCCTGGAGTAACTCTATGCCGCGTACACAGGACCGAACTTTACGGCAGACTTTGTCCGGCGGACTTTTCAACGGACTTTACGACGGACTTTCCAAATAAAAGGACTTGCCTACACACGATCAACCAAAGTCCGACGGATTCGTACGTGATGATGTACAACCGGACTAAAACAAGGAAATTCATAGCCAGTAGCCAATAGCTGCCCTAGCTCGGTTTTTGTCCGTCGGACTAGCATGCAGACGAGCGGTTCAACTGGACTCGAGTCCGTCGGACAGATTTGAAACATGTTTCAAATGTAAGTCCATCAAACTTTTGAGAAAACAAAGTCCGCCGGAGCCCACACACGATCAAATTGTCCGATGGATTCCGGTACAATGGACCAAGTATGCCGGAAAGTCCGATCGTGTGTACGCGGCATAACCCTTAAAGACGGTCTGCTTTGCAAACGAGGTAAGATTTTTGTTCCTGAGAGTGTGCGTGTAGGGGTCTTAAAGATGTTCCATGACCATCCGCTGGCAGGCCATTTTGGCATACATAAGACTCTTGAAGTCGTACGACGTACCTTTTTGGTAGCCTGATCTAGAAGAATTCTGTAAGAAATATGTGAATTCATGCTCTGTTTGTATTCAGAACAAGACAGCGAGAAGTAAGTCCTGGGGCCTGTTGAAGCCTCTATCCATTCCTGATAAACCATGGCAGATGATCTCTATGGACTTTATAGTGGAACTTCCACCTGCCGAAGAATGCACGGCAATCATTGTTGTAGTGGAACAATTAACCAAGATGGCCCATTTTTTGCCCTTAAAGAATACCCCATCTGCTATGGAAACAGCCCGAGTATTCATTAAGGAGATTGTTAGATTACATGGGGTTCCTGCAAACATCACGTCTGATCGTGGTGTACAATTCACCTCATGCTTCTGAAGAGCCTTATGTAAAGTGTTGAAAATCGAGTTGGCATTATCCTCAGCATACCATTCCCAAACTAATGGGCAAACTGAGAGGACTAACCAAACGTTGGAACAGTACATCCGGTGCTTCACATCCTTTGCTCAGGACGATTGGGTATCATTACTGCCACTAGCAGAATTTGCCTACAACAATGCCAATCACTCAGCTACAGGTCAATCCCCTTTCTTTTCTAATTATTTTTCTAATAATTATTTAATAACTATCATTTTTGCTTGATTTCATTCCAGAGTCTACAGTTCCAGCAGTACAGAATACCATGGATTTCCTCAACCGCAATAATAAGATCTTGCAGGAAGCAATGGCCAAAGCGCAAGCTGACAACAAGAAGGCTTTTGATAGGAAAAGGAGAGGAGAACTGAACCTACAGCCGGGTGATCAGGTATGGCTTTCCACAACCAATCTTAAGTTGAAATGTCCATCGAAAAAGTTGGCACCCAAATTTACTGGTCCCTTCCCGGTGAAGAGGAGGTTGAATGAAGTATCATATGAACTGTCTCTACCTGACTCATTTAAGATACACCCTATATTTCATGTTTTGCTACTGAAGCCTGCAGTACCTGATCCTTTCCCCGACAGAGGACCTAAACCATTGGAACCTGTTTTGATTGATGGAAATGAGGAATATGAAGTGGTGGCTATCTTGGATTGCAGGAGAAGGCGGAATCAGGTACAATTTCTGGTTAAATTGAAGGGATATGGCCTGGAGGACAATTCCTGGTAGCCCGCATGCAATATTCATGCAAGAAGTATAGTTCTTGCCTTTTTTCTTGCTCACCCTGATAAAAAGAACCTGTTGGGCACCCGGAGGTTGCCCCTTGGGGGGGCAATGTCAGGGATACCCTGTGGCAGGACAGACACTCAGGCGTGCGTGCGTGCGCACACATGTTCCTATGGGAGCGCGCTGTACCAGGCAGCGGTGCTTGAGCGTGCAGAGTCACGAGGCGGGCGCGCGTGTGCACGCGCTGATTTGGCTTGGCGCCAGTTCCCCTTTAAAAAGCCAGCAGCTGTTCTGGTACAGTGCTGTCTGATCTGCCGTTTAAACCTGAGTCTGATCCTGAACCTGCTGTATTACCTGACCTTGCTTCGTTGACTACTGCTGCCTTCTCCTCTCCTGACCCAGCCTGCTTGACCTTGCTACTTCTGAAACTATTGATCTCCTGTTGCCGAACCTCTGCCTGCCTGCTGACTACCCTTTACTTGCTGATTGTACTACCTGTTGCCCGTTCTGACCCAGCTTGTTTCACTCTGCTTAGTCTGTTCCTGATCCAACTCTGCCCAGATTCAGGGGTCTCTGACCCGCACCTATACCACCGCTTCCTACTGCTTCTGCTACCAGTCCATCCGGTGGATCACCTCTACCACCTGCATCAGCTACCATGGATCATACAGGCACTCCTACCTCACTGCGCTCCTGTACCACTGTTGCAACTCCAGTGGTCCTTGAACCAGGGCTGTAAGAAAGGTCTCCTTCTACAGTTGGGCTCTGATAACAGGTACGTGACACTCACCCTCCCCTCAATCCTAATTTAAATACTCTTCCTGCCTTCCCAAACCTCTCCCCCAGCACAGCAGACCCCCTTCCATTTCGGTGCAAATCATCTTTAGCATATAGTTTGCACCCCAATGAAAAGTCAGCCCAGTGCTCTAGAAACCCAAATCCTTCCTTCTTACAGCAGGTCTTTAGCCATGCATTCAGTTCTCGAATCTCTCCGTCTTTCCTGTGTTGCGCATGGCACAGACAATATTTCAGAGAATATCACCATAGAGGTCCTTCCCTTCAACTTGTAGCCTAGTTTTTTAAGTTGATTTTTAAGGAACCTCCACTCTCCATGTATTCTGCCACTGGTTCCAACACGGACCAAGACACCTAAGTCGTGCCCAGCCCCGCCCAGTAATAAATGCACCCGGTCCACCACATGCCAAACTCTAGCACCAGGGAAGACAGCAAACTATTCAGTGAGGTGATCCTGGTGACAAATGAATATCCAGATGGTGCCTCTCTTCCCCTTCCTTTTCCTTATCCCTGACCACATCTCACTATGATCCTGAAGAAAAAAAGTGGAGCTGGCTGGAGAAAGGACACAGGCTACAGGAGGTGAACTTCATGTAGCAGTATTACTACCTCTATTACACATGATATCATTGACCATATTTGGTCATATTCATATATGGTCAAGGACATCACCTTGGAGACCCTTATATAACAGTTGTCATTCCCCAGACTTTGCATTCGGCACCAGACACGTCTTCATGGTGAAGTTTTTTCCTTTTGGCAGGTCGGTGTGCATCAGGCATTGTGATTACTGTGCATATGCAACACTGGATGATGTAATTGAGAATGGATTTACAACAAGGTACTCTTTTTGGGATGTTTTTTTTAATTAAAGGACTTGTAAAATCTTTGGGTGTCTTTATTACTAGGTTAGATTTTTTTTTGCGGATAAGTAGGAGTACTATGTAGCCCATACTCATTCACATGTAGAGGTGATATCTGGGTGCTTCTTTATTGTTAAATGGGGGCTTGCAGATTCTGATAACTCTCCTGCCCACAGACCCCTACAACCACTGGCTAGGGTCGTGGGGAAGAGGCCCTTTTCCTCTTCAACATGGTGACAAGGTTCTTTGCCAGGGGGCCCCCCTAGCAAGGTATACCACCCATTGTCACATACCAGTTGGAAGCCGAGGTGCTGAGAGGGCTCTCCTTGTGGCTAAGTGCATCACACCCCTGGAGATGGTATAGGGAGTGCAGTGCCCAAAAAAGCACGGCTTGCCAGGTGCTGCTGTAGTCAGAAGAGCTGATCACCAGGAGATTGCTATAGCAGACTGGGCATACTTGAAGAGTAGGTATGCTGAGGTGCTTGGTGGAGAGGAAACCGAGAGCCAGGCCAAAGGTCATACATGGTGGATCAGTCAGGCAGTGAAACTGGAACAAGTTGGGGTCATACACAGGAGACGGGAGAAAAAGTTAGGTCAAATACTGGGAAGCAAGCAGGAGCAGAGTCAGAAGTACAAGCCAGGATATCAGGAAGCAGGGTCAAGGCAAGCCGGGTCGGTAATGGGATGTCCAAGAATCAGGACTACAGAAGCACAGGGAACACAGGGGAGCTGACAATAATCCAGCAACATCATGCTCACAGCAGCAGGTTTAAATAGGCCAGTGGGCACCATTTTCCTGACACCCATGATAAGGGCATATGGCCTGGTATGGTTCAGGAGTGGGGTTTACGCTGCCTCCCCCCTTTCCTGGCCAGCCAGGCTGCATGCTCAGATTAAGGGTCTGGTATGGATTTTCAGGTGGGCACCCATGCATTTGTTTTGTTTTTTTGCATGAGGTACCCCTTAAAAGTCATAACAGACTTCTGGTATGGTATGAGTAAGGGGGAATGCCACTACATGTTGTTTTTAATAAACTATTTCCGGTGGGGATAGGAGATGGGGCCAGTGACATCACTGCTTCTGCTGATACCCTTAATAACCATCAACAGCGGGAAGCTATCATGTGTAATAGTGGAAGTAATGCCACTCTTATACATACTGTTTGGCTGTTCAAACTGGAGCCAAAGTTCGGTCTGAACTTATGTACAGATCAAACCTTGAGCTCATCTGTATTAGTCAGACTTCGGGGGTTATTTACAAAAGGCAAATTCACTTTGCACTACAATGCACTACAAGTGCACTTGGAAGTGCAGTCGCTGTAAATTTGAGGGGTAGATCCTAAATGAGGGGAAGGTCTGCTTATTTTATCATCAAATCATGTGCAAGCTAAAATGCTGTTTTTTATTTTCCTTGAATGTTCCCCTTGGATTTACAGCGACTGCACTTCCATGTGCGCTTGCAGTGCACTTGCAGTGCAAAGTGGATTTGCCTTTCGTAAATAACCCCCTTTGTCTCTCTCTCTTGTTTATACTGCCTACCATGAGAAATGTAGGGAGTAAAGAGAAACAAGAGATTTGCCAATCACAGGGCACTATTACAACGTTATAACATTACCTGACATTGAAAAAAAAAAGCACAGAGCCATGCTATAATTCATATGTAATACTGATTACTGGTAAAAAACGCTGTGAGTTTAGTGTCACTAAGTAAAAAGTATGGCAAGATGATATGTGCAAGATATATATAGATATATACACATATATACACACACACACAAGGGTTCTTCAAAAAGTTTGCACACTTTATTTAAATATAAAAAAGTGTGGAAACTTTAAGACCCTTTGTATATATATATTAATTATCACACCAGACCCTTAAATTCCGCAAAATAGCAGCCTGTTTAAAGCAGTAGAATTTACAAGTGCCCAATTAGCTCTGTAATTACACATTCAGAAATTATTTTTCTACTTCAGCTAGTTCTATCCATCAATTTTGAAGGAAAGTGTGTTGGATGCCTACATACTGTACATATACTGAACTGTTACTTTAAGAGTAAACTTCATATAATAGCTGTATAAATAATAGTTCACATGATTATGAATAAAACTAATCAAAACACAGTAATAAATATTACATATAACGTATTTTGCATTCATTACCTTAAAAGGCAGATATAGATCGACTATTGAACTAGAAAATTACATCAGCTTTTATTAACATCAGGTGATATCTCTTTCAGTGAAGCAGGCAAAGACACATCCCTTTTTTTAATTATTTCATACATGTGTGTTTTAATTAATACTACTTTTTTCTTGAAATTTAAAACTGAGCAGCTTAGACTTTTCTCTGTCTGGCAGACTGCATCTGAGTACATTAGCTTAACAAACAACTACCAATACACATATCTGAAGTGGCTCTATACTAAAAAACATAAAACCTAACTCAACTCAATAACTTAATCGAACAGCTGTACAGTCATATGTTTAACCTGTCCTTTTCTTGCTGGCTAAACTGTAACAGAAATAAAAGAACATTGTACTTGCCTTGTATTATTACATTCCTTTAGTCTTTTTCAACAACAGAGGGAGTTTCCTTCGTCTGCAGTCTTAACTACTTCAAATTCCTGGCAGGATGCCTTGTGTACTTATACTCCGATATGAAAATGGGTGTCTGTGCTAGCATTTGTGCTTGCTAAAGAATGATGAAACATATTTTTTCCTTCAAAATATTGTAGTTCCAACTAGATAACTCATCCCAGGAAAGAAGCGCATTTTTGAACTCAACATGGGGAAATAATTACAGTCTGGAGGACAGTGCAACAGAAATTGCGAAATAAGGAGAATATTTTCTTTTTTAAAGCTTTGAAGCAGAAGTGACTATTAACTTCCAGAAATGAAGTGTATCCACAGATGGTGCATGTCTGTTATCTAGTGTCTATTAAAATGCATACTACGGTGCCTTAAAAAAGTATTCATACCCATTGAAATTTTCCACATTTTGTCATGTTACAACCAAAAACGTAAATGTATTTTGTTGAGATTTTATGTGATAGATCAACACAAAGTGGCATATAATTGTAAAGTCGAAGAAAAATCCTAAATGTTTTTCCAAATTTTTTTTGAAAATAAATATGTGAAAAGTGTGGCATGCATTTGTATTCAGCCCCACCGAGTCAATACTTTGTAGAACCATCTTTTACTGCAATTACAGCTGCAAGTCTTTTTGGGTATGTCTTTACCAGCTTTGCACATCTAGATAGTGACATTTTTGCCCATTCTTCTTTGCAAAATAGCTCAAGCTCTGTCAGATTGGATGGAGAGCATCTGTGAACATCAATTTTCAAGGCTTGCCACAGATTCTTAATTTGATTTAGGTCTGGACTTTGACTGGGCCATTCTAACACATGAAAATGCTTTGATCTAAACCATTCTATTGAAGCTCTGGCTGTATGTTTAAAGTTGTTGTCCTGCTGGAAGGTGAAGCTCTGCCCCAGTCTCAAGTCTTTTGCAGACTACCAGGTTTTTATACTAATGCCGCGTACACACGAGCAGACTTTATGGCAGACTTTGCCCGGCAGACTTTTCGTCGTACTTTACGACGGACTTTCTGAATGAACGGACTTGCCTACACACAATCCACCAAAGTCCGTTGAATTTGTACGTGATGACGTACGACCGGACTAAAACAAGGAAGTTCATAGCCAGTAGCCAATAGCTGCCCTAGAGTGGCTTTTTGTCCGTCGAACTAGCATACAGACGAGCGGACTTTTCGACCGGACTCGATTTCGATGGATTGATTTAAAACATGTTTCTAATCTAAGTCCGTCCAACTTTAGAGAAAACAAAGTCTGCTGGAGCCCACACACATCGAATTGTCCGGCGAAATCCCGTCCGCCGGGCAAAGTCTGCCGTAAAGTCCGCTCGTGTGTACGCGGCATTAGATCATCCTGTATTTGGCTCCATCCATCTTCCCATCAACTCTGACCAGCTTCCCTGTCCCTGCTGAAGAAAAGCATCCCCACAACATGATGTTGCCACCACCATGTTTCACGGTGGGGATGATGTGTTCAGGGTGATGTGTAGGGATGAACATCGTCTGTTCGCCCGTTCGCCGAATTGCGAACGATATGGGCCGTTTGCGCCAAATTCGTGTGGCGCGTCACGCCCCATAATTCACTGCGGTATCACAGTGCATTGCTGGCTGATTGGCCAAGCATGCACTTTGACCCGCATGGTTGGCCAATCACAGCGCCGTCTGAACAGAGAGCTAGATCCATTCCTGTTATCTTCTTACTGACAGGCAGGCTTGTCTTGTTACAGTATTTACAGCTACCTGAAGAAAATTGCTGGTGTTTTGATCCTATTAGTACCACAGTCAGGCAGCTAGACTATTTACAGTTAGTGCAGTGCATCCTGCTCACAGTGTTCAGCTAAAACTACAAGTTAGTGGGGTGCGTCCTGCTCACAGTGTTCAGCTAAACCTACAAGTTAGTGGGGTGCATCCTGCTCACAGTGTTCAGCTAAACCTACAAGTTAGTGTGGTGCGTCCACCTCACAGTGTTCAGCTAAACCTACAAGTTAGTGCGGTGCGTCCTGCTCACAGTGTTCAGCTAAAACTACAAGTTAGTGCGGTGCGTCCACCTCACAGTGTTCAGCTAAACCTAGAAGTTGGTGCGGTGCGTCCTGCTCACAGTGTTCAGCTAAACCTACAAGTTAGTGTAGTGAGACCTCTGCACAGTGTTCATATAAAGCTACAAGTTAGTGCAGTGCGTCCTGCTCACAGTGTTCAGCTAAAACTACAAGTTAGTGTGGTGCGTCCACCTCACAGTGTTCAGCTAAACCTAGAAGTTGGTGCGGTGCGTCCTGCTCACAGTGTTCAGCTAAACCTACAAGTTAGTGTACTGAGACCTCTGCACAGTGTTCATATAAAGCTACAAGTTAGTGCAGTGCGTCCTGCTCACAGTGTTCAGCTAAACCTACAAGTTAGTGTGGTGCGTCCACCTCACAGTGTTCAGCTAAAACTACAAGTTAGTTTGGTGCGTCCATCTCACAGTGTTCAGCTAAACCTACAAGTTAGTGCAGTGTGTCCTGCTCAAAGTGTTCAGCTAAAACTACAAGTTAGTGCTGTGCGTCCTGCTCACAGTGTTCAGCTAAAACTACAAGTTAGTGCGGTGCGTCCTGCGCACAGTGTTCAGCTAAACCTACAAGTTAGTGTAGTGAGACCTCTGCACAGTGTTCATCTAAAGCTACAAGTTAGTGCAGTGCGTCCTGCTCACAGTGTTCAGCTAAACCTACAAGTTAGTGTTGTGCGTCTACCTCACAGTGTTCAGCTAAACCTACAAGTTAGTGTGGTGCGTCCTGCTCACAGTGTTCAGCTAAAACTACAAGTTAGTGCTGTGCGTCCTGCTCACAGTGTTCAGCTAAAACTACAAGTTAGTGCGGTGCGTCCACCTCACAGTGTTCAGTTAAACCTACAAGTTAGTGCGGTGCGTCCTGCTCACAGTGTTCAGCTAAAACTACAAGTTAGTGCGGTGCGTCCACCTCACAGTGTTCAGGTAAACCTACAAGTTAGTGTAGTGAGACCTCTGCACAGTGTTCAGCTAAAACTACAAGTTAGTGTGGTGCGTCCACCTCACAGTGTTCAGCTAAACCTACAAGTTAGTGCGGTGCGTCCTGCTCACAGTGTTCAGCTAAAACTACAAGTTAGTGCTGTGCGTCCTGCTCACAGTGTTCAGCTAAAACTACAAGTTAGTGCGGTGCGTCCACCTCACAGTGTTCAGCTAAACCTACAAGTTAGTGTAGTGAGACCTCTGCACAGTGTTCATCTAAAGCTTCAAGTTAGTGCAGTGCATCCTGCTCACAGTGTTCAGCTAAAACTACAAGTTAGTGTGGTGCGTCCACCTCACAGTGTTCAGCTAAAACTACAAGTTAGTGCAGTGCGTCCTGCTCACAGTGTTCAGCTAAAACTACAAGTTAGTATGGTGTGTCCACCTCACAGTGTTCAGCTAAAACTACAAGTTAGTGTGGTGCGTCCACCTCACAGTGTTCAGCTAAACCTACAAGTTAGTGCAGAGTGTCCTGCTCACAGTGTTCTGCTAAAACTACAAGTTAGTGCTGTGCGTCCTGCTCACAGTGTTCATGTCACTTACCTGGTGGGTTGTGAGCCTGAAGTGCAGAGAAGGACCTCCCTTACAGCTCCCACTCCTGTTCCTCTGGAATGGAGACAGAAGGCCAGGAGTGAGGAGTGGTATGGGTGCCTGGCAGGATCGACAGTCACCGGAAGTTCAGGAGTGGTGACACCCTCTGGGTCCAGAAGCTGAAGAGGACGCTGAATCGCAGAGAGGTCCCAGAGCCACAGCAGATAAGGAGCAGGTAAGTAAGCAGGTAAATAAGCAGGACTGGAACCAGGAACAAGCAGCAGGTAGTAGACTGGAACGCTGGACTGGAACCTGGAACAAGCAGCAGGTAGTAGCCTGGAACACTGGACTGGAACCTGGAACAAGGCAGCAGGTAGTAGCCTGGAACACTGGACTGGAACCTGGAACAAGGCAGCAGGTAGTAGCCTGGAACACTGGACTGGAACCTGGAACAAGGCAGCAGGTAGTAGCCTGGAACACTGAACTGGAACCTGGAACAAGGCAGCAGGTAGTAGCCTGGAACGCTGGACTGGAACCAGGAACAAGGCAGCAGGTAGTAGCCTGGAACGCTGGACTGGAACCAGGAACAAGGCAGCAGGTAGTAGACTGGAACGCTGGACTGGAACCAGGAACAAGCAGCAGGTAGTAGACTGGAACGCTGGACTGGAACCAGGAACAAGGCAGCAGGTAGTAGACTGGAACGCTGGATACAGGTGTCCGACTGAAGGGTGGTCAAACAAGCCAGAGGTTGGTATCGGTCGATCAGCAGAGGTACCAGGAACAACACAGAGGGATGGTCAGGTAAGCCAAGAGGGTCTGGTGCAGGCGGATAGCAGGATGGTCTAACAGGAAGCCGGGTCAGATAGCAGAGTACACAGGTCAGATCAGGTAAAGGCACACGGAACGCTGTAGAGCAGACAGCGGGGATGGAGTGTGACAGGCCGGTTTAAATAGCCCGCCTGGCACTAGCGGGAGTGCGCGCGCGCGTGCCCGTGCGTGACAGCACCCGTGAACGCGTGCGCATGCGCAGTGGAACCCGCGGCCGTGTCCCCCTGTGTCTGGATCGCTGATTATTGGCAGGATCTTCATGACATTGCCCCCCCCAAGGGGCAGCCTCCGGATGCCCCTTTGAAGGAATTTCTCTGGATGGGCTCTTTTAAAAGATTGTAAAAGATTTTCAGCATGAATATTATCCTCGGGTTCCCAAGAATTTTCTTCTGGGCCGAACCCCCTCCATTTTATCAAAAATTGATTTTGGTTGCCTCTTCTCCTATGGTCCATGATAGCCTCCACCTCGAATTCTTCCTCCCCATCCACCAAAATTGGATCAGGAGGATCCGTACTTCGGCCTGGAAATGGGTTAGAAACAGAGGGTTTGAGTAGAGACACATGAAATACTGGATGCACTTTTAATGAATCCGGAAGTTCAAGTTCGTATGCCACCTCATTAATCCTTCGCTTAACAGGAAATGGACCAAGAAACTTGGGACCCAATTTCTTTGATGGGCAGGCCATCCTGAGATTTACTGTAGATAACCATACCTGGTCCCCGGGTGTAAGTAACAGCTCACCTCGTCTCTTCTTATCAAAAGTTGCTTTATTATACTCCTGGGTCCTGGTCATGGTCTCCTGCAAAACTTGATTGTTGGAAGTGAAGAAGTCCAACCTCTCCTGAACTGCGGGTACTGTGCACTCTGGAAGAGAATTAGGCAGAAAAGAAGGGTGGTAACCATAATTTGCAAAAAATGGGGTTTGTTTGATAGCGGAATGAATAGAGTTGTTGTAGGCAAACTCGGCCAATGGAAGAACAGAAATCCAATCATTATGGGCAAATGAAGAAAAACAGCGCAAATATTGTTCAAGAGTCTGGTTTGTTCTCTCTGTTGCCCATTAGTCTGGGGGTGGTAAGCAGATGAAAATGAGAGTTCAATCCTCAATGTTTTGCATAGAGACCTCCAGAATCGGGAGGTAAACTGTACCCCCCGATCTGAAACGATATTAACTGGTACCCCATGGAGCCTGATGACTTCTCTAATGAATGCCTGTGCCGTTTCTGTAGCTGAGGGAGTGCCCTTCATTGGGACAAAGTGGGCCATCTTCGACAACCGGTCTACTATGACAAAAATTGAGGTGAAACCCCCAGCCGGAGGTAATTCCACAATAAAATCTATAGAAAGCATCTTCCAAGGCCTATCTGGGACAGGTAATGGCTTTAGCAAACCCCATGCCTTGGTCCTGTGCCCCTTGTTTCTGATACAGGTGGTACAGGATTCAACAAATCTCCTACAATCATCACGTAACTGAGGCCACCAAAAGGTACGCTGTACCAGATCAGTAGTTTTAGCCACTCCAAAATGCCCAGCAAAAGCATGGTCATGACAGAGTTCTAGTACTGAAACTCGTAGTTCTTCAGGTATAAAAATCCTATTCTCGTGCCATAATAACCCATCCTTAACTTGGAGTTCTGGCCTAATGGAAGACCCCAATTCTGCGGAAGCCTGCTTAATCCGGGAAAGCAAATCTCCCTGAAGCAAAAGAAAATTCCCCAGGGACAGAATGGTGTCCGGAGGGGAAACCTCTTGGGGCTTGTGAAACATCCTGGATAGGGCATCAGGCTTGGTATTCTTGGAACCAGGGCGATAAGTGACATGAAAAGAGAACCTGGAGAAAAAGAGGGCCCACCTGGCTTGGCGTGGCTTCAACCTTTTTGCAGACCTCAAATACTCCAGGTTCTTATGATCTGTAAAAATTAAGACTGGATGAGCGGCACCCTCTAGCAGATAGCGCCACTCCTCCAACGCGGATTTAATAGCCAATAATTCTCTGTCACCTACATCATAATTTCTCTCTGCCGTGGACAATTTACGAGAGAAGAAGGCCACAGGATATAACAGGGCCTTAGTTCCCTGTCTTTGGGACAACACTGCCCCTACCGCAATTTCGGATGCGTCCACCTCTAGTACAAATGGCAGAGAGGAATCTGGATGTTTTAGTACGGAAGCAGAGGTAAAAAGGCCCTTGAGAGTCTCGAAAGCCTTTTGAGCCTCAGCAGACCAGTGGAAACGAGTACCCTGTTTAGTTAGCTGTGTGATGGGTGTGATGATGGCTGAAAACCCTTTAATAAATTTACGGTAGAAATTAGCGAATCCAACGAATCGCTGGATCCCCTTCTTATCTGTTGGGACTGGCCAGTCTAGTACTGCAGTGACCTTTTGGGGGTCCATCCTAATGCCCTTGCTGGAAATGATTAACCCCAAAAATGGAATACTTTCCTGTTCAAATTCACATTTCTCAGCTTTTGCATATAGACCGTGTTGTCGAAGCCGGGCCAATACACTTCTGACGTGCCTGCGATGGGATTCAAGGGAACAAGAAAAAATTAGTATGTCATCTAAATAGACGATAACAAACAGATCTAGAAAGTCTCGTAAAACATCATTGATGAAGTACTGGAATGTAGCAGGAGCATTGCACAGCCCAAACGGCATCACAAGATATTCAAAATGTCCATAACGGGTATGAAAGGCGGTCTTCCATTCGTCTCCGTCCCTAATACGAACCAAATTGTAGGCTCCGCGGAGGTCAAGCTTAGTGAATATGGTAGCTGTCCCAAGTCTTTGGAACAGCTCTGGTACCAGAGGAAGAGGGTAACGGTTCTTTACAGTGATTTTGTTCAGCTCACGGTAATCTACACATGGTCTGAGGGTCTTGTCTTTCTTTTGTACGAAGAAGATACCTGCACCTGCTGGAGACGTGGATGGACGAATGAAGCCTTTCTTTAGATTCTCATCGATATATTCTTTTAAAGCCCCTTGTTCCACTTCCGTTAAAGGAAATATTCTTCCAAAAGGTATGTCGGCACCGGAGAGTAATTCGATAGGACAGTCATAGGCCCGGTGAGGGGGTAAGACCTCTGCCCCCTGCTTGCTGAATACATCTAAGAAATGATGATATGCAGAAGGGATGGAAAGGTGGAGACTAGGATCTGTGTTTAAACAGAGCAAGGTAGGATTCTTCTGAGTGTCCTGAAGTCTACAAGACTGTTGGCAATATGGGGAGGAAAAGGTAACCTCACCTGTGATCCAATTAATGTCAGGATTGTGGGCCTGTAACCATGGCATGCCGAGGATTATGGGGAACATAGGTGAAGCGATGATATCTAGGCGTAACAGTTCTTGATGAGAATTGGAGATGGAAACGGGTATTGGAACAGTCTCTTGGGTAACAGGCCCTGACTTAATGGCTGTTCCATCAGCTAGATGAATGGAAAGTCCATGGGTTTTAGGCAACAGAGGTATCCGGTGTTGGGTAGCAAAAAGAGAGTCCATGAAACAACTGCAAGCTCCAGAGTCAATAATGGCGGCTATTTGCAGGGTCTCTCCTGGAAGCTGTAACAGGAGAGAGAGAGCAAGGTGAGTAGTGTTCTTAACCAGAGGTACAGCATAGTCAGAGGACAGAGATAGGCATTTACGGAGTTTAAGGGGACAGTTCCTGACATAGTGCCCAGGTTCCCCACAATACAGGCACAGATCTTTCACTCGACGACGTTGTCATTCTTCCAGAGTAAGAGAAGGCCGCAGAACCCCTAATTGCATTGGCTCAGGTGGGTTAAAAGTAGACATTGGTGGTGCTGGTGATGTATGATGGGGAACTTTAGGGGTAACCCAAGTTGGGCGAGAGGTTCCCATCGCTCTCTCAGTCCTTCGTTCTCTTAGACGTCGATCGATCTGGATGGTTAGATCGATCAATGCGTTCAAAGTCTGTGGGGTACCCACCCTGGCCAATTCATCTTTCAGAGAGTCAGAAAGTCCCATTCGAAACTGATAGCGGAGAGCCGCATCATTCCAATTCGTGTCTACACTCCACTTTCTGAATTCCGCCACATAGTCTTCTGCAGCCCTGCGACCCTGCTGAAGGGTGTGCAAAGCCGCTTCTGCAGTCACGGACAGCTGGGGGTCATCATACAGCTGACCTAGTGCGTCAAAGAAGGCAGACAGATTAGTCAAGGATACGTCCTTTTGCTCCAAGAGGCGGTGGGCCCAAGTTTGGGGGTCACCAGAAAGCAGAGAAATTACGTAGCCCACCTTAGTAGCCTCAAGGGAAAAGGTACGTGGCTGAAGAGCAAAGAACAGTTCACAGGAGTTGCGGAAAGCTCTGAATTTGAGGCGATTTCCGGAAAAACGTTCAGGCGTCGGGACCTTGGGTTCTGGAGGGAGCATCACCACTGTTGAGGAAGGCCCGACTGAAGGAGCAGAAGCGGAAGGGACTCCCTGAGCCCCAATGGGATTAGACAAGGTTAACACTCGTTCCTCCAGCCTGGTATATCCTTGCTGCAGATTCTTGACTGCTTCAGTCAATCCTGCCAGGTGTGCACAGAGTTCCTCCATGGGAGACGTTCCCTGCTCAGGCTCAGACATGGCTGTCTGCTACTGTCACGTACCTGGTGGGTTGTGAGCCTGAAGTGCAGAGAAGGACCTCCCTTACAGCTCCCACTCCTGTTCCTCTGGAATGGAGACAGAAGGCCAGGAGTGAGGAGTGGTATGGGTGCC
Source organism: Lithobates clamitans (assembly GCA_037952925.1). Taxonomy (NCBI): domain Eukaryota; kingdom Metazoa; phylum Chordata; class Amphibia; order Anura; family Ranidae; genus Lithobates; species Lithobates clamitans. The sequence goes on from JBBGZY010001979.1 coordinate 1,815,368, forward strand.
TGGCAGGATCGACAGTCACCGGAAGTTCAGGAGTGGTGACACCCTCTGGGTCCAGAAGCTGAAGAGGACGCTGAATCGCAGAGAGGTCCCGGAGCCACAGCAGATAAGGAGCAGGTAAGTAAGCAGGTAAATAAGCAGGACTGGAACCAGGAACAAGCAGCAGGTAGTAGACTGGAACGCTGGACTGGAACCTGGAACAAGCAGCAGGTAGTAGCCTGGAACACTGGACTGGAACCTGGAACAAGGCAGCAGGTAGTAGCCTGGAACACTGGACTGGAACCTGGAACAAGGCAGCAGGTAGTAGCCTGGAACACTGGACTGGAACCTGGAACAAGGCAGCAGGTAGTAGCCTGGAACACTGAACTGGAACCTGGAACAAGGCAGCAGGTAGTAGCCTGGAACGCTGGACTGGAACCAGGAACAAGGCAGCAGGTAGTAGCCTGGAACGCTGGACTGGAACCAGGAACAAGGCAGCAGGTAGTAGACTGGAACGCTGGACTGGAACCAGGAACAAGCAGCAGGTAGTAGACTGGAACGCTGGACTGGAACCAGGAACAAGGCAGCAGGTAGTAGACTGGAACGCTGGATACAGGTGTCCGACTGAAGGGTGGTCAAACAAGCCAGAGGTTGGTATCGGTCGATCAGCAGAGGTACCAGGGACAACACAGAGGGATGGTCAGGCAAGCCAAGAGGGTCTGGTGCAGGCGGATAACAGGATGGTCTAACAGGAAGCCGGGTCAGATAGCAGAGTACACAGGTCAGATCAGGTAAAGGCACACGGAACGCTGTAGAGCAGACAGCGGGGATGGAGTATGACAGGCCGGTTTAAATAGCCCGCCTGGCACTAGCGGGAGTGTGCGCGCGCGTGCCCGTGCGTGACAGCACCCGTGAACGCGTGCGCATGCGCAGTGGAACCCGCGGCCGTGTCCCCCTGCGTCTGGATCGCTGATTATTGGCAGGATCTTCATGACAGTTCAGCTAAAACTACAAGTTAGTGCGGTGCGTCCTGCTCACAGTGTTCAGCTAAACCTACAAGTTAGTGTAGTGAGACCTCTGCACAGTGTTCATCTAAAGCTACAAGTTAGTGCAGTGCGTCCTGCTCACACTGTTCAGCTAAACCTACAAGTTAGTGTGGTGCGTCCACCTCACAGTGTTCAGCTAAACCTACAAGTTAGTGCGGTGCGTCCTGCTCACAGTGTTCAGCTAAAACTACAAGTTAGTGCTGTGCGTCCTGCTCAAAGTGTTCAGCTAAAACTACAAGTTAGTGCTGTGCGTCCTGCTCAGTGTTCAGCTAAAACTACAAGTTAGTGCGGTGCGTCCTGCTCACAGTGTTCAGCTAAGCATACAAGTTAGTGTAGTGAGACCTCTGCACAGTGTTCATCTAAAGCTACAAGTTAGTGCAGTGCGTCCTGCTCACAGTGTTCAGCTAAACCTACAAGTTAGTGTGGTGCGTCCACCTCACAGTGTTCAGCTAAACCTACAAGTTAGTGCGGTGCGTCCTGCTCACAGCGTTCAGCTAAAACTACAAGTTAGTGCTGTGCATCCTGCTCACAGTGTTCAGCTAAAACTACAATTTAGTGTGGTGCCTCCACCTCACAGTGTTCAGCTAAACCTACAAGTTAGTGCGGTGCGTCCTGCTCACAGTGTTCAGCTAAAACTACAAGTTAGTGTGGTGCGTCCACCTCACAGTGTTCAGCTAAACCTATAAGTTAGTGCGGTGCTTCCTGCTCACAGTGTTCAGCTAAAACTACAAGTTTGTGCTGTGCATCCTGCTCACAGTGTTCAGCTAAAACTACAATTTAGTGTGGTGCGTCCACCTAACAGTGTTCAGCTAAACCTACAAGTTAGTGCGGTACGTCCTGCTCACAGTGGTGCGTCCACCTCACAGTGCAGATAAGGAGCAGGTAAGTAAGCAGGTAAATAAGCAGGACTGGAACCAGGAACAAGCAGCAGGTAGTAGACTGGAACGCTGGACTGGAACCTGGAACAAGCAGCAGGTAGTAGCCTGGAACACTGGACTGGAACCTGGAACAAGGCAGCAGGTAGTAGCCTGGAACACTGGACTGGAACCTGGAACAAGGCAGCAGGTAGTAGCCTGGAACACTGGACTGGAACCTGGAACAAGGCAGCAGGTAGTAGCCTGGAACACTGAACTGGAACCTGGAACAAGGCAGCAGGTAGTAGCCTGGAACGCTGGACTGGAACCAGGAACAAGGCAGCAGGTAGTAGCCTGGAACGCTGGACTGGAACCAGGAACAAGGCAGCAGGTAGTAGACTGGAACGCTGGACTGGAACCAGGAACAAGCAGCAGGTAGTAGACTGGAACGCTGGACTGGAACCAGGAACAAGGCAGCAGGTAGTAGACTGGAACGCTGGATACAGGTGTCCGACTGAAGGGTGGTCAAACAAGCCAGAGGTTGGTATCGGTCGATCAGCAGAGGTACCAGGGACAACACAGAGGGATGGTCAGGCAAGCCAAGAGGGTCTGGTGCAGGCGGATAACAGGATGGTCTAACAGGAAGCCGGGTCAGATAGCAGAGTACACAGGTCAGATCAGGTAAAGGCACACGGAACGCTGTAGAGCAGACAGCGGGGATGGAGTGTGACAGGCCGGTTTAAATAGCCCGCCTGGCACTAGCGGGAGTGTGCGCGCGCGTGCCCGTGCGTGACAGCACCCGTGAACGCGTGCGCATGCGCAGTGGAACCCGCGGCCGTGTCCCCCTGCGTCTGGATCGCTGATTATTGGCAGGATCTTCATGACAGTTCAGCTAAAACTACAAGTTAGTGCGGTGCGTCCTGCTCACAGTGTTCAGCTAAACCTACAAGTTAGTGTAGTGAGACCTCTGCACAGTGTTCATCTAAAGCTACAAGTTAGTGCAGTGCGTCCTGCTCACACTGTTCAGCTAAACCTACAAGTTAGTGTGGTGCGTCCACCTCACAGTGTTCAGCTAAACCTACAAGTTAGTGCGGTGCGTCCTGCTCACAGTGTTCAGCTAAAACTACAAGTTAGTGCTGTGCGTCCTGCTCACAATGTTCAGCTAAATCTACAAGTTAGTGCGGTGCGTCCACCTCACAGTGTTCAGCTAAACCTACAAGTTAGTGTAATGAGACCTCTGCACAGTGTTCATCTAAAGCTACAAGTTAGTGCAGTGTGTCCTGCTCACAGTGTTCAGCTAAAACTACAAGTTAGTGTGGTGCGTCCACCTCACAGTGTTCAGCTAAACCTACAAGTTAGTGCGGTGCGTCCTGCTCACAGTGTTCAGCTAAAACTACAAGTTTGTGCTGTGCATCCTGCTCACAGTGTTCAGCTAAAACTACAATTTAGTGTGGTGCGTCCACCTAACAGTGTTCAGCTAAACCTGCAAGTTAGTGCGGTGCGTCCTGCTCACAGTGTTCAGCTAAAACTACAAGTTAGTGCGGTGCGTCCACCTCACAGTGTTCAGCTAAACCTACAAGTTAGTGTAGTGAGACCTCTGCACAGTGTTCATCTAAAACTACAAGTTAGTGCTGTGCGTCCTGCTCACAGTGTTCAGCTAAACCTACAAGTTAGTATGGTGCGTAATGCTCACAGTGTTCAGCTAAAACTACAAGTTAGTGATTTGCGTCCTACTCACAGTGTTCAGCTAAAACTACAAGTTAGTGCGGTGCATCCACCTTACAGTGTTCAGCTAAACCTACAAGTTAGTGTAGTGAGACCTCTGCACAGTGTTCATCTAAAGCTACAAGTTAGTGCAGTGCGTCCTGCTCACAGTTTCAAGCTGAAACTACAAGTTAGTGTGGTGCGACCACCTCACAGTGTTCAGCTAAAACTACAAGTTAGTGCAGTGTGTCCTGCTCACAGTGTTCAGCTAAAACTACAAGTTAGTGTGCTGCGTCCACCTCACAGTGTTCAGCTAAAACTACAAGTTAGTGTGGTGCGTCCACCTCACAGTGTTCAGCTAAAACTACAAGTTAGTGCAGTGTGTCCTGCTCAAAGTGTTCAGCTAAAACTACAAGTTAGTGCTGTGCGTCCTGCTCAGTGTTCAGCTAAAACTACAAGTTAGTGCGGTGCGTCCTGCTCACAGTGTTCAGCTAAGCATACAAGTTAGTGTAGTGAGACCTCTGCACAGTGTTCATCTAAAGCTACAAGTTAGTGCAGTGCGTCCTGCTCACAGTGTTCAGCTAAACCTACAAGTTAGTGTGGTGCGTCCACCTCACAGTGTTCAGCTAAACCTACAAGTTAGTGCGGTGCGTCCTGCTCACAGCGTTCAGCTAAAACTACAAGTTAGTGCTGTGCATCCTGCTCACAGTGTTCAGCTAAAACTACAATTTAGTGTGGTGCCTCCACCTCACAGTGTTCAGCTAAACCTACAAGTTAGTGCTGTGCATCCTGCTCACAGTGTTCAGCTAAAACTACAATTTAGTGTGGTGCCTCCACCTCACAGTGTTCAGCTAAACCTACAAGTTAGTGCGGTGCGTCCTGCTCACAGTGTTCAGCTAAAACTACAAGTTAGTGTGGTGCGTCCACCTCACAGTGTTCAGCTAAACCTATAAGTTAGTGCGGTGCTTCCTGCTCACAGTGTTCAGCTAAAACTACAAGTTTGTGCTGTGCATCCTGCTCACAGTGTTCAGCTAAAACTACAATTTAGTGTGGTGCGTCCACCTAACAGTGTTCAGCTAAACCTACAAGTTAGTGCGGTACGTCCTGCTCACAGTGGTGCGTCCACCTCACAGTGCAGATAAGGAGCAGGTAAGTAAGCAGGTAAATAAGCAGGACTGGAACCAGGAACAAGCAGCAGGTAGTAGACTGGAACGCTGGACTGGAACCTGGAACAAGCAGCAGGTAGTAGCCTGGAACACTGGACTGGAACCTGGAACAAGGCAGCAGGTAGTAGCCTGGAACACTGGACTGGAACCTGGAACAAGGCAGCAGGTAGTAGCCTGGAACACTGGACTGGAACCTGGAACAAGGCAGCAGGTAGTAGCCTGGAACACTGAACTGGAACCTGGAACAAGGCAGCAGGTAGTAGCCTGGAACGCTGGACTGGAACCAGGAACAAGGCAGCAGGTAGTAGCCTGGAACGCTGGACTGGAACCAGGAACAAGGCAGCAGGTAGTAGACTGGAACGCTGGACTGGAACCAGGAACAAGCAGCAGGTAGTAGACTGGAACGCTGGACTGGAACCAGGAACAAGGCAGCAGGTAGTAGACTGGAACGCTGGATACAGGTGTCCGACTGAAGGGTGGTCAAACAAGCCAGAGGTTGGTATCGGTCGATCAGCAGAGGTACCAGGGACAACACAGAGGGATGGTCAGGCAAGCCAAGAGGGTCTGGTGCAGGCGGATAACAGGATGGTCTAACAGGAAGCCGGGTCAGATAGCAGAGTACACAGGTCAGATCAGGTAAAGGCACACGGAACGCTGTAGAGCAGACAGCGGGGATGGAGTGTGACAGGCCGGTTTAAATAGCCCGCCTGGCACTAGCGGGAGTGTGCGCGCGCGTGCCCGTGCGTGACAGCACCCGTGAACGCGTGCGCATGCGCAGTGGAACCCGCGGCCGTGTCCCCCTGCGTCTGGATCGCTGATTATTGGCAGGATCTTCATGACAGTTCAGCTAAAACTACAAGTTAGTGCGGTGCGTCCTGCTCACAGTGTTCAGCTAAACCTACAAGTTAGTGTAGTGAGACCTCTGCACAGTGTTCATCTAAAGCTACAAGTTAGTGCAGTGCGTCCTGCTCACACTGTTCAGCTAAACCTACAAGTTAGTGTGGTGCGTCCACCTCACAGTGTTCAGCTAAACCTACAAGTTAGTGCGGTGCGTCCTGCTCACAGTGTTCAGCTAAAACTACAAGTTAGTGCTGTGCGTCCTGCTCACAATGTTCAGCTAAATCTACAAGTTAGTGCGGTGCGTCCACCTCACAGTGTTCAGCTAAACCTACAAGTTAGTGTAATGAGACCTCTGCACAGTGTTCATCTAAAGCTACAAGTCAGTGCAGTGTGTCCTGCTCACAGTGTTCAGCTAAAACTACAAGTTAGTGTGGTGCGTCCACCTCACAGTGTTCAGCTAAACCTACAAGTTAGTGCGGTGCGTCCTGCTCACAGTGTTCAGCTAAAACTACAAGTTTGTGCTGTGCATGCTGCTCACAGTGTTCAGCTAAAACTACAATTTAGTGTGGTGCGTCCACCTAACAGTGTTCAGCTAAACCTGCAAGTTAGTGCGGTGCGTCCTGCTCACAGTGTTCAGCTAAAACTACAAGTTAGTGCGGTGCGTCCACCTCACAGTGTTCAGCTAAACCTACAAGTTAGTGTAGTGAGACCTCTGCACAGTGTTCATCTAAAACTACAAGTTAGTGCTGTGCGTCCTGCTCACAGTGTTCAGCTAAACCTACAAGTTAGTATGGTGCGTAATGCTCACAGTGTTCAGCTAAAACTACAAGTTAGTGATTTGCGTCCTACTCACAGTGTTCAGCTAAAACTACAAGTTAGTGCGGTGCATCCACCTTACAGTGTTCAGCTAAACCTACAAGTTAGTGTAGTGAGACCTCTGCACAGTGTTCATCTAAAGCTACAAGTTAATGCAGTGCGTCCTGCTCACAGTTTCAAGCTGAAACTACAAGTTAGTGTGGTGCGACCACCTCACAGTGTTCAGCTAAAACTACAAGTTAGTGCAGTGTGTCCTGCTCACAGTGTTCAGCTAAAACTACAAGTTAGTGTGCTGCGTCCACCTCACAGTGTTCAGCTAAAACTACAAGTTAGTGTGGTGCGTCCACCTCACAGTGTTCAGCTAAAACTACAAGTTAGTGCAGTGTGTCCTGCTCAAAGTGTTCAGCTAAAACTACAAGTTAGTGCTGTGCGTCCTGCTCAGTGTTCAGCTAAAACTACAAGTTAGTGCGGTGCGTCCTGCTCACAGTGTTCAGCTAAGCATACAAGTTAGTGTAGTGAGACCTCTGCACAGTGTTCATCTAAAGCTACAAGTTAGTGCAGTGCGTCCTGCTCACAGTGTTCAGCTAAACCTACAAGTTAGTGCGGTGCGTCCACCTCACAGTGTTCAGCTAAACCTACAAGTTAGTGCGGTGCGTCCTGCTCACAGCGTTCAGCTAAAACTACAAGTTAGTGCTGTGCATCCTGCTCACAGTGTTCAGCTAAAACTACAATTTAGTGTGGTGCCTCCACCTCACAGTGTTCAGCTAAACCTACAAGTTAGTGCGGTGCGTCCTGCTCACAGTGTTCAGCTAAAACTACAAGTTAGTGTGGTGCGTCCACCTCACAGTGTTCAGCTAAACCTATAAGTTAGTGCGGTGCTTCCTGCTCACAGTGTTCAGCTAAAACTACAAGTTTGTGCTGTGCATCCTGCTCACAGTGTTCAGCTAAAACTACAATTTAGTGTGGTGCGTCCACCTAACAGTGTTCAGCTAAACCTACAAGTTAGTGCGGTACGTCCTGCTCACAGTGGTGCGTCCACCTCACAGTGCAGATAAGGAGCAGGTAAGTAAGCAGGTAAATAAGCAGGACTGGAACCAGGAACAAGCAGCAGGTAGTAGACTGGAACGCTGGACTGGAACCTGGAACAAGCAGCAGGTAGTAGCCTGGAACACTGGACTGGAACCTGGAACAAGGCAGCAGGTAGTAGCCTGGAACACTGGACTGGAACCTGGAACAAGGCAGCAGGTAGTAGCCTGGAACACTGGACTGGAACCTGGAACAAGGCAGCAGGTAGTAGCCTGGAACACTGAACTGGAACCTGGAACAAGGCAGCAGGTAGTAGCCTGGAACGCTGGACTGGAACCAGGAACAAGGCAGCAGGTAGTAGCCTGGAACGCTGGACTGGAACCAGGAACAAGGCAGCAGGTAGTAGACTGGAATGCTGGACTGGAACCAGGAACAAGCAGCAGGTAGTAGACTGGAACGCTGGACTGGAACCAGGAACAAGGCAGCAGGTAGTAGACTGGAACGCTGGATACAGGTGTCCGACTGAAGGGTGGTCAAACAAGCCAGAGGTTGGTATCGGTCGATCAGCAGAGGTACCAGGGACAACACAGAGGGATGGTCAGGCAAGCCAAGAGGGTCTGGTGCAGGCGGATAGCAGGATGGTCTAACAGGAAGCCGGGTCAGATAGCAGAGTACACAGGTCAGATCAGGTAAAGGCACACGGAACGCTGTAGAGCAGACAGCGGGGATGGAGTGTGACAGGCCGGTTTAAATAGCCCGCCTGGCACTAGCGGGAGTGTGCGCGCGCGTGCCCGTGCGTGACAGCACCCGTGAACGCGTGCGCATGCGCAGTGGACCCGCGGCCGTGTCCCCCTGCGTCTGGATCGCTGATTATTGGCAGGATCTTCATGACAGTTCAGCTAAAACTACAAGTTAGTGCGGTGCGTCCTGCTCACAGTGTACAGCTAAACCTACAAGTTAGTGTAGTGAGACCTCTGCACAGTGTTCATCTAAAGCTACAAGTTAGTGCAGTGCGTCCTGCTCACACTGTTCAGCTAAACCTACAAGTTAGTGTGGTGCGTCCACCTCACAGTGTTCAGCTAAACCTACAAGTTAGTGCGGTGCGTCCTGCTCACAGTGTTCAGCTAAAACTACAAGTTAGTGCTGTGCGTCCTGCTCACAATGTTCAGCTAAATCTACAAGTTAGTGCGGTGCGTCCACCTCACAGTGTTCAGCTAAACCTACAAGTTAGTGTAATGAGACCTCTGCACAGTGTTCATCTAAAGCTACAAGTTAGTGCAGTGCGTCCTGCTCACAGTGTTCAGCTAAAACTACAAGTTAGTGTGGTGCGTCCACCTCACAGTGTTCAGCTAAACCTACAAGTTAGTGCGGTGCGTCCTGCTCACAGTGTTCAGCTAAAACTACAAGTTTGTGCTGTGCATCCTGCTCACAGTGTTCAGCTAAAACTACAATTTAGTGTGGTGCGTCCACCTAACAGTGTTCAGCTAAACCTGCAAGTTAGTGCGGTGCGTCCTGCTCACAGTGTTCAGCTAAAACTACAAGTTAGTGCGGTGCGTCCACCTCACAGTGTTCAGCTAAACCTACAAGTTAGTGTAGTGAGATCTCTGCACAGTGTTCATCTAAAGCTACAAGTTAGTGCAGTGCGTCCTGCTCACAGTGTTCAGCTAAAACTACAAGTTTGTGCTGTGCATCCTGCTCAGAGTGTTCAGCTAAAACTACAATTTAGTGTGGTGCGTCCACCTAACAGTGTTCAGCTAAACCTACAAGTTAGTGCGGTTCGTCCTGCTCACAGTGTTCAGCTAAAACTACAAGTTAGTGCTGTGCGTCCTGCTCACAGTGTTCAGCTAAAACTACAAGTTAGTGCGGTGCGTCCACCTCACAGTGTTCAGCTAAACCTACAAGTTAGTGTAGTGAGACCTCTGCACAGTGTTCATCTAAAACTACAAGTTAGTGCTGTGCAACCTGCTCACAGTGTTCAGCTAAACCTACAAGTTAGTGTGGTGCGTCCTGCTCACAGTGTTCAGCTAAAGCTACAAGTTAGTGATGTGCGTCCTGCTCACAGTGTTCAGCTAAAACTACAAGTTAGTGCGGTGCATCCACCTTACAGTGTTCAGCTAAACCTACAAGTTAGTGTAGTGAGACCTCTGCACAGTGTTCATCTAAAGCAACAAGTTAGTGCAGTGCGTCCTGCTCACAGTTTAAAGCTAAAACTACAAGTTAGTGTGGTGCGTCCACCTCACAGTGTTCAGCTAAAACTACAAGTTAGTGCGGTGCGTCCTGCTCACAGTGTTCAGCTAAACCTACAAGTTAGTGTAGTGAGACCTCTGCACAGTGTTCATCTAAAGCTACAAGTTAGTGCAGTGCGTCCTGCTCACACTGTTAAGCTAAACCTACAAGTTAGTGTGGTGCGTCCACCTCACAGTGTTCAGCTAAACCTACAAGTTAGTGCGGTGCATCCTGCTCAAAGTGTTCAGCTAAAACTACAAGTTAGTGCTGTGCGTCCTGCTCACAGTGTTAAGCTAAAACTACAAGTTAGTGCGGTGCGTCCACCTCACAGTGTTCAGCTAAACCTACAAGTTAGTGTAGTGAGATCTCTGCACAGTGTTCATCTAAAGCTACAAGTTAGTGCAGTGCGTCCTGCTCACAGTGTTCAGCTAAAACTACAAGTTAGTGTGGTGCGTCCTGCTCACAGTGTTCAGCTAAACCTATAAGTTAGTGCGGTGCATCCTGCTCACAGTGTTCAGCTAAAACTACAAGTTTGTGCTGTGCATCCTGCTCACAGTGTTCAGCTAAAACTACAATTTAGTGTGGTGCGTCCACCTAACAGTGTTCAGCTAAACCTACAAGTTAGTGCGGTACGTCCTGCTCACAGTGTTCAGCTAAAACTACAAGTTAGCGCTGTGCGTCCTGCTCACAGTGTTCAGCTAAAACTACAAGTTAGTGCGGTGCGTCCACCTCACAGTGTTCAGCTAAACCTACAAGTTAGTGTAGTGAGACCTCTGCACAGTGTTCAGCTAAAGCTACAAGTTAGTGCTGTGCGTCCTGCTCACAGTGTTCAGCTAAAACTACAAGTTAGTGTGTTGCGTCCACCTCACAGTGTTCAGCTAAAACTACAAGTTAGTGCGGTGCGTCCACCTCACAGTGTTCAGCTAAACCTACAAGTTTGTGCGGTGCGTCCTGTTCATAGTGTTCAGCTAAAACTACAAGTTAGTGCTGTGCTTCCTGCTCACAGTGTTCAGCTAAACCTACAAGTTATTGTGGTGCGTCCACCTCACAGTGATCAGCTAAACCTACAAGTTAGTGCGGTGCGTCCTGCTCACAGCGTTCAGCTAAAACTACAAGTTAGTGCTGTGCATCCTGCTCACAGTGTTCAGCTAAAACTTCAATTTAGTGTGGTGCGTCCACCTCACAGTGTTCAGCTAAAACTACAAGTTAGTGCGGTGCGTCCTGCTCACAGTGTTCATCTAAAGCTACAAGTTAGTGCAGTGCGTCCTGCTCACAGTGTTCAGCTAAAACTACAAGTTAGTGTGGTGCGTCCACCTCACAATGTTCAGCTAAACCTACAAGTTTGTGCGGTGCGTCCTGTTCATAGTGTTCAGCTAAAACTACAAGTTAGTGCTGTGCGTCCTGCTCACAGTGTTCAGCTGAAACTACAAGTTAGTGCGGTGAGTCCACCTCACTGTGTTCAGCTAAACCTACAAGTTAGTGTAGTGAGACCTCTGCACAGTGTTCATCTAAAGCTACAAGTTAGTGCAGTGCATCCTGCTCACAGTGTTCAGCTAAAACTACAAGTTAGTGTGGTGCGTCCACCTCACAGTGTTCAGCTAAAACTACAAGTTAGTGCAGTGCGTCCTGCTCACCGTGTTCAGCTAAAACTACAAGTTAGTATGGTGTGTCCACCTCACAGTGTTCAGCTAAAACTACAAGTTAGTGTGGTGCGTCCACCTAACAGTGTTCAGCTAAACCTACAAGTTAGTGCAGTGTGTCCTGCTCACAGTGTTCAGCTAAAACTACAAGTTAGTGCTGTGCGTCCTGCTCACAGTGTTTAGCTAAAACTACAAGTTAGTGCGGTGCGTCCTGCTCACAGTGTTCAGCTAAACCTACAAGTTAGTGTAGTGAGACCTCTGCACAGTGTTCATCTAAAGCTACAAGTTAGTGCAGTGCGTCCTGCTCACACTGTTCAGCTAAACCTACAAGTTAGTGTGGTGCGTCCACCTCACAGTGTTCAGCTAAACCTACAAGTTAGTGCGGTGCGTCCTGCTCACAGTGTTCAGCTAAAACTACAAGTTAGTGCGGTGCGTCCACCTCACAGTGTTCAGCTAAACCTACAAGTTAGTGTAGTGAGACCTCTGCACAGTGTTCATCTAAAGCTACAAGTTAGTGCAGTGCATCCTGCTCACAGTGTTCAGCTAAAACTACAAGTTAGTGTGGTGCGTCCACCTCACAGTGTTCAGCTAAACCTACAAGTTAGTGCGGTGCGTCCTGCTCACAGTGTTCAGCTAAAACTACAAGTTTGTGCTGTGCATCCTGCTCACAGTGTTCAGCTAAAACTACAATTTAGTGTGGTGCGTCCACCTAACAGTGTTCAGCTAAACCTACAAGTTAGTGCGGTTCGTCCTGCTCACAGTGTTCAGCTAAAACTACAAGTTAGTGCTGTGCGTCCTGCTCACAGTGTTCAGCTAAAACTACAAGTTAGTGCGGTGCGTCCACCTCACAGTGTTCAGCTAAACCTACAAGTTAGTGTAGTGAGACCTCTGCACAGTGTTCATCTAAAACTACAAGTTAGTGCTGTGCGTCCTGCTCACAGTGTTCAGCTAAACCTACAAGTTAGTATGGTGCGTAATGCTCACAGTGTTCAGCTAAAACTACAAGTTAGTGATTTTGCGTCCTACTCACAGTGTTCAGCTAAAACTACAAGTTAGTGCGGTGCATCCACCTTACAGTGTTCAGCTAAACCTACAAGTTAGTGTAGTGAGACCTCTGCACAGTGTTCATCTAAAGCTACAAGTTAGTGCAGTGCTTCCTGCTCACAGTTTCAAGCTGAAACTACAAGTTAGTGTGGTGCGACCACCTCACAGTGTTCAGCTAAAACTACAAGTTAGTGCAGTGTGTCCTGCTCACAGTGTTCAGCTAAAACTACAAGTTAGTGTGCTGCGTCCACCTCACAGTGTTCAGCTAAAACTACAAGTTAGTGTGGTGCGTCCACCTCACAGTGTTCAGCTAAAACTACAAGTTAGTGCAGTGTGTCCTGCTCAAAGTGTTCAGCTAAAACTACAAGTTAGTGCTGTGCGTCCTGCTCAGTGTTCAGCTAAAACTACAAGTTAGTGCGGTGCGTCCTGCTCACAGTGTTCAGCTAAGCATACAAGTTAGTGTAGTGAGACCTCTGCACAGTGTTCATCTAAAGCTACAAGTTAGTGCAGTGCGTCCTGCTCACAGTGTTCAGCTAAACCTACAAGTTAGTGTGGTGCGTCCACCTCACAGTGTTCAGCTAAACCTACAAGTTAGTGCGGTGCGTCCTGCTCACAGCGTTCAGCTAAAACTACAAGTTAGTGCTGTGCATCCTGCTCACAGTGTTCAGCTAAAACTACAATTTAGTGTGGTGCCTCCACCTCACAGTGTTCAGCTAAACCTACAAGTTAGTGCGGTGCGTCCTGCTCACAGTGTTCAGCTAAAACTACAAGTTAGTGTGGTGCGTCCACCTCACAGTGTTCAGCTAAACCTATAAGTTAGTGCGGTGCTTCCTGCTCACAGTGTTCAGCTAAAACTACAAGTTTGTGCTGTGCATCCTGCTCACAGTGTTCAGCTAAAACTACAATTTAGTGTGGTGCGTCCACCTAACAGTGTTCAGCTAAACCTACAAGTTAGTGCGGTACGTCCTGCTCACAGTGGTGCGTCCACCTCACAGTGCAGATAAGGAGCAGGTAAGTAAGCAGGTAAATAAGCAGGACTGGAACCAGGAACAAGCAGCAGGTAGTAGACTGGAACGCTGGACTGGAACCTGGAACAAGCAGCAGGTAGTAGCCTGGAACACTGGACTGGAACCTGGAACAAGGCAGCAGGTAGTAGCCTGGAACACTGGACTGGAACCTGGAACAAGGCAGCAGGTAGTAGCCTGGAACACTGGACTGGAACCTGGAACAAGGCAGCAGGTAGTAGCCTGGAACACTGAACTGGAACCTGGAACAAGGCAGCAGGTAGTAGCCTGGAACGCTGGACTGGAACCAGGAACAAGGCAGCAGGTAGTAGACTGGAACGCTGGACTGGAACCAGGAACAAGCAGCAGGTAGTAGACTGGAACGCTGGACTGGAACCAGGAACAAGGCAGCAGGTAGTAGACTGGAACGCTGGATACAGGTGTCCGACTGAAGGGTGGTCAAACAAGCCAGAGGTTGGTATCGGTCGATCAGCAGAGGTACCAGGGACAACACAGAGGGATGGTCAGGCAAGCCAAGAGGGTCTGGTGCAGGCGGATAACAGGATGGTCTAACAGGAAGCCGGGTCAGATAGCAGAGTACACAGGTCAGATCAGGTAAAGGCACACGGAACGCTGTAGAGCAGACAGCGGGGATGGAGTGTGACAGGCCGGTTTAAATAGCCCGCCTGGCACTAGCGGGAGTGTGCGCGCGCGTGCCCGTGCGTGACAGCACCCGTGAACGCGTGCGCATGCGCAGTGGAACCCGCGGCCGTGTCCCCCTGCGTCTGGATCGCTGATTATTGGCAGGATCTTCATGACAGTTCAGCTAAAACTACAAGTTAGTGCGGTGCGTCCTGCTCACAGTGTTCAGCTAAACCTACAAGTTAGTGTAGTGAGACCTCTGCACAGTGTTCATCTAAAGCTACAAGTTAGTGCAGTGCGTCCTGCTCACACTGTTCAGCTAAACCTACAAGTTAGTGTGGTGCGTCCACCTCACAGTGTTCAGCTAAACCTACAAGTTAGTGCGGTGCGTCCTGCTCACAGTGTTCAGCTAAAACTACAAGTTAGTGCTGTGCGTCCTGCTCACAATGTTCAGCTAAATCTACAAGTTAGTGCGGTGCGTCCACCTCACAGTGTTCAGCTAAACCTACAAGTTAGTGTAATGAGACCTCTGCACAGTGTTCATCTAAAGCTACAAGTTAGTGCAGTGTGTCCTGCTCACAGTGTTCAGCTAAAACTACAAGTTAGTGTGGTGCGTCCACCTCACAGTGTTCAGCTAAACCTACAAGTTAGTGCGGTGCGTCCTGCTCACAGTGTTCAGCTAAAACTACAAGTTTGTGCTGTGCATCCTGCTCACAGTGTTCAGCTAAAACTACAATTTAGTGTGGTGCGTCCACCTAACAGTGTTCAGCTAAACCTGCAAGTTAGTGCGGTGCGTCCTGCTCACAGTGTTCAGCTAAAACTACAAGTTAGTGCGGTGCGTCCACCTCACAGTGTTCAGCTAAACCTACAAGTTAGTGTAGTGAGACCTCTGCACAGTGTTCATCTAAAACTACAAGTTAGTGCTGTGCGTCCTGCTCACAGTGTTCAGCTAAACCTACAAGTTAGTATGGTGCGTAATGCTCACAGTGTTCAGCTAAAACTACAAGTTAGTGATTTGCGTCCTACTCACAGTGTTCAGCTAAAACTACAAGTTAGTGCGGTGCATCCACCTTACAGTGTTCAGCTAAACCTACAAGTTAGTGTAGTGAGACCTCTGCACAGTGTTCATCTAAAGCTACAAGTTAGTGCAGTGCGTCCTGCTCACAGTTTCAAGCTGAAACTACAAGTTAGTGTGGTGCGACCACCTCACAGTGTTCAGCTAAAACTACAAGTTAGTGCAGTGTGTCCTGCTCACAGTGTTCAGCTAAAACTACAAGTTAGTGTGCTGCGTCCACCTCACAGTGTTCAGCTAAAACTACAAGTTAGTGTGGTGCGTCCACCTCACAGTGTTCAGCTAAAACTACAAGTTAGTGCAGTGTGTCCTGCTCAAAGTGTTCAGCTAAAACTACAAGTTAGTGCTGTGCGTCCTGCTCAGTGTTCAGCTAAAACTACAAGTTAGTGCGGTGCGTCCTGCTCACAGTGTTCAGCTAAGCATACAAGTTAGTGTAGTGAGACCTCTGCACAGTGTTCATCTAAAGCTACAAGTTAGTGCAGTGCGTCCTGCTCACAGTGTTCAGCTAAACCTACAAGTTAGTGTGGTGCGTCCACCTCACAGTGTTCAGCTAAACCTACAAGTTAGTGCGGTGCGTCCTGCTCACAGCGTTCAGCTAAAACTACAAGTTAGTGCTGTGCATCCTGCTCACAGTGTTCAGCTAAAACTACAATTTAGTGTGGTGCCTCCACCTCACAGTGTTCAGCTAAACCTACAAGTTAGTGCGGTGCGTCCTGCTCACAGTGTTCAGCTAAAACTACAAGTTAGTGTGGTGCGTCCACCTCACAGTGTTCAGCTAAACCTATAAGTTAGTGCGGTGCTTCCTGCTCACAGTGTTCAGCTAAAACTACAAGTTTGTGCTGTGCATCCTGCTCACAGTGTTCAGCTAAAACTACAATTTAGTGTGGTGCGTCCACCTAACAGTGTTCAGCTAAACCTACAAGTTAGTGCGGTACGTCCTGCTCACAGTGGTGCGTCCACCTCACAGTGCAGATAAGGAGCAGGTAAGTAAGCAGGTAAATAAGCAGGACTGGAACCAGGAACAAGCAGCAGGTAGTAGACTGGAACGCTGGACTGGAACCTGGAACAAGCAGCAGGTAGTAGCCTGGAACACTGGACTGGAACCTGGAACAAGGCAGCAGGTAGTAGCCTGGAACACTGGACTGGAACCTGGAACAAGGCAGCAGGTAGTAGCCTGGAACACTGGACTGGAACCTGGAACAAGGCAGCAGGTAGTAGCCTGGAACACTGAACTGGAACCTGGAACAAGGCAGCAGGTAGTAGCCTGGAACGCTGGACTGGAACCAGGAACAAGGCAGCAGGTAGTAGCCTGGAACGCTGGACTGGAACCAGGAACAAGGCAGCAGGTAGTAGACTGGAACGCTGGACTGGAACCAGGAACAAGCAGCAGGTAGTAGACTGGAACGCTGGACTGGAACCAGGAACAAGGCAGCAGGTAGTAGACTGGAACGCTGGATACAGGTGTCCGACTGAAGGGTGGTCAAACAAGCCAGAGGTTGGTATCGGTCGATCAGCAGAGGTACCAGGGACAACACAGAGGGATGGTCAGGCAAGCCAAGAGGGTCTGGTGCAGGTGGATAACAGGATGGTCTAACAGGAAGCCGGGTCAGATAGCAGAGTACACAGGTCAGATCAGGTAAAGGCACACGGAACGCTGTAGAGCAGACAGCGGGGATGGAGTGTGACAGGCCGGTTTAAATAGCCCGCCTGGCACTAGCGGGAGTGTGCGCGCGCGTGCCCGTGCGTGACAGCACCCGTGAACGCGTGCGCATGCGCAGTGGAACCCGCGGCCGTGTCCCCCTGCGTCTGGATCGCTGATTATTGGCAGGATCTTCATGACAGTTCAGCTAAAACTACAAGTTAGTGCGGTGCGTCCTGCTCACAGTGTTCAGCTAAACCTACAAGTTAGTGTAGTGAGACCTCTGCACAGTGTTCATCTAAAGCTACAAGTTAGTGCAGTGCGTCCTGCTCACACTGTTCAGCTAAACCTACAAGTTAGTGTGGTGCGTCCACCTCACAGTGTTCAGCTAAACCTACAAGTTAGTGCGGTGCGTCCTGCTCACAGTGTTCAGCTAAAACTACAAGTTAGTGCTGTGCGTCCTGCTCACAATGTTCAGCTAAATCTACAAGTTAGTGCGGTGCGTCCACCTCACAGTGTTCAGCTAAACCTACAAGTTAGTGTAATGAGACCTCTGCACAGTGTTCATCTAAAGCTACAAGTTAGTGCAGTGTGTCCTGCTCACAGTGTTCAGCTAAAACTACAAGTTAGTGTGGTGCGTCCACCTCACAGTGTTCAGCTAAACCTACAAGTTAGTGCGGTGCGTCCTGCTCACAGTGTTCAGCTAAAACTACAAGTTTGTGCTGTGCATCCTGCTCACAGTGTTCAGCTAAAACTACAATTTAGTGTGGTGCGTCCACCTAACAGTGTTCAGCTAAACCTGCAAGTTAGTGCGGTGCGTCCTGCTCACAGTGTTCAGCTAAAACTACAAGTTAGTGCGGTGCGTCCACCTCACAGTGTTCAGCTAAACCTACAAGTTAGTGTAGTGAGACCTCTGCACAGTGTTCATCTAAAACTACAAGTTAGTGCTGTGCGTCCTGCTCACAGTGTTCAGCTAAACCTACAAGTTAGTATGGTGCGTAATGCTCACAGTGTTCAGCTAAAACTACAAGTTAGTGATTTGCGTCCTACTCACAGTGTTCAGCTAAAACTACAAGTTAGTGCGGTGCATCCACCTTACAGTGTTCAGCTAAACCTACAAGTTAGTGTAGTGAGACCTCTGCACAGTGTTCATCTAAAGCTACAAGTTAGTGCAGTGCGTCCTGCTCACAGTTTCAAGCTGAAACTACAAGTTAGTGTGGTGCGACCACCTCACAGTGTTCAGCTAAAACTACAAGTTAGTGCAGTGTGTCCTGCTCACAGTGTTCAGCTAAAACTACAAGTTAGTGTGCTGCGTCCACCTCAAAGTGTTCAGCTAAAACTACAAGTTAGTGTGGTGCGTCCACCTCACAGTGTTCAGCTAAAACTACAAATTAGTGCAGTGTGTCCTGCTCAAAGTGTTCAGCTAAAACTACAAGTTAGTGCAGTGCGTCCTGCTCACAGTTTCAAGCTGAAACTACAAGTTAGTGTGGTGCGACCACCTCACAGTGTTCAGCTAAAACTACAAGTTAGTGCAGTGTGTCCTGCTCACAGTGTTCAGCTAAAACTACAAGTTAGTGTGCTGCGTCCACCTCACAGTGTTCAGCTAAAACTACAAGTTAGTGTGGTGCGTCCACCTCACAGTGTTCAGCTAAAACTACAAGTTAGTGCAGTGTGTCCTGCTCAAAGTGTTCAGCTAAAACTACAAGTTAGTGCTGTGCGTCCTGCTCAGTGTTCAGCTAAAACTACAAGTTAGTGCGGTGCGTCCTGCTCACAGTGTTCAGCTAAGCATACAAGTTAGTGTAGTGAGACCTCTGCACAGTGTTCATCTAAAGCTACAAGTTAGTGCAGTGCGTCCTGCTCACAGTGTTCAGCTAAACCTACAAGTTAGTGTGGTGCGTCCACCTCACAGTGTTCAGCTAAACCTACAAGTTAGTGCGGTGCGTCCTGCTCACAGCGTTCAGCTAAAACTACAAGTTAGTGCTGTGCATCCTGCTCACAGTGTTCAGCTAAAACTACAATTTAGTGTGGTGCCTCCACCTCACAGTGTTCAGCTAAACCTACAAGTTAGTGCTGTGCATCCTGCTCACAGTGTTCAGCTAAAACTACAATTTAGTGTGGTGCCTCCACCTCACAGTGTTCAGCTAAACCTACAAGTTAGTGCGGTGCGTCCTGCTCACAGTGTTCAGCTAAAACTACAAGTTAGTGTGGTGCGTCCACCTCACAGTGTTCAGCTAAACCTATAAGTTAGTGCGGTGCTTCCTGCTCACAGTGTTCAGCTAAAACTACAAGTTTGTGCTGTGCATCCTGCTCACAGTGTTCAGCTAAAACTACAATTTAGTGTGGTGCGTCCACCTAACAGTGTTCAGCTAAACCTACAAGTTAGTGCGGTACGTCCTGCTCACAGTGGTGCGTCCACCTCACAGTGCAGATAAGGAGCAGGTAAGTAAGCAGGTAAATAAGCAGGACTGGAACCAGGAACAAGCAGCAGGTAGTAGACTGGAACGCTGGACTGGAACCTGGAACAAGCAGCAGGTAGTAGCCTGGAACACTGGACTGGAACCTGGAACAAGGCAGCAGGTAGTAGCCTGGAACACTGGACTGGAACCTGGAACAAGGCAGCAGGTAGTAGCCTGGAACACTGGACTGGAACCTGGAACAAGGCAGCAGGTAGTAGCCTGGAACACTGAACTGGAACCTGGAACAAGGCAGCAGGTAGTAGCCTGGAACGCTGGACTGGAACCAGGAACAAGGCAGCAGGTAGTAGCCTGGAACGCTGGACTGGAACCAGGAACAAGGCAGCAGGTAGTAGACTGGAACGCTGGACTGGAACCAGGAACAAGCAGCAGGTAGTAGACTGGAACGCTGGACTGGAACCAGGAACAAGGCAGCAGGTAGTAGACTGGAACGCTGGATACAGGTGTCCGACTGAAGGGTGGTCAAACAAGCCAGAGGTTGGTATCGGTCGATCAGCAGAGGTACCAGGGACAACACAGAGGGATGGTCAGGCAAGCCAAGAGGGTCTGGTGCAGGCGGATAGCAGGATGGTCTAACAGGAAGCCGGGTCAGATAGCAGAGTACACAGGTCAGATCAGGTAAAGGCACACGGAACGCTGTAGAGCAGACAGCGGGGATGGAGTGTGACAGGCCGGTTTAAATAGCCCGCCTGGCACTAGCGGGAGTGTGCGCGCGCGTGCCCGTGCGTGACAGCACCCGTGAACGCGTGCGCATGCGCAGTGGAACCCGCGGCCGTGTCCCCCTGCGTCTGGATCGCTGATTATTGGCAGGATCTTCATGACAGTTCAGCTAAAACTACAAGTTAGTGCGGTGCGTCCTGCTCACAGTGTACAGCTAAACCTACAAGTTAGTGTAGTGAGACCTCTGCACAGTGTTCATCTAAAGCTACAAGTTAGTGCAGTGCGTCCTGCTCACACTGTTCAGCTAAACCTACAAGTTAGTGTGGTGCGTCCACCTCACAGTGTTCAGCTAAACCTACAAGTTAGTGCGGTGCGTCCTGCTCACAGTGTTCAGCTAAAACTACAAGTTAGTGCTGTGCGTCCTGCTCACAATGTTCAGCTAAATCTACAAGTTAGTGCGGTGCGTCCACCTCACAGTGTTCAGCTAAACCTACAAGTTAGTGTAATGAGACCTCTGCACAGTGTTCATCTAAAGCTACAAGTTAGTGCAGTGTGTCCTGCTCACAGTGTTCAGCTAAAACTACAAGTTAGTGTGGTGCGTCCACCTCACAGTGTTCAGCTAAACCTACAAGTTAGTGCGGTGCGTCCTGCTCACAGTGTTCAGCTAAAACTACAAGTTTGTGCTGTGCATCCTGCTCACAGTGTTCAGCTAAAACTACAATTTAGTGTGGTGCGTCCACCTAACAGTGTTCAGCTAAACCTGCAAGTTAGTGCGGTGCGTCCTGCTCACAGTGTTCAGCTAAAACTACAAGTTAGTGCGGTGCGTCCACCTCACAGTGTTCAGCTAAACCTACAAGTTAGTGTAGTGAGACCTCTGCACAGTGTTCATCTAAAACTACAAGTTAGTGCTGTGCGTCCTGCTCACAGTGTTCAGCTAAACCTACAAGTTAGTATGGTGCGTAATGCTCACAGTGTTCAGCTAAAACTACAAGTTAGTGATTTGCGTCCTACTCACAGTGTTCAGCTAAAACTACAAGTTAGTGCGGTGCATCCACCTTACAGTGTTCAGCTAAACCTACAAGTTAGTGTAGTGAGACCTCTGCACAGTGTTCATCTAAAGCTACAAGTTAGTGCAGTGCGTCCTGCTCACAGTTTCAAGCTGAAACTACAAGTTAGTGTGGTGCGACCACCTCACAGTGTTCAGCTAAAACTACAAGTTAGTGCAGTGTGTCCTGCTCACAGTGTTCAGCTAAAACTACAAGTTAGTGTGCTGCGTCCACCTCAAAGTGTTCAGCTAAAACTACAAGTTAGTGTGGTGCGTCCACCTCACAGTGTTCAGCTAAAACTACAAATTAGTGCAGTGTGTCCTGCTCAAAGTGTTCAGCTAAAACTACAAGTTAGTGCAGTGCGTCCTGCTCACAGTTTCAAGCTGAAACTACAAGTTAGTGTGGTGCGACCACCTCACAGTGTTCAGCTAAAACTACAAGTTAGTGCAGTGTGTCCTGCTCACAGTGTTCAGCTAAAACTACAAGTTAGTGTGCTGCGTCCACCTCACAGTGTTCAGCTAAAACTACAAGTTAGTGTGGTGCGTCCACCTCACAGTGTTCAGCTAAAACTACAAGTTAGTGCAGTGTGTCCTGCTCAAAGTGTTCAGCTAAAACTACAAGTTAGTGCTGTGCGTCCTGCTCAGTGTTCAGCTAAAACTACAAGTTAGTGCGGTGCGTCCTGCTCACAGTGTTCAGCTAAGCATACAAGTTAGTGTAGTGAGACCTCTGCACAGTGTTCATCTAAAGCTACAAGTTAGTGCAGTGCGTCCTGCTCACAGTGTTCAGCTAAACCTACAAGTTAGTGTGGTGCGTCCACCTCACAGTGTTCAGCTAAACCTACAAGTTAGTGCGGTGCGTCCTGCTCACAGCGTTCAGCTAAAACTACAAGTTAGTGCTGTGCATCCTGCTCACAGTGTTCAGCTAAAACTACAATTTAGTGTGGTGCCTCCACCTCACAGTGTTCAGCTAAACCTACAAGTTAGTGCTGTGCATCCTGCTCACAGTGTTCAGCTAAAACTACAATTTAGTGTGGTGCCTCCACCTCACAGTGTTCAGCTAAACCTACAAGTTAGTGCGGTGCGTCCTGCTCACAGTGTTCAGCTAAAACTACAAGTTAGTGTGGTGCGTCCACCTCACAGTGTTCAGCTAAACCTATAAGTTAGTGCGGTGCTTCCTGCTCACAGTGTTCAGCTAAAACTACAAGTTTGTGCTGTGCATCCTGCTCACAGTGTTCAGCTAAAACTACAATTTAGTGTGGTGCGTCCACCTAACAGTGTTCAGCTAAACCTACAAGTTAGTGCGGTACGTCCTGCTCACAGTGGTGCGTCCACCTCACAGTGCAGATAAGGAGCAGGTAAGTAAGCAGGTAAATAAGCAGGACTGGAACCAGGAACAAGCAGCAGGTAGTAGACTGGAACGCTGGACTGGAACCTGGAACAAGCAGCAGGTAGTAGCCTGGAACACTGGACTGGAACCTGGAACAAGGCAGCAGGTAGTAGCCTGGAACACTGGACTGGAACCTGGAACAAGGCAGCAGGTAGTAGCCTGGAACACTGGACTGGAACCTGGAACAAGGCAGCAGGTAGTAGCCTGGAACACTGAACTGGAACCTGGAACAAGGCAGCAGGTAGTAGCCTGGAACGCTGGACTGGAACCAGGAACAAGGCAGCAGGTAGTAGCCTGGAACGCTGGACTGGAACCAGGAACAAGGCAGCAGGTAGTAGACTGGAACGCTGGACTGGAACCAGGAACAAGCAGCAGGTAGTAGACTGGAACGCTGGACTGGAACCAGGAACAAGGCAGCAGGTAGTAGACTGGAACGCTGGATACAGGTGTCCGACTGAAGGGTGGTCAAACAAGCCAGAGGTTGGTATCGGTCGATCAGCAGAGGTACCAGGGACAACACAGAGGGATGGTCAGGCAAGCCAAGAGGGTCTGGTGCAGGCGGATAGCAGGATGGTCTAACAGGAAGCCGGGTCAGATAGCAGAGTACACAGGTCAGATCAGGTAAAGGCACACGGAACGCTGTAGAGCAGACAGCGGGGATGGAGTGTGACAGGCCGGTTTAAATAGCCCGCCTGGCACTAGCGGGAGTGTGCGCGCGCGTGCCCGTGCGTGACAGCACCCGTGAACGCGTGCGCATGCGCAGTGGAACCCGCGGCCGTGTCCCCCTGCGTCTGGATCGCTGATTATTGGCAGGATCTTCATGACAGTTCAGCTAAAACTACAAGTTAGTGCGGTGCGTCCTGCTCACAGTGTACAGCTAAACCTACAAGTTAGTGTAGTGAGACCTCTGCACAGTGTTCATCTAAAGCTACAAGTTAGTGCAGTGCGTCCTGCTCACACTGTTCAGCTAAACCTACAAGTTAGTGTGGTGCGTCCACCTCACAGTGTTCAGCTAAACCTACAAGTTAGTGCGGTGCGTCCTGCTCACAGTGTTCAGCTAAAACTACAAGTTAGTGCTGTGCGTCCTGCTCACAATGTTCAGCTAAATCTACAAGTTAGTGCGGTGCGTCCACCTCACAGTGTTCAGCTAAACCTACAAGTTAGTGTAATGAGACCTCTGCACAGTGTTCATCTAAAGCTACAAGTTAGTGCAGTGTGTCCTGCTCACAGTGTTCAGCTAAAACTACAAGTTAGTGTGGTGCGTCCACCTCACAGTGTTCAGCTAAACCTACAAGTTAGTGCGGTGCGTCCTGCTCACAGTGTTCAGCTAAAACTACAAGTTTGTGCTGTGCATCCTGCTCACAGTGTTCAGCTAAAACTACAATTTAGTGTGGTGCGTCCACCTAACAGTGTTCAGCTAAACCTGCAAGTTAGTGCGGTGCGTCCTGCTCACAGTGTTCAGCTAAAACTACAAGTTAGTGCGGTGCGTCCACCTCACAGTGTTCAGCTAAACCTACAAGTTAGTGTAGTGAGACCTCTGCACAGTGTTCATCTAAAACTACAAGTTAGTGCTGTGCGTCCTGCTCACAGTGTTCAGCTAAACCTACAAGTTAGTATGGTGCGTAATGCTCACAGTGTTCAGCTAAAACTACAAGTTAGTGATTTGCGTCCTACTCACAGTGTTCAGCTAAAACTACAAGTTAGTGCGGTGCATCCACCTTACAGTGTTCAGCTAAACCTACAAGTTAGTGTAGTGAGACCTCTGCACAGTGTTCATCTAAAGCTACAAGTTAGTGCAGTGCGTCCTGCTCACAGCGTTCAGCTAAAACTACAAGTTAGTGCTGTGCATCCTGCTCACAGTGTTCAGCTAAAACTACAATTTAGTGTGGTGCCTCCACCTCACAGTGTTCAGCTAAACCTACAAGTTAGTGCGGTGCGTCCTGCTCACAGTGTTCAGCTAAAACTACAAGTTAGTGTGGTGCGTCCACCTCACAGTGTTCAGCTAAACCTATAAGTTAGTGCGGTGCTTCCTGCTCACAGTGTTCAGCTAAAACTACAAGTTTGTGCTGTGCATCCTGCTCACAGTGTTCAGCTAAAACTACAATTTAGTGTGGTGCGTCCACCTAACAGTGTTCAGCTAAACCTACAAGTTAGTGCGGTACGTCCTGCTCACAGTGGTGCGTCCACCTCACAGTGCAGATAAGGAGCAGGTAAGTAAGCAGGTAAATAAGCAGGACTGGAACCAGGAACAAGCAGCAGGTAGTAGACTGGAACGCTGGACTGGAACCTGGAACAAGCAGCAGGTAGTAGCCTGGAACACTGGACTGGAACCTGGAACAAGGCAGCAGGTAGTAGCCTGGAACACTGGACTGGAACCTGGAACAAGGCAGCAGGTAGTAGCCTGGAACACTGGACTGGAACCTGGAACAAGGCAGCAGGTAGTAGCCTGGAACACTGAACTGGAACCTGGAACAAGGCAGCAGGTAGTAGCCTGGAACGCTGGACTGGAACCAGGAACAAGGCAGCAGGTAGTAGCCTGGAACGCTGGACTGGAACCAGGAACAAGGCAGCAGGTAGTAGACTGGAACGCTGGACTGGAACCAGGAACAAGCAGCAGGTAGTAGACTGGAACGCTGGACTGGAACCAGGAACAAGGCAGCAGGTAGTAGACTGGAACGCTGGATACAGGTGTCCGACTGAAGGGTGGTCAAACAAGCCAGAGGTTGGTATCGGTCGATCAGCAGAGGTACCAGGGACAACACAGAGGGATGGTCAGGCAAGCCAAGAGGGTCTGGTGCAGGCGGATAACAGGATGGTCTAACAGGAAGCCGGGTCAGATAGCAGAGTACACAGGTCAGATCAGGTAAAGGCACACGGAACGCTGTAGAGCAGACAGCGGGGATGGAGTGTGACAGGCCAGTTTAAATAGCCCGCCTGGCACTAGCGGGAGTGTGCGCGCGCGTGCCCGTGCGTGACAGCACCCGTGAACGCGTGCGCATGCGCAGTGGAACCCGCGGCCGTGTCCCCCTGCGTCTGGATCGCTGATTATTGGCAGGATCTTCATGACAGTTCAGCTAAAACTACAAGTTAGTGCGGTGCGTCCTGCTCACAGTGTTCAGCTAAACCTACAAGTTAGTGTAGTGAGACCTCTGCACAGTGTTCATCTAAAGCTACAAGTTAGTGCAGTGCGTCCTGCTCACACTGTTCAGCTAAACCTACAAGTTAGTGTGGTGCGTCCACCTCACAGTGTTCAGCTAAACCTACAAGTTAGTGCGGTGCGTCCTGCTCACAGTGTTCAGCTAAAACTACAAGTTAGTGCTGTGCGTCCTGCTCACAATGTTCAGCTAAATCTACAAGTTAGTGCGGTGCGTCCACCTCACAGTGTTCAGCTAAACCTACAAGTTAGTGTAATGAGACCTCTGCACAGTGTTCATCTAAAGCTACAAGTTAGTGCAGTGTGTCCTGCTCACAGTGTTCAGCTAAAACTACAAGTTAGTGCGGTGCGTCCACCTCACAGTGTTCAGCTAAACCTACAAGTTAGTGTAGTGAGACCTCTGCACAGTGTTCATCTAAAACTACAAGTTAGTGCTGTGCGTCCTGCTCACAGTGTTCAGCTAAACCTACAAGTTAGTATGGTGCGTAATGCTCACAGTGTTCAGCTAAAACTACAAGTTAGTGATTTGCGTCCTACTCACAGTGTTCAGCTAAAACTACAAGTTAGTGCGGTGCATCCACCTTACAGTGTTCAGCTAAACCTACAAGTTAGTGTAGTGAGACCTCTGCACAGTGTTCATCTAAAGCTACAAGTTAGTGCAGTGCGTCCTGCTCACAGTTTCAAGCTGAAACTACAAGTTAGTGTGGTGCGACCACCTCACAGTGTTCAGCTAAAACTACAAGTTAGTGCAGTGTGTCCTGCTCACAGTGTTCAGCTAAAACTACAAGTTAGTGTGCTGCGTCCACCTCACAGTGTTCAGCTAAAACTACAAGTTAGTGTGGTGCGTCCACCTCACAGTGTTCAGCAAAAACTACAAGTTAGTGCAGTGTGTCCTGCTCAAAGTGTTCAGCTAAAACTACAAGTTAGTGCTGTGCGTCCTGCTCAGTGTTCAGCTAAAACTACAAGTTAGTGCGGTGCGTCCTGCTCACAGTGTTCAGCTAAGCATACAAGTTAGTGTAGTGAGACCTCTGCACAGTGTTCATCTAAAGCTACAAGTTAGTGCAGTGCGTCCTGCTCACAGTGTTCAGCTAAACCTACAAGTTAGTGTGGTGCGTCCACCTCACAGTGTTCAGCTAAACCTACAAGTTAGTGCGGTGCGTCCTGCTCATGCTCACAGCGTTCAGCTAAAACTACAAGTTAGTGCTGTGCATCCTGCTCACAGTGTTCAGCTAAAACTACAATTTAGTGTGGTGCCTCCACCTCACAGTGTTCAGCTAAACCTACAAGTTAGTGCGGTGCGTCCTGCTCACAGTGTTCAGCTAAAACTACAAGTTAGTGTGGTGCGTCCACCTCACAGTGTTCAGCTAAACCTATAAGTTAGTGCGGTGCTTCCTGCTCACAGTGTTCAGCTAAAACTACAAGTTTGTGCTGTGCATCCTGCTCACAGTGTTCAGCTAAAACTACAATTTAGTGTGGTGCGTCCACCTAACAGTGTTCAGCTAAACCTACAAGTTAGTGCGGTACGTCCTGCTCACAGTGGTGCGTCCACCTCACAGTGCAGATAAGGAGCAGGTAAGTAAGCAGGTAAATAAGCAGGACTGGAACCAGGAACAAGCAGCAGGTAGTAGACTGGAACGCTGGACTGGAACCTGGAACAAGCAGCAGGTAGTAGCCTGGAACACTGGACTGGAACCTGGAACAAGGCAGCAGGTAGTAGCCTGGAACACTGGACTGGAACCTGGAACAAGGCAGCAGGTAGTAGCCTGGAACACTGGACTGGAACCTGGAACAAGGCAGCAGGTAGTAGCCTGGAACACTGAACTGGAACCTGGAACAAGGCAGCAGGTAGTAGCCTGGAACGCTGGACTGGAACCAGGAACAAGGCAGCAGGTAGTAGCCTGGAACGCTGGACTGGAACCAGGAACAAGGCAGCAGGTAGTAGACTGGAACGCTGGACTGGAACCAGGAACAAGCAGCAGGTAGTAGACTGGAACGCTGGACTGGAACCAGGAACAAGGCAGCAGGTAGTAGACTGGAACGCTGGATACAGGTGTCCGACTGAAGGGTGGTCAAACAAGCCAGAGGTTGGTATCGGTCGATCAGCAGAGGTACCAGGGACAACACAGAGGGATGGTCAGGCAAGCCAAGAGGGTCTGGTGCAGGCGGATAGCAGGATGGTCTAACAGGAAGCCGGGTCAGATAGCAGAGTACACAGGTCAGATCAGGTAAAGGCACACGGAACGCTGTAGAGCAGACAGCGGGGATGGAGTGTGACAGGCCGGTTTAAATAGCCCGCCTGGCACTAGCGGGAGTGTGCGCGCGCGTGCCCGTGCGTGACAGCACCCGTGAACGCGTGCGCATGCGCAGTGGAACCCGCGGCCGAGTCCCCCTGCGTCTGGATCGCTGATTATTGGCAGGATCTTCATGACAGTTCAGCTAAAACTACAAGTTAGTGCGGTGCGTCCTGCTCACAGTGTACAGCTAAACCTACAAGTTAGTGTAGTGAGACCTCTGTACAGTGTTCATCTAAAGCTACAAGTTAGTGCAGTGCGTCCTGCTCACACTGTTCAGCTAAACCTACAAGTTAGTGTGGTGCGTCCACCTCACAGTGTTCAGCTAAACCTACAAGTTAGTGCGGTGCGTCCTGCTCACAGTGTTCAGCTAAAACTACAAGTTAGTGCTGTGCGTCCTGCTCACAATGTTCAGCTAAATCTACAAGTTAGTGCGGTGCGTCCACCTCACAGTGTTCAGCTAAACCTACAAGTTAGTGTAATGAGACCTCTGCACAGTGTTCATCTAAAG
Organism: Lithobates clamitans; assembly: GCA_037952925.1. Classification (NCBI taxonomy): domain Eukaryota; kingdom Metazoa; phylum Chordata; class Amphibia; order Anura; family Ranidae; genus Lithobates; species Lithobates clamitans. Next base: position 1,843,585 of record JBBGZY010001979.1, read on the forward strand.
CTACAAGTTAGTGCAGTGTGTCCTGCTCACAGTGTTCAGCTAAAACTACAAGTTAGTGTGGTGCGTCCACCTCACAGTGTTCAGCTAAACCTACAAGTTAGTGCGGTGCGTCCTGCTCACAGTGTTCAGCTAAAACTACAAGTTTGTGCTGTGCATCCTGCTCACAGTGTTCAGCTAAAACTACAATTTAGTGTGGTGCGTCCACCTAACAGTGTTCAGCTAAACCTGCAAGTTAGTGCGCTGCGTCCTGCTCACAGTGTTCAGCTAAAACTACAAGTTAGTGCGGTGCGTCCACCTCACAGTGTTCAGCTAAACCTACAAGTTAGTGTAGTGAGACCTCTGCACAGTGTTCATCTAAAACTACAAGTTAGTGCTGTGCGTCCTGCTCACAGTGTTCAGCTAAACCTACAAGTTAGTATGGTGCGTAATGCTCACAGTGTTCAGCTAAAACTACAAGTTAGTGATTTGCGTCCTACTCACAGTGTTCAGCTAAAACTACAAGTTAGTGCGGTGCATCCACCTTACAGTGTTCAGCTAAACCTACAAGTTAGTGTAGTGAGACCTCTGCACAGTGTTCATCTAAAGCTACAAGTTAGTGCAGTGCGTCCTGCTCACAGCGTTCAGCTAAAACTACAAGTTAGTGCTGTGCATCCTGCTCACAGTGTTCAGCTAAAACTACAATTTAGTGTGGTGCCTCCACCTCACAGTGTTCAGCTAAACCTACAAGTTAGTGCGGTGCGTCCTGCTCACAGTGTTCAGCTAAAACTACAAGTTAGTGTGGTGCGTCCACCTCACAGTGTTCAGCTAAACCTATAAGTTAGTGCGGTGCTTCCTGCTCACAGTGTTCAGCTAAAACTACAAGTTTGTGCTGTGCATCCTGCTCACAGTGTTCAGCTAAAACTACAATTTAGTGTGGTGCGTCCACCTAACAGTGTTCAGCTAAACCTACAAGTTAGTGCGGTACGTCCTGCTCACAGTGGTGCGTCCACCTCACAGTGCAGATAAGGAGCAGGTAAGTAAGCAGGTAAATAAGCAGGACTGGAACCAGGAACAAGCAGCAGGTAGTAGACTGGAACGCTGGACTGGAACCTGGAACAAGCAGCAGGTAGTAGCCTGGAACACTGGACTGGAACCTGGAACAAGGCAGCAGGTAGTAGCCTGGAACACTGGACTGGAACCTGGAACAAGGCAGCAGGTAGTAGCCTGGAACACTGGACTGGAACCTGGAACAAGGCAGCAGGTAGTAGCCTGGAACACTGAACTGGAACCTGGAACAAGGCAGCAGGTAGTAGCCTGGAACGCTGGACTGGAACCAGGAACAAGGCAGCAGGTAGTAGCCTGGAACGCTGGACTGGAACCAGGAACAAGGCAGCAGGTAGTAGACTGGAACGCTGGACTGGAACCAGGAACAAGCAGCAGGTAGTAGACTGGAACGCTGGACTGGAACCAGGAACAAGGCAGCAGGTAGTAGACTGGAACGCTGGATACAGGTGTCCGACTGAAGGGTGGTCAAACAAGCCAGAGGTTGGTATCGGTCGATCAGCAGAGGTACCAGGGACAACACAGAGGGATGGTCAGGCAAGCCAAGAGGGTCTGGTGCAGGCGGATAACAGGATGGTCTAACAGGAAGCCGGGTCAGATAGCAGAGTACACAGGTCAGATCAGGTAAAGGCACACGGAACGCTGTAGAGCAGACAGCGGGGATGGAGTGTGACAGGCCGGTTTAAATAGCCCGCCTGGCACTAGCGGGAGTGTGCGCGCGCGTGCCCGTGCGTGACAGCACCCGTGAACGCGTGCGCATGCGCAGTGGAACCCGCGGCCGTGTCCCCCTGCGTCTGGATCGCTGATTATTGGCAGGATCTTCATGACAGTTCAGCTAAAACTACAAGTTAGTGCGGTGCGTCCTGCTCACAGTGTTCAGCTAAACCTACAAGTTAGTGTAGTGAGACCTCTGCACAGTGTTCATCTAAAGCTACAAGTTAGTGCAGTGCGTCCTGCTCACACTGTTCAGCTAAACCTACAAGTTAGTGTGGTGCGTCCACCTCACAGTGTTCAGCTAAACCTACAAGTTAGTGCGGTGCGTCCTGCTCACAGTGTTCAGCTAAAACTACAAGTTAGTGCTGTGCGTCCTGCTCACAATGTTCAGCTAAATCTACAAGTTAGTGCGGTGCGTCCACCTCACAGTGTTCAGCTAAACCTACAAGTTAGTGTAATGAGACCTCTGCACAGTGTTCATCTAAAGCTACAAGTTAGTGCAGTGTGTCCTGCTCACAGTGTTCAGCTAAAACTACAAGTTAGTGTGGTGCGTCCACCTCACAGTGTTCAGCTAAACCTACAAGTTAGTGCGGTGCGTCCTGCTCACAGTGTTCAGCTAAAACTACAAGTTTGTGCTGTGCATCCTGCTCACAGTGTTCAGCTAAAACTACAATTTAGTGTGGTGCGTCCACCTAACAGTGTTCAGCTAAACCTGCAAGTTAGTGCGGTGCGTCCTGCTCACAGTGTTCAGCTAAAACTACAAGTTAGTGCGGTGCGTCCACCTCACAGTGTTCAGCTAAACCTACAAGTTAGTGTAGTGAGACCTCTGCACAGTGTTCATCTAAAACTACAAGTTAGTGCTGTGCGTCCTGCTCACAGTGTTCAGCTAAACCTACAAGTTAGTATGGTGCGTAATGCTCACAGTGTTCAGCTAAAACTACAAGTTAGTGATTTGCGTCCTACTCACAGTGTTCAGCTAAAACTACAAGTTAGTGCGGTGCATCCACCTTACAGTGTTCAGCTAAACCTACAAGTTAGTGTAGTGAGACCTCTGCACAGTGTTCATCTAAAGCTACAAGTTAGTGCAGTGCGTCCTGCTCACAGTTTCAAGCTGAAACTACAAGTTAGTGTGGTGCGACCACCTCACAGTGTTCAGCTAAAACTACAAGTTAGTGCAGTGTGTCCTGCTCACAGTGTTCAGCTAAAACTACAAGTTAGTGTGCTGCGTCCACCTCACAGTGTTCAGCTAAAACTACAAGTTAGTGTGGTGCGTCCACCTCACAGTGTTCAGCAAAAACTACAAGTTAGTGCAGTGTGTCCTGCTCAAAGTGTTCAGCTAAAACTACAAGTTAGTGCTGTGCGTCCTGCTCAGTGTTCAGCTAAAACTACAAGTTAGTGCGGTGCGTCCTGCTCACAGTGTTCAGCTAAGCATACAAGTTAGTGTAGTGAGACCTCTGCACAGTGTTCATCTAAAGCTACAAGTTAGTGCAGTGCGTCCTGCTCACAGTGTTCAGCTAAACCTACAAGTTAGTGTGGTGCGTCCACCTCACAGTGTTCAGCTAAACCTACAAGTTAGTGCGGTGCGTCCTGCTCACAGCGTTCAGCTAAAACTACAAGTTAGTGCTGTGCATCCTGCTCACAGTGTTCAGCTAAAACTACAATTTAGTGTGGTGCCTCCACCTCACAGTGTTCAGCTAAACCTACAAGTTAGTGCGGTGCGTCCTGCTCACAGTGTTCAGCTAAAACTACAAGTTAGTGTGGTGCGTCCACCTCACAGTGTTCAGCTAAACCTATAAGTTAGTGCGGTGCTTCCTGCTCACAGTGTTCAGCTAAAACTACAAGTTTGTGCTGTGCATCCTGCTCACAGTGTTCAGCTAAAACTACAATTTAGTGTGGTGCGTCCACCTAACAGTGTTCAGCTAAACCTACAAGTTAGTGCGGTACGTCCTGCTCACAGTGGTGCGTCCACCTCACAGTGCAGATAAGGAGCAGGTAAGTAAGCAGGTAAATAAGCAGGACTGGAACCAGGAACAAGCAGCAGGTAGTAGACTGGAACGCTGGACTGGAACCTGGAACAAGCAGCAGGTAGTAGCCTGGAACACTGGACTGGAACCTGGAACAAGGCAGCAGGTAGTAGCCTGGAACACTGGACTGGAACCTGGAACAAGGCAGCAGGTAGTAGCCTGGAACACTGGACTGGAACCTGGAACAAGGCAGCAGGTAGTAGCCTGGAACACTGAACTGGAACCTGGAACAAGGCAGCAGGTAGTAGCCTGGAACGCTGGACTGGAACCAGGAACAAGGCAGCAGGTAGTAGCCTGGAACGCTGGACTGGAACCAGGAACAAGGCAGCAGGTAGTAGACTGGAACGCTGGACTGGAACCAGGAACAAGCAGCAGGTAGTAGACTGGAACGCTGGACTGGAACCAGGAACAAGGCAGCAGGTAGTAGACTGGAACGCTGGATACAGGTGTCCGACTGAAGGGTGGTCAAACAAGCCAGAGGTTGGTATCGGTCGATCAGCAGAGGTACCAGGGACAACACAGAGGGATGGTCAGGCAAGCCAAGAGGGTCTGGTGCAGGCGGATAGCAGGATGGTCTAACAGGAAGCCGGGTCAGATAGCAGAGTACACAGGTCAGATCAGGTAAAGGCACACGGAACGCTGTAGAGCAGACAGCGGGGATGGAGTGTGACAGGCCGGTTTAAATAGCCCGCCTGGCACTAGCGGGAGTGTGCGCGCGCGTGCCCGTGCGTGACAGCACCCGTGAACGCGTGCGCATGCGCAGTGGAACCCGCGGCCGTGTCCCCCTGCGTCTGGATCGCTGATTATTGGCAGGATCTTCATGACAGTTCAGCTAAAACTACAAGTTAGTGCGGTGCGTCCTGCTCACAGTGTACAGCTAAACCTACAAGTTAGTGTAGTGAGACCTCTGCACAGTGTTCATCTAAAGCTACAAGTTAGTGCAGTGCGTCCTGCTCACACTGTTCAGCTAAACCTACAAGTTAGTGTGGTGCGTCCACCTCACAGTGTTCAGCTAAACCTACAAGTTAGTGCGGTGCGTCCTGCTCACAGTGTTCAGCTAAAACTACAAGTTAGTGCTGTGCGTCCTGCTCACAATGTTCAGCTAAATCTACAAGTTAGTGCGGTGCGTCCACCTCACAGTGTTCAGCTAAACCTACAAGTTAGTGTAATGAGACCTCTGCACAGTGTTCATCTAAAGCTACAAGTTAGTGCAGTGCGTCCTGCTCACAGTGTTCAGCTAAAACTACAAGTTAGTGTGGTGCGTCCACCACACAGTGTTCAGCTAAACCTACAAGTTAGTGCGGTGCGTCCTGCTCACAGTGTTCAGCTAAAACTACAAGTTTGTGCTGTGCATCCTGCTCACAGTGTTCAGCTAAAACTACAATTTAGTGTGGTGCGTCCACCTAACAGTGTTCAGCTAAACCTGCAAGTTAGTGCGGTGCGTCCTGCTCACAGTGTTCAGCTAAAACTACAAGTTAGTGCGGTGCGTCCACCTCACAGTGTTCAGCTAAACCTACAAGTTAGTGTAGTGAGATCTCTGCACAGTGTTCATCTAAAGCTACAAGTTAGTGCAGTGCGTCCTGCTCACAGTGTTCAGCTAAAACTACAAGTTTGTGCTGTGCATCCTGCTCAGAGTGTTCAGCTAAAACTACAATTTAGTGTGGTGCGTCCACCTAACAGTGTTCAGCTAAACCTACAAGTTAGTGCGGTTCGTCCTGCTCACAGTGTTCAGCTAAAACTACAAGTTAGTGCTGTGCGTCCTGCTCACAGTGTTCAGCTAAAACTACAAGTTAGTGCGGTGCGTCCACCTCACAGTGTTCAGCTAAACCTACAAGTTAGTGTAGTGAGACCTCTGCACAGTGTTCATCTAAAACTACAAGTTAGTGCTGTGCAACCTGCTCACAGTGTTCAGCTAAACCTACAAGTTAGTGTGGTGCGTCCTGCTCACAGTGTTCAGCTAAAGCTACAAGTTAGTGATGTGCGTCCTGCTCACAGTGTTCAGCTAAAACTACAAGTTAGTGCGGTGCATCCACCTTACAGTGTTCAGCTAAACCTACAAGTTAGTGTAGTGAGACCTCTGCACAGTGTTCATCTAAAGCAACAAGTTAGTGCAGTGCGTCCTGCTCACAGTTTAAAGCTAAAACTACAAGTTAGTGTGGTGCCTCCACCTCACAGTGTTCAGCTAAAACTACAAGTTAGTGCGGTGCGTCCTGCTCACAGTGTTCAGCTAAACCTACAAGTTAGTGTAGTGAGACCTCTGCACAGTGTTCATCTAAAGCTACAAGTTAGTGCAGTGCGTCCTGCTCACACTGTTAAGCTAAACCTACAAGTTAGTGTGGTGCGTCCACCTCACAGTGTTCAGCTAAACCTACAAGTTAGTGCGGTGCGTCCTGCTCACAGCGTTCAGCTAAAACTACAAGTTAGTGCTGTGCATCCTGCTCACAGTGTTCAGCTAAAACTACAATTTAGTGTGGTGCCTCCACCTCACAGTGTTCAGCTAAACCTACAAGTTAGTGCGGTGCGTCCTGCTCACAGTGTTCAGCTAAAACTACAAGTTAGTGTGGTGCGTCCACCTAACAGTGTTCAGCTAAACCTGCAAGTTAGTGCGGTGCGTCCTGCTCACAGTGTTCAGCTAAAACTACAAGTTAGTGCGGTGCGTCCACCTCACAGTGTTCAGCTAAACCTACAAGTTAGTGTAGTGAGATCTCTGCACAGTGTTCATCTAAAGCTACAAGTTAGTGCAGTGCGTCCTGCTCACAGTGTTCAGCTAAAACTACAAGTTTGTGCTGTGCATCCTGCTCAGAGTGTTCAGCTAAAACTACAATTTAGTGTGGTGCGTCCACCTAACAGTGTTCAGCTAAACCTACAAGTTAGTGCGGTTCGTCCTGCTCACAGTGTTCAGCTAAAACTACAAGTTAGTGCTGTGCGTCCTGCTCACAGTGTTCAGCTAAAACTACAAGTTAGTGCGGTGCGTCCACCTCACAGTGTTCAGCTAAACCTACAAGTTAGTGTAGTGAGACCTCTGCACAGTGTTCATCTAAAACTACAAGTTAGTGCTGTGCAACCTGCTCACAGTGTTCAGCTAAACCTACAAGTTAGTGTGGTGCGTCCTGCTCACAGTGTTCAGCTAAAGCTACAAGTTAGTGATGTGCGTCCTGCTCACAGTGTTCAGCTAAAACTACAAGTTAGTGCGGTGCATCCACCTTACAGTGTTCAGCTAAACCTACAAGTTAGTGTAGTGAGACCTCTGCACAGTGTTCATCTAAAGCAACAAGTTAGTGCAGTGCGTCCTGCTCACAGTTTAAAGCTAAAACTACAAGTTAGTGTGGTGCGTCCACCTCACAGTGTTCAGCTAAAACTACAAGTTAGTGCGGTGCGTCCTGCTCACAGTGTTCAGCTAAACCTACAAGTTAGTGTAGTGAGACCTCTGCACAGTGTTCATCTAAAGCTACAAGTTAGTGCAGTGCGTCCTGCTCACACTGTTAAGCTAAACCTACAAGTTAGTGTGGTGCGTCCACCTCACAGTGTTCAGCTAAACCTACAAGTTAGTGTAGTGAGATCCTGCTCAAAGTGTTCAGCTAAAACTACAAGTTAGTGCTGTGCGTCCTGCTCACAGTGTTAAGCTAAAACTACAAGTTAGTGCGGTGCGTCCACCTCACAGTGTTCAGCTAAACCTACAAGTTAGTGTAGTGAGATCTCTGCACAGTGTTCATCTAAAGCTACAAGTTAGTGCAGTGCGTCCTGCTCACAGTGTTCAGCTAAAACTACAAGTTAGTGTGGTGCGTCCTGCTCACAGTGTTCAGCTAAACCTATAAGTTAGTGCGGTGCATCCTGCTCACAGTGTTCAGCTAAAACTACAAGTTTGTGCTGTGCATCCTGCTCACAGTGTTCAGCTAAAACTACAATTTAGTGTGGTGCGTCCACCTAACAGTGTTTAGCTAAACCTACAAGTTAGTGCGGTACGTCCTGCTCACAGTGTTCAGCTAAAACTACAAGTTAGCGCTGTGCGTCCTGCTCACAGTGTTCAGCTAAAACTACAAGTTAGTGCGGTGCGTCCACCTCACAGTGTTCAGCTAAACCTACAAGTTAGTGTAGTGAGACCTCTGCACAGTGTTCAGCTAAAGCTACAAGTTAGTGCTGTGCGTCCTGCTCACAGTGTTCAGCTAAAACTACAAGTTAGTGTGGTGCGTCCACCTCACAGTGTTCAGCTAAAACTACAAGTTAGTGCGGTGCGTCCACCTCACAGTGTTCAGCTAAACCTACAAGTTTGTGCGGTGCGTCCTGTTCATAGTGTTCAGCTAAAACTACAAGTTAGTGCTGTGCTTCCTGCTCACAGTGTTCAGCTAAACCTACAAGTTATTGTGGTGCGTCCACCTCACAGTGTTCAGCTAAACCTACAAGTTAGTGCGGTGCGTCCTGCTCACAGCGTTCAGCTAAAACTACAAGTTAGTGCTGTGCATCCTGCTCACAGTGTTCAGCTAAAACTTCAATTTAGTGTGGTGCGTCCACCTCACAGTGTTCAGCTAAAACTACAAGTTAGTGCGGTGCGTCCTGCTCACAGTGTTCATCTAAAGCTACAAGTTAGTGCAGTGCGTCCTGCTCACAGTGTTCAGCTAAAACTACAAGTTAGTGTGGTGCGTCCACCTCACAATGTTCAGCTAAACCTACAAGTTTGTGCGGTGCGTCCTGTTCATAGTGTTCAGCTAAAACTACAAGTTAGTGCTGTGCGTCCTGCTCACAGTGTTCAGCTGAAACTACAAGTTAGTGCGGTGAGTCCACCTCACTGTGTTCAGCTAAACCTACAAGTTAGTGTAGTGAGACCTCTGCACAGTGTTCATCTAAAGCTACAAGTTAGTGCAGTGCATCCTGCTCACAGTGTTCAGCTAAAACTACAAGTTAGTGTGGTGCGTCCACCTCACAGTGTTCAGCTAAAACTACAAGTTAGTGCAGTGCGTCCTGCTCACCGTGTTCAGCTAAAACTACAAGTTAGTATGGTGTGTCCACCTCACAGTGTTCAGCTAAAACTACAAGTTAGTGTGGTGCGTCCACCTAACAGTGTTCAGCTAAACCTACAAGTTAGTGCAGTGTGTCCTGCTCACAGTGTTCAGCTAAAACTACAAGTTAGTGCTGTGCGTCCTGCTCACAGTGTTTAGCTAAAACTACAAGTTAGTGCGGTGCGTCCTGCTCACAGTGTTCAGCTAAACCTACAAGTTAGTGTAGTGAGACCTCTGCACAGTGTTCATCTAAAGCTACAAGTTAGTGCAGTGCGTCCTGCTCACACTGTTCAGCTAAACCTACAAGTTAGTGTGGTGCGTCCACCTCACAGTGTTCAGCTAAACCTACAAGTTAGTGCGGTGCGTCCTGCTCACAGTGTTCAGCTAAAACTACAAGTTAGTGCGGTGCGTCCACCTCACAGTGTTCAGCTAAACCTACAAGTTAGTGTAGTGAGACCTCTGCACAGTGTTCATCTAAAGCTACAAGTTAGTGCAGTGCGTCCTGCTCACAGTGTTCAGCTAAAACTACAAGTTAGTGTGGTGCGTCCACCTCACAGTGTTCAGCTAAACCTACAAGTTAGTGCGGTGCGTCCTGCTCACAGTGTTCAGCTAAAACTACAAGTTTGTGCTGTGCATCCTGCTCACAGTGTTCAGCTAAAACTACAATTTAGTGTGGTGCGTCCACCTAACAGTGTTCAGCTAAACGTACAAGTTAGTGCGGTTCGTCCTGCTCACAGTGTTCAGCTAAAACTACAAGTTAGTGCTGTGCGTCCTGCTCACAGTGTTCAGCTAAAACTACAAGTTAGTGCGGTGCGTCCACCTCACAGTGTTCAGCTAAACCTACAAGTTAGTGTAGTGAGACCTCTGCACAGTGTTCATCTAAAACTACAAGTTAGTGCTGTGCGTCCTGCTCACAGTGTTCAGCTAAACCTACAAGTTAGTGTGGTGCGTCCTGCTCACAGTGTTCAGCTAAAACTACAAGTTAGTGATGTGCGTCCTGCTCACAGTGTTCAGCTAAAACTACAAGTTAGTGCGGTGCATCCACCTTACAGTGTTCAGCTAAACCTACAAATTAGTGTAGTGAGACCTCTGCACAGTGTTAATCTAAAGCTACAAGTTAGTGCAGTGCGTCCTGCTCACAGTTTCAAGCTAAAACTACAAGTTAGTGTGGTGCGTCCACCTCACAGTGTTCAGCTAAAACTACAAGTTCGTGCAGTGTGTCCTGCTCGCAGTGTTCAGCTAAAATTACAAGTTAGTGTGGTGCGTCCACCTCACAGTGTTCAGCTAAAACTACAAGTTAGTGCGGTGCGTCCTGCTCACAGTGTTCAGCTAAACCTACAAGTTAGTGTAGTGAGACCTCTGCACAGTGTTCATCTAAAGCTACAAGTTAGTGCAGTGCGTCCTGCTCACACTGTTCAGCTAAACCTACAAGTTAGTGTGGTGCGTCCACCTCACAGTGTTCAGCTAAACCTACAAGTTAGTGCGGTGCATCCTGCTCACAGTGTTCAGCTAAAACTACAAGTTAGTGCTGTGCGTCCTGCTCACAGTGTTCAGCTAAAACTACAAGTTAGTGCGGTGCGTCCACCTCACAGTGTTCAGCTAAACCTGCAAGTTAGTGTAGTGAGACCTCTGCACAGTGTTCATCTAAAGCTACAAGTTAGTGCAGTGCGTCCTGCTCACAGTGTTCAGCTAAAACTACAAGTTAGTGTGGTGCGTCCACCTCACAGTGTTCAGCTAAGCCTACAAGTTAGTGCGGTGCGTCCTGCTCACAGTGTTCAGCTAAAACTACAAGTTTGTGCTGTGCATCCTGCTCACAGTGTTCAGCTAAAACTACAATTTAGTGTGGTGCGTCCACCTAACAGTGTTCAGCTAAACCTACAAGTTAGTGCGGTTCGTCCTGCTCACAGTGTTCAGCTAAAACTACAAGTTAGTGCTGTGCGTCCTTCTCACAGTGTTCAGCTAAAACTACAAGTTAGTGCGGTGCGTCCACCTCACAGTGTTCAGCTAAACCTACAAGTTAGTGTAGTGAGACCTCTGCACAGTGTTCATCTAAAACTACAAGTTAGTGCTGTGCGTCCTGCTCACAGTGTTCAGCTAAACCTACAAGTTAGTGTGGTGCGTCCTGCTCACAGTGTTCAGCTAAAACTACAAGTTAGTGATGTGCGTCCTGCTCACAGTGTTCAGCTAAAACTACAAGTTAGTGCGGTGCATCCACCTTACAGTGTTCAGCTAAACCTACAAGTTAGTGTAGTGAGACCTCTGCACAGTGTTCATCTAAAGCTACAAGTTAGTGCAGTGTGTCCTGCTCACAGTTTCAAGCTAAAACTACAAGTTAGTGTGGTGCGTCCACCTCACAGTGTTCAGCTAAAACTACAAGTTAGTGCAGTGTGTCCTGCTCGCAGTGTTCAGCTAAAACTACAAGTTAGTGTTGTGCGTCCACCTCACAGTGTTCAGCTAAAACTACAAGTTAGTGTGGTGCGTCCACCTCACAGTGTTCAGCTAAACCTACAAGTTAGTGCAGTGTGTCCTGCTCAAAGTGTTCAGCTAAAACTACAAGTTAGTGCGGTGCGTCCTGCTCACAGTGTTCAGCTAAAGCTACAAGTTAGTGCAGTGCGTCCTTCTCACAGTGTTCAGCTAAAACTACAAGTTAGTGTAGTGAGACCTCTGCACAGTGTTCAGCTAAAACTACAAGTTAGTGCGGTGCGTCCACCTCACAGTGTTCAGCTAAACCTATAAGTTAGTGCGGTGCGTCCTGCTCACAGTGTTCAGTTAAAACTACAAGTTTGTGCTGTGCATCCTGCTCACAGTGTTCAGCTAAAACTACAATTTAGTGTGATGCGTCCACCTAACAGTGTTCAGCTAAACCTACAAGTTAGTGCGGTTGGTCCTGCTCACAGTGTTCAGCTAAAACTACAAGTTAGTGCTGTGCGTCCTGCTCACAGTGTTCAGCTAAAACTACAAGTTAGTGCGGTGCGTCCACCTCACAGTGTTCAGCTAAACCTACAAGTTAGTGTAGTGAGACCTCTGCACAGTGTTCATCTAAAACTACACGTTAGTGCTGTGCGTCCTGCTCACAGTGTTCAGCTAAACCTACAAGTTAGTGTGGTGCGTCCTGCTCACAGTGTTCAGCTAAAACTACAAGTTAGTGCGGTGCATCCACCTTACAGTGTTCAGCTAAACCTACAAGTTAGTGTAGTGAGACCTCTGCACAGTGTTCATCTAAAGCTACAAGTTAGTGCAGTGCGTCCTGCTCACAGTTTCAAGCTAAAACTACAAGTTAGTGTGGTGCGTCCACCTCACAGTGTTCAGCTAAACATACAAGTTAGTGTAGTGTGTCCTGCTCAAAGTGTTCAGCTAAAACTACAAGTTAGTGCTGTGCGTCCTGCTCAGTGTTCAGCTAAAACTACAAGTTAGTGCGGTGCGTCCTGCTCACAGTGTTCAGCTAAGCCTACAAGTTAGTGTAGTGAGACCTCTGCACAGTGTTCTTCTAAACCTACAAGTTAGTGTGGTGCGTCCACCTCACAGTGTTCAGCTAAACCTACAAGTTAGTGCGGTGCGTCCTGCTCACAGCGTTCAGCTAAAACTACAAGTTAGTGCTGTGCATCCTGCTCACAGTGTTCAGCTAAAACTACAATTTAGTGTGGTGCCTCCACCTCACAGTGTTCAGCTAAACCTACAAGTTAGTGTGGTGCGTCCTGCTCACAGTGTTCAGCTAAAGCTACAAGTTAGTGCAGTGCGTCCTGCTCACAGTGTTCAGCTAAAACTACAAGTTAGTGTGGTGCGTCCACCTCACAGTGTTCAGCTAAAGCTACAAGTTAGTGCGGTGCGTCCACCTCACAGTGTTCAGCTAAACCTACAAGTTTGTGCGGTGCGTCCTGTTCATAGTGTTCAGCTAAAACTACAAGTTAGTGCTGTGCGTCCTGCTCACAGTGTTCAGCTAAACCTACAAGTTAGTGTGGTGCGTCCACCTCACAGTGTTCAGCTAAACCTACAAGTTAGTGCGGTGCGTCCTGCTCACAGCGTTCAGCTAAAACTACAAGTTAGTGCTGTGCATCCTGCTCACAGTGTTCAGCTAAAACTTCAATTTAGTGTGGTGCGTCCACCTCACAGTGTTCCACTAAACCTACAAGTTAGTGCGGTGCGTCCTGCTCACAGTGTTCATCTAAAGCTACAAGTTAGTGCAGTGCGTCCTGCTCACAGTGTTCAGCTAAAACTACAAGTTAGTGTGGTGCGTTCACCTCACAGTGTTCAGCTAAAACTACAAGTTAGTGCAGTGCATCCACCTCACAGTGTTCAGCTAAACCTACAAGTTTGTGCGGTGCGTCCTGTTCATAGTGTTCAGCTAAAACTACAAGTTAGTGCTGTGCGTCCTGCTCACAGTGTTCAGCTGAAACTACAAGTTAGTGCGGTGCGTCCACCTCACTGTGTTCAGCTAAACCTACTAGTTAGTGTGGTGCGTCCTGCTCACAGTGTTCAGCTACATCTACAAGTTAGTGCTGTGCATCCTGCTCACAGTGTTCAGCTAAAACTACAAGTTAGTGTGGTGCGTCCTGCTCACAGTGTTCAGCTAAAACTACAAGTTAGTGCTGTGCGTCCTGCTCACAGTGTTCAGCTAAACCTACAAGTTAGTGTGGTGCGTCCACCTCACAGTGTTCAGCTAAACCTACAAGTTAGTGCGGTGCGTCCTGCTCACAGCGTTCAGCTAAAACTACAAGTTAGTGCTGTGCATCCTGCTCACAGTGTTCAGCTAAAACTTCAATTTAGTGTGGTGCGTCCACCTCACAGTGTTCAACTAAACCTACAAGTTAGTGCGGTGCGTCCTGCTCACAGTGTTCATCTAAAGCTACAAGTTAGTGCAGTGCGTCCTGCTCACAGTGTTCAGCTAAAACTACAAGTTAGTGTGGTGCGTCCACCTCACAGTGTTCAGCTAAAACTACAAGTTAGTGCAGTGCGTCCACCTCACAGTGTTCAGCTAAACCTACAAGTTTGTGCGGTGCGTCCTGTTCATAGTGTTCAGCTAAAACTACAAGTTAGTGCTGTGCGTCCTGCTCACAGTGTTCAGCTGAAACTACAAGTTAGTGCGGTGCGTCCACCTCACTGTGTTCAGCTAAACCTACTAGTTAGTGTGGTGCGTCCTGCTCACAGTGTTCAGCTAAATCTACAAGTTAGTGCTGTGCGTCCTGCTCACAGTGTTCAGCTAAAACTACAAGTTAGTGTGGTGCGTCCTGCTCACAGTGTTCAGCTAAAACTACAAGTTAGTACTGTGCGTCCTGCTCACAGTGTTCAGCTAAAACTACAAGTTAGTGCTGTGCGTCCTGCTCACAGTGTTCAGCTAAACCTACAAGTTAGTGTAGTGAGACCTCTTCACAGTGTTCATCTAAAGCTACAAGTTAGTGCAGTGCGTCCTGCTCACAGTGTTCAGCTAAACCTACAAGTTAGTGTGGTGCATCCACCTCACAGTGTTCAGCTAAACCTACAAGTTAGTGTGGTGCGTCCTGCTCACAGTGTTCAGCTAAAACTACAAGTTAGTGCTGTGCGTCCTGCTCACAGTGTTCAGCTAAAACTACAAGTTAGTGTGCTGCGTCCACCTCACAGTGTTCAGCTAAACCTACAAGTTAGTGTGGTGCGTCCTGCTCACAGTTTTCAGCTAAAACTACAAGTTAGTGCAGTGCGTCCTGCTCACAGTGTTCAGCTAAAACTACAAGTTAGTGCGGTGCGTCCACCTCACAGTGTTCAACTAAACCTACAAGTTAGTGTAGTGAGACCTCTGCACAGTGTTCATCTAAAGCTACAAGTTAGTGCAGTGCGTCCTGCTCACAGTGTTCAGCTAAAACTACAAGTTAGTGTGGTGCGTCCACCTCACAGTGTTCAGCTAAAACTACAAGTTAGTGCAGTGCGTCCTGCTCACAGTGTTCAGCTAAAACTACAAGTTAGTGTGGTGCATCCACATCACAGTGTTCAGCTAAAACTACAAGTTAGTGCAGTGCATCCTGCTCACAGTATACAGCTAAAACTACAAGTTAGTGTGGTGCGTCCACCTCACAGTGTTCAGCTAAAACTACAAGTTAGTGCAGTGCGTCCACCTCTCAGTGTTCAGCTAAACCTACAAGTTAGTGCGGTGTGTCCTGCTCACAGCGTTCAGCTAAAACTACAAGTTAGTGCTGTGCACCCTGCTCACAGTGTTCAGCTAAAACTACAATTTAGTGTGGTGCCTCCACCTCACAGTGTTCAGCTAAACCTACAAGTTAGTGTGGTGCGTCCTGCTCACAGTGTTCAGCTAAAGCTACAAGTTAGTGCAGTGCATCCTGCTCACAGTGTTCAGCTAAAACTACAAGTTAGTGTGGTGCGTCCTGCTCACAGTGTTCAGCTAAAACTACAAGTTAGTGCTGTGCGTCCTGCTCACAGTGTTCAGCTAAACCTACAAGTTAGTGTGGTGCGTCCATCTCACAGTGTTCAGCTAAACCTACAAGTTAGTGCGGTGCGTCCTGCTCACAGCGTTCAGCTAAAACTACAAGTTAGTGCTGTGCATCCTGCTCACAGTGTTCAGCTAAAACTTCAATTTAGTGTGGTGCGTCCACCTCACAGTGTTCAACTAAACCTACAAGTTAGTGCGGTGCGTCCTGCTCACAGTGTTCATCTAAAGCTACAAGTTAGTGCAGTGCGTCCTGCTCACAGTGTTCAGCTAAAACTACAAGTTAGTGTGGTGCGTCCACCTCACAGTGTTCAGCTAAAACTACAAGTTAGTGCAGTGCGTCCACCTCACAGTGTTCAGCTAAACCTACAAGTTTGTGCGGTGCGTCCTGTTCATAGTGTTCAGCTAAAACTACAAGTTAGTGCTGTGCGTCCTGCTCACAGTGTTCAGCTGAAACTACAAGTTAGTGCGGTGCGTCCACCTCACTGTGTTCAGCTAAACCTACTAGTTAGTGTGGTGCGTCCTGCTCACAGTGTTCAGCTAAATCTACAAGTTAGTGCTGTGCGTCCTGCTCACAGTGTTCAGCTAAAACTACAAGTTAGTGTGGTGCGTCCTGCTCACAGTGTTCAGCTAAAACTACAAGTTAGTGCTGTGCATCCTGCTCACAGTGTTCAGCTAAAACTACAAGTTAGTGCTGTGCGTCCTGCTCACAGTGTTCAGCTAAACCTACAAGTTAGTGTAGTGAGACCTCTTCACAGTGTTCATCTAAAGCTACAAGTTAGTGCAGTGCGTCCTGCTCACAGTGTTCAGCTAAACCTACAAGTTAGTGTGGTGCATCCACCTCACAGTGTTTAGCTAAACCTACAAGTTAGTGTGGTGCGTCCTGCTCACAGTGTTCAGCTAAAACTACAAGTTAGTGCTGTGCGTCCTGCTCACAGTGTTCAGCTAAAACTACAAGTTAGTGTGCTGCGTCCACCTCACAGTGTTCAGCTAAACCTACAAGTTAGTGTGGTGCGTCCTGCTCACAGTTTTCAGCTAAAACTACAAGTTAGTGCAGTGCGTCCTGCTCACAGTGTTCAGCTAAAACTACAAGTTAGTGCGGTGCGTCCACCTCACAGTGTTCAACTAAACCTACAAGTTAGTGTAGTGAGACCTCTGCACAGTGTTCATCTAAAGCTACAAGTTAGTGCAGTGCGTCCTGCTCACAGTGTTCAGCTAAAACTACAAGTTAGTGTGGTGCGTCCACCTCACAGTGTTCAGCTAAAACTACAAGTTAGTGCAGTGCGTCCTGCTCACAGTGTTCAGCTAAAACTACAAGTTAGTGTGGTGCATCCACATCACAGTGTTCAGCTAAAACTACAAGTTAGTGCAGTGCATCCTGCTCACAGTATACAGCTAAAACTACAAGTTAGTGTGGTGCGTCCACCTCACAGTGTTCAGCTAAAACTACAAGTTAGTGCAGTGCGTCCACCTCACAGTGTTCAGCTAAACCTACAAGTTAGTGCGGTGTGTCCTGCTCACAGTGCTCAGCTAAAACTACAAGTTAGTGCTGTGCGTCCTGCTCACAGTGTTCAGCTAAAACTACAAGTTAGTGCGGTGCGTGCTGCTCACAGTGTTCAGCTAAACCTACAAGTTAGTGTAGTGAGACCTCTGCACAGTGTTCATCTAAAGCTACAAGTTAGTGCAGTGCGTCCTGCACACAGTGTTCAGCTAAACCTACAAATTAGTGTGGTGCGTCCACCTCACAGTGTTCAGCTAAAACTACAAGTTAGTGCAGTGCGTCCTGCTCAGTGTTCAGCTAAAACTACAAGTTAGTGTGGTGCATCCACCTCACAGTGTTCAGCTAAAACTACAAGTTAGTGCAGTGCATCCTTCTCACAGTATACAGCTAAAACTACAAGTTAGTGTGGTGCGTCCACCTCACAGTGTTCAGCTAAAACTACAAGTTAGTGCGGTGCATCCACCTCACAGTGTTAAGCTAAACCTACAAGTTAGTGCGGTGTGTCCTGCTCACAGTGTTCAGCTAAAACTACAAGTTAGTGCTGTGTGTCCTGCTCACAGTGTTCAGCTAAAACTACAAGTTAGTGCTGTGTGTCCTGCTCACAGTGTTTAGCTAAAACTACAAGGTAGTGCGGTGCGTCCACCTCACAGTGTTCAGCTAAACCTACAAGTTAGTGTAGTGAGACCTCTGCACAGTGTTCATCTAAAGCTACAAGTTAGTGCAGTGCGTTCTGCTCACAGTGTTCAGCTAAAACTACAAGTTAGTGTGGTGCGTCCACCTCACAGTGTTCAGCTAAAACTACAAGTTAGTGCGGTGCGTCCACCTCACAGTGTTCAGCTAAACCTACAAGTTTGTGCGGTGCGTCCTGTTCATAGTGTTCAGCTAAAACTACAAGTTAGTGCTGTGCTTCCTGCTCACAGTGTTCAGCTAAACCTACAAGTTATTGTGGTGCGTCCACCTCACAGTGTTCAGCTAAACCTACAAGTTAGTGCGGTGCGTCCTGCTCACAGCGTTCAGCTAAAACTACAAGTTAGTGCTGTGCATCCTGCTCACAGTGTTCAGCTAAAACTTCAATTTAGTGTGGTGCGTCCACCTCACAGTGTTCAGCTAAAACTACAAGTTAGTGCGGTGCGTCCTGCTCACAGTGTTCATCTAAAGCTACAAGTTAGTGCAGTGCGTCCTGCTCACAGTGTTCAGCTAAAACTACAAGTTAGTGTGGTGCGTCCACCTCACAATGTTCAGCTAAACCTACAAGTTTGTGCGGTGCGTCCTGTTCATAGTGTTCAGCTAAAACTACAAGTTAGTGCTGTGCGTCCTGCTCACAGTGTTCAGCTGAAACTACAAGTTAGTGCGGTGAGTCCACCTCACTGTGTTCAGCTAAACCTACAAGTTAGTGTAGTGAGACCTCTGCACAGTGTTCATCTAAAGCTACAAGTTAGTGCAGTGCATCCTGCTCACAGTGTTCAGCTAAAACTACAAGTTAGTGTGGTGCGTCCACCTCACAGTGTTCAGCTAAAACTACAAGTTAGTGCAGTGCGTCCTGCTCACCGTGTTCAGCTAAAACTACAAGTTAGTATGGTGTGTCCACCTCACAGTGTTCAGCTAAAACTACAAGTTAGTGTGGTGCGTCCACCTAACAGTGTTCAGCTAAACCTACAAGTTAGTGCAGTGTGTCCTGCTCACAGTGTTCAGCTAAAACTACAAGTTAGTGCTGTGCGTCCTGCTCACAGTGTTTAGCTAAAACTACAAGTTAGTGCGGTGCGTCCTGCTCACAGTGTTCAGCTAAACCTACAAGTTAGTGTAGTGAGACCTCTGCACAGTGTTCATCTAAAGCTACAAGTTAGTGCAGTACGTCCTGCTCACACTGTTCAGCTAAACCTACAAGTTAGTGTGGTGCGTCCACCTCACAGTGTTCAGCTAAACCTACAAGTTAGTGCAATGCGTCCTGCTCACAGTGTTCAGCTAAAACTACAAGTTAGTGCTGTGCGTCCTGCTCACAGTGTTCAGCTAAAACTACAAGTTAGTGCGGTGCGTCCACCTCACAGTGTTCAGCTAAACCTACAAGTTAGTGTAGTGAGACCTCTGCACAGTGTTCATCTAAAGCTACAAGTTAGTGCAGTGCGTCCTGCTCACAGTGTTCAGCTAAAACTACAAGTTAGTGTGGTGCGTCCACCTCACAGTGTTCAGCTAAACCTACAAGTTAGTGCGGTGCGTCCTGCTCACAGTGTTCAGCTAAAACTACAAGTTTGTGCTGTGCATCCTGCTCACAGTGTTCAGCTAAAACTACAATTTAGTGTGGTGCGTCCACCTAACAGTGTTCAGCTAAACCTACAAGTTAGTGTGGTTCGTCCTGCTCACAGTGTTCAGCTAAAACTACAAGTTAGTGCTGTGCGTCCTGCTCACAGTGTTCAGCTAAAACTACAAGTTAGTGCGGTGCGTCCACCTCACAGTGTTCAGCTAAACCTACAAGTTAGTGTAGTGAGACCTCTGCACAGTGTTCATCTAAAACTACAAGTTAGTGCTGTGCGTCCTGCTCACAGTGTTCAGCTAAACCTACAAGTTAGTGTGGTGCGTCCTGCTCACAGTGTTCAGCTAAAACTACAAGTTAGTGATGTGCGTCCTGCTCACAGTGTTCAGCTAAAACTACAAGTTAGTGCGGTGCATCCACCTTACAGTGTTCAGCTAAACCTACAAATTAGTGTAGTGAGACCTCTGCACAGTGTTAATCTAAAGCTACAAGTTAGTGCAGTGCGTCCTGCTCACAGTTTCAAGCTAAAACTACAAGTTAGTGTGGTGCGTCCACCTCACAGTGTTCAGCTAAAACTACAAGTTCGTGCAGTGTGTCCTGCTCGCAGTGTTCAGCTAAAATTACAAGTTAGTGTGGTGCGTCCACCTCACAGTGTTCAGCTAAAACTACAAGTTAGTGCGGTGCGTCCTGCTCACAGTGTTCAGCTAAACCTACAAGTTAGTGTAGTGAGACCTCTGCACAGTGTTCATCTAAAGCTACAAGTTAGTGCAGTGCGTCCTGCTCACACTGTTCAGCTAAACCTACAAGTTAGTGTGGTGCGTCCACCTCACAGTGTTCAGCTAAACCTACAAGTTAGTGCGGTGCATCCTGCTCACAGTGTTCAGCTAAAACTACAAGTTAGTGCTGTGCGTCCTGCTCACAGTGTTCAGCTAAAACTACAAGTTAGTGCGGTGCGTCCACCTCACAGTGTTCAGCTAAACCTACAAGTTAGTGTAGTGAGACCTCTGCACAGTGTTCATCTAAAGCTACAAGTTAGTGCAGTGCGTCCTGCTCACAGTGTTCAGCTAAACCTACTAGTTAGTGTGGTGCGTCCTGCTCACAGTGTTCAGCTAAATCTACAAGTTAGTGCTGTGCGTCCTGCTCACAGTGTTCAGCTAAAACTACAAGTTAGTGTGGTGCGTCCTGCTCACAGTGTTCAGCTAAAACTACAAGTTAGTGCTGTGCATCCTGCTCACAGTGTTCAGCTAAAACTACAAGTTAGTGCTGTGCGTCCTGCTCACAGTGTTCAGCTAAACCTACAAGTTAGTGTAGTGAGACCTCTTCACAGTGTTCATCTAAAGCTACAAGTTAGTGCAGTGCGTCCTGCTCACAGTGTTCAGCTAAACCTACAAGTTAGTGTGGTGCATCCACCTCACAGTGTTTAGCTAAACCTACAAGTTAGTGTGGTGCGTCCTGCTCACAGTGTTCAGCTAAAACTACAAGTTAGTGCTGTGCGTCCTGCTCACAGTGTTCAGCTAAAACTACAAGTTAGTGTGCTGCGTCCACCTCACAGTGTTCAGCTAAACCTACAAGTTAGTGTGGTGCGTCCTGCTCACAGTTTTCAGCTAAAACTACAAGTTAGTGCAGTGCGTCCTGCTCACAGTGTTCAGCTAAAACTACAAGTTAGTGCGGTGCGTCCACCTCACAGTGTTCAACTAAACCTACAAGTTAGTGTAGTGAGACCTCTGCACAGTGTTCATCTAAAGCTACAAGTTAGTGCAGTGCGTCCTGCTCACAGTGTTCAGCTAAAACTACAAGTTAGTGTGGTGCGTCCACCTCACAGTGTTCAGCTAAAACTACAAGTTAGTGCAGTGCGTCCTGCTCACAGTGTTCAGCTAAAACTACAAGTTAGTGTGGTGCATCCACATCACAGTGTTCAGCTAAAACTACAAGTTAGTGCAGTGCATCCTGCTCACAGTATACAGCTAACACTACAAGTTAGTGTGGTGCGTCCACCTCACAGTGTTCAGCTAAAACTACAAGTTAGTGCAGTGCGTCCACCTCACAGTGTTCAGCTAAACCTACAAGTTAGTGCGGTGTGTCCTGCTCACAGTGCTCAGCTAAAACTACAAGTTAGTGCTGTGCGTCCTGCTCACAGTGTTCAGCTAAAACTACAAGTTAGTGCGGTGCGTGCTGCTCACAGTGTTCAGCTAAACCTACAAGTTAGTGTAGTGAGACCTCTGCACAGTGTTCATCTAAAGCTACAAGTTAGTGCAGTGCGTCCTGCACACAGTGTTCAGCTAAACCTACAAATTAGTGTGGTGCGTCCACCTCACAGTGTTCAGCTAAAACTACAAGTTAGTGCAGTGCGTCCTGCTCAGTGTTCAGCTAAAACTACAAGTTAGTGTGGTGCATCCACCTCACAGTGTTCAGCTAAAACTACAAGTTAGTGCAGTGCATCCTTCTCACAGTATACAGCTAAAACTACAAGTTAGTGTGGTGCGTCCACCTCACAGTGTTCAGCTAAAACTACAAGTTAGTGCGGTGCATCCACCTCACAGTGTTCAGCTAAACCTACAAGTTATGCCGCGTACACACGGTCGGACTTTGCAGCTACAAAAGTCGGACAGCCTGTCCGACATACTTCCGGCGTACCTTCGGCGGACTTGGGGCAGACTTTCTTACGAACGGACTTGCACACACACGACCACACAAAAGTACGCCAGCTTAGTACGCTGTGACGTACACCAAGTCCGACGAGACTATAAAACGGAAGTTCAATAGCCCGTACGACACCCTTTGGGCTCCTTCTGCTAATCTCGTGTTTATCTCGTGTTAGTAGAAGTTTGGTGAGAGACGATTCGCGCTTGTGAGACTCGTATTTTTCAGTTCGTTTTAACTGTTGTTCAGTCTGTGCTTGTGAGGTTTGTATCTGCTTTTCAGTGCGTTTGGTCAGTTGGCATTGAGAAATCTTTGTTTTATTGGCCGCTCGTTCCTGATTTTCAGGTCGTTCTTCACAGGCCTTGCTGTTCTTCAGTGCGTTCTGTTTAGTGCGTTCTGACCAGCCGACCGTTTTGAAGCCATGTTACCTGTACGTACTCGTCGTAGAGCTCGTGCATTGTATGTGCTTGGTGCTGTAGTTTATTCTTCAGCCCAAGACCAGTCCATGAACAGGGCGAGGAGGAGTTCATGGACCAAGAATTGGTTGCTTCAGCGTGACCAGTTCTGTCACATGCCTTTGCTCCGTGAGATCCGTGAGAATAATCCTGAGGATTTCAGGAACTTTCTCCGGATGACGGACCCCGTTTTTGATCGTTTGGTGGCTTTGCTGACCCCCTATATCAGCAGGCAGGATACCTGCATGAGGCAAGCCATCACTCCGGAGCAGAGGCTGGTCGCTACCTTGCGGTATTTGGCCACAGGGAGAAGCCTGCAGGACCTTAAGTTCTCGACAGGCATCTCCCCCCAGGCTCTGGGGATCATTATCCCAGAGACCTGTTCTGCCATCATACAGGTCCTGCAGAAGGACTATATTAAGGTAAGCTATTTTTATTTTATTAGCATCACATGTTCTTTTATGTAATCTTTGATAATGTAATGTATTTCTTGCTTCAAACACTACTTCCCATCATTGCAATATAGTGTGAATGTCCCCTTTTTATCCTCACACATGCTGGGATATTTTCCTGTTATTTTTTGTCATGCATGTATAGTTTCCTTCAATAACCTTCCCAGCATGAAGTGATGGGAACATATCCACCTAGTCTACTCATTTTGAATGTATTTTGTTGGAGTGTATTTAGTGTGCTTATAATTAGCAATTAGCTAGATTTCACAACCCCCCCCCCCCACCTGAACTCACTCCAAATAGTGTGCTGCTAATTAGCAATTAGCTAGATTTCACAACCCCCCCCCCACCTGAACTCACTCCAAATAGTGTGCTGCTAATTAGCAATTAGCTAGATTTCACAACCCCCCCCCACCTGAACTCACTCCAAATAGTGTGCTGCTAATTAGCAATTAGCTAGATTTCACAACCCCCCCCCCCACCTGAACTCACTCCAAATAGTGTGCTGCTAATTAGCAATTAGCTAGATTTCACAACCCCCCCCCCCACCTGAACTCACTCCAAATAGTGTGCTGCTAATTAGCAATTAGCTAGATTTCACAACCCCCCCCCCCACCTGAACTCACTCCAAATAGTGTGCTGCTAATTAGCAATTAGCTAGATTTCACAACCCCCCCCCCCCACCTGAACTCACTCCAAATAGTGTGCTGCTAATTAGCAATTAGCTAGATTTCACAACCCCCCCACCCCCACCCTCGTTAAAATTTGCTTGAATGTTCTGTGGTGTTGATTTGTCTAAAGCAAATCTATGTTGCACTTTGCAAAATGCATGTGCACTCTACAAGTGCATTTGTTCCAGTGCTTTAGTAAATGAGCAGAAGCTCTGCTGATTTCCATCATCAAATCATATGCAAGCCTCAAAGTGTTTTCATTAATTGCCCTTGCATGTGATTGTGTACTCTTTGCAACATGAATGCCTTTTGACATTACCTCATTTACTGTAAGCTGGTTAGCAACTGCACCTGCAGAGTGCGACAACTGCAGTCTTGTAGCCTTTGTTATCCCTAAATTCCTGCGTGTTGTTAAAGTAATTTTTTTTTGGGATTTCACAACCCCCTAAAATGTAATCAATGTTCTATCAGAGGGGGTGAGCAATCTGATAAGTGTGCCTTTTTCCATATTAGTTATTCCAGAAGAATTAAATTATTGAATGTTATACTGATGCTGGGGAATAATGTTTTTAATTGTCTAATTTTCTTGCAATGTTAGCTTCCAAATTAATTGATTTTGGTTTTCTTGTTTGATTCCCCAGTTTCCTTCAACGCCACAGGAATGGCAGACTGTGGCATCCCATTTTGCCAGCCGTTGGGACTTTCCCAATTGTGGAGGGGCTATAGATGGGAAACATGTCCACATTGTGCCACCACCCCATTCG